>CM077095.1:149683925-149994546 GCA_039513925.1 Platanthera zijinensis | reverse complement strand
GCTTTTCTTCCAATACCTTCAATTTGCTCTTTTTCCATAACTTCAATTGCTCATCTTATGTTTGTTTGTTTGTTTCCTTCACTTGGGCTTATTTATCATTCTTGATTTAATTACTACAGCCTCATTATAAATGCAATCAGAGATCATTCTTCTTGATCTGATAATTTCTGTGATATCTTTTTCATTCGGAACTATTTTTTTCGTATTGTTGTTATTTTCATGTTGATGCATAAGATTTATTTCAATATTCTTTCAGGTTGCTTCAGAGGGTCCCTGAAAGGCATCCTTGGCTTACACTGATGAGATTTTGTTTCTAATGATTTCATTGGTGACCTCAGGTATGAGCTCTATTTCTACTAGATTGCTCTCTTGTCAAGTTTGAAATTTTTGGTGGATTCAAAACACACATTTTTACTGCTGCTCTACTTAAACTCAACTATATTTAGAAATTAATTCTACTATTTGATCATACTCAAAATATTTTAATTTTGAGCACACTCAAATTTCATTATATATATATACCCAAACCACCCCTGTAAGTTACATAATTAGTGAGCTCTTATTTTTGAAATTACAAAAACTCTCCTTAAGTTTTAATTTTATTACAAAACCTTCCCTGGATTTTTCATTATATCGAAGAAAAGCAACCCAGGACACTGTACACCGGGGGGGGGGGGGGGGGGGGGTGTTTTTTTTTGCATGGTGTTTTATGAAATTAAAACTTCAGGGAGATTTTTTGTAATAAAATGAAAACTTTTGTGAAAGTTTTGTAATTTCAAAAAAAGAGGGGTGCTGTCAGTAATTTAGCAAAGTTAGAGAGGAGGTCCCAGTAAATGTATATTATATATATATATATATATATATATATATATATATAAAGTGTTGTCTACAGGTCCCCTGTAAATTTGCAAAATTTTAGTTTGCACACATCCATCTTTTGAAATTACAAAAAACTCCCATATAATTTACATTTCATAATACCCTTAGAGGAAAGCGGGGGAGGGGTATTTTGGTGAGTGCATGTTGTGAAATGTAAACTTGCATGGGATGTTTGTCTTTCAAAATTAGAGTGGTGCAACATGTAGTTATGGTAACTCTCAGGGAATATTTGGGCTCCGTTTGGGGGGACTTATTTCACCGGTCAAGCGGTTAGGAATTAAGGTCAGGTTCATGCGGTCGTAACCACTTGACTGGTGAAATAAGCCCCCCAAACAGAGCCTTGGTTAATAGTATATAAACGATAGATAGGTGCAACTTGTAATTATGCTAACTACTCGGGAAGTTTTGCATAATTAGTATTATATATATGATATATATATTATTATATTTTATAGAAAGGGTTAATTACCAGTACCTCCCCTTGGAGTTTGCATAATTACATATGCACCCCTCTATCATAAAATATTTTGGCTGATTTTATCATGGCAATTAACCCTTAATAATAACTCTATATTTGTAGCCTAACGTTGAGCTTGAAATCACCAAATTGTTTTCAATCTTTAATATTTGTATAAAATAATATGCTTTCATCCAAAGCGTTCTCTTGATGGCCGATGAAATATATATTGCTGTTTTTTGTTGGCCAGGTCAAGCATCTTCGATGCCAAGGCCGGCATAGGATGAGCACTTCCTTCATGAAACTCGTCTCGTGGTATGACAACGAGTGGGGTTACAGCTACCGGGTGTTGGATCTGATCGAGCACATGGCGCTCGTGTGCGCAGAGAATTGAAGGCTGGGCTTTTGGGATCGAATTTTTATTTGGCTGCTGTAGTTTTGATAGGGGTATACCTGCTTTCCAGTTGCCTGCCGTTGAAAATAAAAGCAAGCTGGATTTCTGATTAGTATACCATGACAGTCTTTGTCAATCATTCATAAAGGGGAAACTGAAAGCTCTTTAATCATATTCTAATCATGCTGGTGAGGCAGTTACAATCATATTTTTATCATTTTAGCTCCGTTTGATGCGGTGTTTCTATTCCGGCGAGTTTGGACAAAACGCCAGCATCATAGGTTATACGTTTGGGCTCAAAATGGTTATGGCCGTACACCAAGAAAAGAAAATAAATTTTGAACATAAAAGTGTATAACGTTCGTAGATGAGGTTGGGCGTTCATGAAGGACGGTTCTTAGCTGGGCCAAACGGAGGCTTGATGTATCTTATTAGTACTAGTATGATCCAATCTGTCTCATAAATCAAATCATCCCCCCAAAATATTTTAGGCCCTGTTTGTTTGAATTGGAAGACTTTTGGGGGCAAATGAAGGCTCCGTTTGGCCCAGCTGTGGCATACCCTCTTAAATTATACTAATTGATTCTCAGTGTTGGACTTTTGAGAGAGAATTCTCAGTTTTGGAGTTCTGGGAAATTAGAGGCTGTCTTCCAATTTATTGGCCTACCGTCCAAAGTTCAAACATAGAGGATACCCATCCCCAAACAATGTGTGGGCTCTCCAGCCTTGAGAGAAGCAAGATGGGGCGAATGGGAAGACATTTAGGGTCTGTTTGCATAATAGTGGCGGTTATGAACGGGACGGTTCATGAATGACAGCTCCATCTGCTTTTATATTCAAAACAATTTTTTTTAATTTTGGTTGCTGTAACAATCATTGTTGTGCCAAACACATGCTCTATGAGGGTGGCATTTTTTCGCCAAACTCGTATGTGCACAAATGCGCCGCGCCAACGGGGGCCCGGAGGATGAAAGTGTGATGGACCTGAATTTTGGAAGGTGAAGTTTTGAATCAAAGTGGTGAAAGCAACAAAATGAAAAAGTAAAATGGGGTTTTTTTTGTGTGGAGTCCTCCCCTTAAATTACCATTGACCATCAGTACAGAGCCAACAACATAAAACTTCATATAATTTATTCATGTTTTAGTAGTCCAGAATATCTTCATAATATTTTTTTTGCATTAATTATCAGTAATAAGAAAATAATTGATTTGTAAGTAAAAAAATAGTCTAAATTGTATTCACAATAATTTATATATTATTATTTCCATTTTGAGAAAATATTACATTAAAAATTTTGAAATCATCCCAGTTCAAAACATTTACAACTAACTCTCCACATACAACTCCCCAAGTTACAACTCTTATGAACCGGTGCACGTGCACGGATATATAATCAATGTAATTGCTATGTGCAGATAATATTTGGCTATTCGCAGATCAATTATTTTTTTATTATAAAAAAAACTGACTATCTGCATGATAGAACTCTTGCGCGGTGTTGTCGCCGGCTGCTACCTCCCTCTTTCCCAATCTCGCATCTTTACCATCAGGCGCCAGCTCATGCCAAAAGATATGTGCATACCAATTTTTAACATGATAATACTACTCTCACCTCAAACATATCAAAAAATAAGTCCCCCCAAACGGAGCTTTAATTACAAGTGTCAGATATTTTTGTGCTCAGTGAGACCCACTTTTTTATTATCCTTTCTAATATGTTTAGAAAAGCAAAAATATTAGATATGATCTGCACATAACAATTCTTATGATCCATTGATCGGGTGCTTAATTCTCGCCCCAATGTATAATAAAAGAGTATATTTTTGAGTACGTGTCCCGGATACGAGCCAGCGTCCGAGATCAATAGCAACGCCCGCGCGGGTGCACTGTAGCGGAGCATTGCCATACACAGTCAAAAATTGCGCAACGGGGCCCAGCAACTCCTAAATTTCATGCTGTTTTTCTCCCACCCCCCCAACTTCCTCCTCCTCCAGTTTCTTGAACTCCAACAGCTCTCTTCTTCCCCACAAGAAACACTCCTCCATCCAAAGCAACTATTCATCTTTAATTCAAATCAATTCACCCCATTATTTCACTACAGGACATCCATAATAAATAAAAAAAAACACCCGCAATTTATAATTATTATTTATTATTATTATTTCTCGATAAACACACGGGCGTGAGTGTTGCCAAAACCCTTCACTATTCGCACTGTTGCACAACAATTGATATTTAATTTATTTATATTTATTTATTTATATAAGTTCATCCTGTTGATATATTTCTTATTTGATTCCTCGTGCTGCTGCTAATTGTCCTCCCCCCTCTCACACACGGTGGCCACGTGCGAGCCGGCACGTGTAAGTTGATCAGCTGTCGAGCTGCGATTGGATGGCGGCGGTTTGACCACGTGGCCAAAGCCTGTGATGTCTCCTCCCACAGCGCGGCGCGGCTGCGGCCACTGTAGCGAGTGATGGCCGATGAATAACTCTCCACCCTTCTTTTCGGTTCTCCGGCCGGTGACGGACGTGAAAAGAGTGTCTGGACTTGGTTTCGGGAATGGAGCCCAGTTCACGGCCCGGCCCACAGCCCACTCGGCCCACCCATAACTTCTGCCCTCCCCCCCCCCCCCCCCATAATATTTTTGTTCCCTTTCTAAGTTGATTTATTTTCCCAAAGCTACTGTTATGATAACACGCTTTTATTGGTTTGGTGAGACGAGAAATTTTTGAAATCGGGCTTCGTTTTCAATTTAAGTTTGGGTTTGATTTTTGAGTGACGCGTTGCGTAATCATGTTGTAAAGATAATTCACGTTATCAGAAATCAAAAATGATTTCCCAGGAGATCATATTTTTTTTTCCAGGTAATCGAAAATGATTTCCCAGCCCAGGTGGTCAAAAATTTCTCCCAGGAGATCGTGAATGATATTCCAGGAGATCAAGGTTGATATCGCATGAAATCATTTTAGTGAGCTGGGACTCTGGAGATCATCGTCTTCCTCATGCTTTGGAAATTTTTAAAAAAATGAAACAGAGTCATGTGCTGCTCGAAAATTAAATCAGGACCTAGATTTGGAAACTGAGCCAAGTTCCAAAAATTTTGGGATGCGGATTCTATACACACGTGTGTATAGAAAAAGATATGCACACCTTATTATATAATGATAAGAGAGAGAGATACGCACACCTTATTATATAATGTTGAGAGAGAGTACTATTTATTATATGCACAGTCCATGAGAAGAATTATTTAAGCTGTGTAATATTTATTACATCTAAGCAGCTAGAATCCGCGTCCATTATGTCGGGTGTCAGCATCCGCGTCGATGAGCATATCTTTTTCTATACACAGATGTGTAGAATCTTTGTCCAAAATTTTGCCCATGAGACGCACACACATATATACCCATACTCGATGTTTAGGAGAGCTTTTTTTGGGAGGGCTTCGTTTGCGACGACCGAAAACATCTACTGAATTCGCGTAGTTAATTAGAGGACACTCTGCTCCCGACTTTGCCAAAAAAAAAAAACGTAATCACAGATGTGGACTAATACTTTAGTCTTCTCTTCATCTGTGCAGCCGAAGTTCTCTTTTATAGTAGATATTTATATTAGTAGTTTAGGATAATAGAGGTGATGAGAAATCATAGTTTAAACCGCAGTTGAGTAAGAAGCTACGAAAAACAATATTTGTAGTCTTTAATTTCGTTAATTTTTGTTCATAAACATATATTTTTTCTAATGATTATGGTGTTCATTTTGTTTGAACAGCTGAACGCAAGCCCCCAAATGTTTTCTAATTAATTGCTCAAAAATATTTTCATCTGTTGAATGTGGACGATCGTACTAAAGCATATATGCTTCAACTATATGAGAACATATATTACATAAGTAATATATGGTGTTAGAGACATGCAAAAATTATTGCTAGCTAACTAGCCTATGATATTGCTCTTTTATTAGAGAGACTCAAATGATGAATATGATCTATTTGAGTATGGCGGGGATGACCGACAACTCAGCATTATTTATTTATGGCAATCGTTATTCGCCAATCGAATTTGTCATTTCGTAGATTTTGACTATTCACAGCACTAAAGAGATTCGTTTTTGTTATTCATAGATAAATTTGTTATTGATAGACAAGTAGAGAATAAATAATAAAGAAGGATCCAGCTCTTTAGGGTTTCTGATTTTGATTTTATTTTTTTTAATCTTACTATCAGAATTTGAAACGTATGACTTAATTTTCTTAATGTAACAGGACGAATATATATTCAATCGGAACAAGAGGCGTGCTTTTATCTTTGGATTTAGATGGAGAGCTAGTATGTGCTTCCACTTACTCTTACTTCTTATTTCTTCAATTTTGAATTTGTTCTCCTTGATGTTCAGATGTTGAAATTGTTCATAGTACCGGAGTTGCGCCATCGTCGTCGAGCTTGACTCAGCATTTAGTCGTCGACCCAGGCTCATAAAGCTGTCGGAGAAGTTTCTTCATTACTGGGCCCTACTCAGGAGAACGAACACATCAACTACTTAAGTTTAAAATTGAAACGCGGATGGTCATTTATAAACTCAAATAATTAAAATGGGAAAATTAATCCCCGACCGACGTTGATGATCTGCGAATAAAAAATATCTTTTTTATTTGAGAAGGTCAAAACATACTTTTGTTGATATATATAGGAAGATGACTTCTTATGATTTTCGGAGTTTAATGTTGATGAATTATTGTAAAGGCTGGTCAATATACCTCTTGTTAATATATTTTATAGGTTTTATAACAATATTCATTATCATTTGCTAACAAAACCATATAATCAACATAAATAATAAGCATTGCTACCTTCTCTTTATGTCTCCTAATGAAGAGGAGTCATGCTACTTCTTTAAGCTAGCATTTAAGAAGGTATCATTCACATTCAACAAGAATTTTAATGATATTGCTCAATTTTGTAGCTAGGGAAAATGTCATCATGTACTCTACATCAATTTTACTTTCTTTCATTTAAAGATGTCAATGGAATTATAAGGACCATTTTGATTCAAATATCTAATCTCATACTTAATTTCATATAACCTTCCATTTAGGTTCAAATCAAGAAAAATCAATATACACACACCTTAGAGTAAGTTTCTTTTGTGATTTTTCTCCCCTTATAGCTAGTTTCCAGCATGGGAAATGAATCGAGCGCTTTTGTTAATTAAGGTGTACATATTTTTTTTATATGAGTACATTTTATATAGTGTGCTTCTCAATCTAGTCTTCTATACACACCTTCTATTTCCAACTCGCAGATCAAATCCATGAAAGAAAATTAAAGTTTAGAATATGTCATTTAAACTTCAAATCATTTATTTAGATAAACACTATATTTTAAACAATCATAATTGGTCATCTTGATTTCAATATGTTCTTAATTGTTACCTTTAGAGGATTTTTTTTTTGAAATAACATTTTGGTCAATTTCTTTCCATGAGCCTTAAATAATAGGGTATAATAGGGCGATATTGACATCCTCTTGCTTGGGCCCACAAATATGTCAATTGAGACCAACACACATGTCATGTTGGTGATATATGTGGAGTCTAGTCATGATGATTAATCGACTTCTTCGGTAGTCCTAGCTAAACTTCCAAGTTTAAATGGATTCCTTGCATCTCGCTTTGTAAATGAAAAAAAAAGTGAGAAATTAACCCTAATGTGGCTGTGGACGTAGGCAAATTGCCGAACCACGTAAATCAATGTGTTTTCGCTTTGTTTTTTTTACGTTTTTTTCTTTGTTGCGTTTGTTCTTCGTTCTAAGATGCCATGCTTTTAGTTCATATATTTTCCAATTTTGCATAGATTTCATATGTAGTGTCCAAGTAATATTTCCACATTTAATTTGTGAAGCCATGAATTTAAGGACCACAACATCACCAATACATTTAATTGATCCCGACCACTTCTTCTTGTGGGACCATCATCTACATGTAAGTTTCTTTCCCAGCAAATTAAAAGGGTTCTCTTCAAGCTTTGTTAATCTTCAAGCATAATTTGTTGTGAGAAATAATTAATTTATACCGAAAATCTCATGTTTTCAACTCATCCAACTTCATGGTGGCTTTTGTGGTGAAGAAGCTTCGTTGATAAAGGTGTGGTCGCATGCATGTAGTTGTCATCTAGAGTAATGAAAAAGGTCACGGACCGCAAAATAGGTACATAATAAATTCAACAACAAAAATGAATGTTTTGAGGGAGATAATCAATACAACCTTTGTGGAAAATTGCTTTTTGTGCTACTCAAATTAAGCACAACATCTAAAGGGGCTTCCATCAATGATGAAGAACTCATGAAATAAGAAATTTGATTGCAACAAAGAGGAAATAAAATCTAGCGGCTAATTGCTCATCGACACACCAAAGAAACATAAGCTCGTCTATGAAACATTCACAACCTATTATGTTTCTAAGTGCCATACAATTAGGTGTTTGCATTCACAACCCTATTATGTTTTTTTTCTCCGATGAGTTTGGACAAAAAACGTAATCATCATAGAATGCATATATGTTTGGCAAGAAATGGTCAAGACCGCTACCATGAAAGATAACTAGTTTTGAAACAAAAATTGATGAAGATACTTAGGTGAGGTCAGACATTCAAGAATGACGGATCATAACCATCACGTTCGTGACCACCACCACGCCAAACGGACCCTTAGTTGCCTGTAGTTTCTCTAGGAGTTTTCGTAACTACAAGTTGCACCCCTTTATCTTTCAAAATTATATTTATCTCCTTTCAAAATTTCTCAATTTACAAACTGCCCTTTCCAATAGAAATTTAGATAAAAATGATAAAATAAGCTAAACTATTTTCTTATATTTAATATTAATCCTTTGTAACGACTCTTGATCAAAAGATTTGAGTTTGTTGTGCTTTTATTTATCTTGGGACATGTTTGTAATATTTTTAAAAAATACAGGAGTATGTTTGTTATATTTTATGCATAGGTATATTCTTAAAAAACTTTATCAACTTTTATTTGTATAAAAAGTGTTTAGTTGAACTCAGTTGTTATTAACTCTTTGAATTGTGTTGTTGTTAAACTCCAGCAAGTAAAAAAAAAAAAAATCAGCCCGGTGCACAAAGCATGCCTGTACAGCGAGGGTCTGGGAAAGGGTCCCACCATAAGAGTGAACTGTAGGCAAATCTTACCCTATAGTTTTGCAAGAGGTTGGTTCCAAGACTCAAAGCCGTGACCTCAAGGGCACAACAAACACCCTAATCGGTGACTTGGTGAACCAAGGCTCCCCTTTAGATTAAGAACAAATCAAAGTAAAATCTGAGAACTTACATATCCCTTGAAGAAAAGACTAAATCAATAGAAAATAAAAATTTGTAAAAATGCATTACATTATTATTTTTTATGCAATTGTCTTTGAAATTATGATATGTAATCAAAATGAAAAGCCCCAATATCGTGTATTTTGAATATTTTAATTAAAAATTTTGTGGAATCCCAAAATTTTATTTTTGACTCATCCTTCATATACCTTTTGTGTATTTTATGTTTTAAAGTTTAAACTATCATCCCAAATATAAAAAAATTTATAATATTTGTTTGTACCAAATATGGCGAGATTATTAGGTGAAATTTTAATAATTTGGCAGAACAAATTAGGTGAAATTCTAGTAATCGTTTGCCCATAGAATTTTTCATATATAGGATATGAGCTAAAAAGTGATTCAAATTATTTTTATTTTGTTGATGCTCCTTCCCTTGTTCTTCCACCCTTGGTAACCCTTAGAATGGCCTACGAGGCTAGATGAAAACTTTATCTAGGAAAAGATGAGAGATTGAGGTTTCGTTTGGTTCGGCGTTTCACGGCTTCCGTTTGGAGCAACGCCGCTGGACGACGGGTAAACAAAACGGCCGTCGGCGGTGTTTGCTCTGTTTGCACCCGCAGCAAGAGGAAACGGTCCCAAACCTCTTCGCTTCGACCCCAACCTCTCCCCTCCGGTTCCAAAGTGACGTTTTGACTCACCGGATGCACCGGCCGCCCCGCTGAATCAAATATAGCGTGAGAGAACAGGGAAGAATGAGAGAAATTAGGTTAAACTACCTCTTTTTTCTACTAACATCTAAAGCCTTTAAATATGACTCAAAGTTTAACTAAATATCAAGCCCTTGTTAAACTCAAGCAAGTATATTATGTAAATCCAATTCTTAATAGTTTGCACATTTTAAGAAAAAAAATTAATATTTGATGGGGAAGAGGATAATTTATAGATCAACTGGTGCGTAATTAAGCAGTAACCCATTGTTGCAGCGAACTCAAAAACTCCTTATAGATCGGACTAAACAAGGGCGTCTTAACCACGAAGCGGTCGAACGCGCAAACAGAAAAAATAAATAGGGAAGTACAAAGACAATTATAACGTGAAAAAAAACCCTCAACTAGGTAAATAATCACATGACCGACTCGGCGGCGGTCAAACTTCAATATTGGCGGCGGTTTACAGATTGTGAGTGAAATCGAGGGTGACAGGTCGCTGCTCGTGACAATTCAGAGATGAGAGAGAATCTTGTTGTGCATGGTGGGCGACAGACCGCCTCACACGAAACTTAGTTCCTATTACTTTCTGGCAGTGGCGAACGACGTTCTTGGATGCGATCGAGCTTTTCAATAGTGTTGTGAGGTTCGTAATGATGTGTGTTGTTGGAGTCTTGAGGGATGTTACACACATAGGAGAATTCTCAGAGTAACCGACGTAACGTCTTTTTCTTTGGAGCATTGTGGACTTAGACAAATTCTTGGTGGCTCGACCGGAGGAGGTGACTCATAGGCGGATTTCGGCAGAACTCCGACTTGTGAAAGAAGAAAGTTGGAAGGAAAAAAGGTTAAAATGAGAGGTGTTTGGAGGCCTTTTTATATGCTGTTGGTAGTGGTTACGGTAGTTACGCGGCTATCCGCACAACATAACCACTCAAATTACTTGATGCAAATCATATTTAACATAGTTTTAAACACACATTATTTCTATAACATTTTCTATGTGCAGACCGTAATTAAATGAATAAATCACCAAATAACAATGGTGATTATACATGTGGTTACTTAGGTGGTTACCCACGTAATGTACGCCAATGGTCAAGATATAATGATCGGACGGTGGAGAGGGATCACCAATAAGGGGCGACAACCTCTTGGTCGCGGGCGAGCGCCTGGGGGAGGAAGAGGAGTCGTGACCGGCGGAACGTCCAGTCGCGGGCAAGCAAGGAGTGCGGCCGACCATAGCACTGGCCGCACCTTTCAGTCGCACGTGCGGGCGGCCGACCATGGCGCTGGCCGCGTCCTAAGGCCTTAGCGTCGGATGCCCGTGGTGCATGCGGCCGGCCGTATGCGCCCAAACCGGGGGCCGGGCGAGGCCAACCTTGGCTTGCGGCGCCGGCCGCTCCACGCGGCTACTACCTCGCGGTTGCGGGGAGTAGCTATGGGGTGCACCGGCAGAGGCCGGCCGCAGCGCGGACACCGTCGCTCAACACGGCAGCTGTCTCGTGGTCGCGTGGGTGAAACCATAGGGATCGGCCGCGGGGTGTGATCGAGGAGGCCGGCCGCAGCGTGCATTGTCCTCTCGCAATCGTGGCCTTGCGGCTGCAGGAGAAGCTGCGCCCTCCGGTCGGGAAGGCCGGCGGCGATTCGGCCGAGCCTTGTGGCCACGAGTTTTTGGCAGAGTTGTGCAACCACAGTTTTCCGAGAGGCTAGCCGAAATCCCCTTAGCCCAAGGAGGTCGGCCATCGGGGAGTGGCGACGGTTGACCGTTTTGGCCAGCCACATGCATTTTCGTGCGTGGTGGGATCCCATGCGCGGATTATGCGAGTGATCGTGTGTACCGATCACGCGCATGGTGGTTACTCCATGATCCCATGTAATGGCTTTTCCTGCACACAACTCGAAAGGACGACCAACATCACCCCCAACATTCAGCTTGAAAGGGTTTAGCCTCAACTAGTCTGCAGACCATGCACCACAACCCCTCTCCATGCCCACCATTGGGTCGTTGGAAGTCACAACCTCCATTTGATGAGAAATGATCCAGTTAAGCACCCATACGAAGACTTTCCCATGAGGTCACCTATCCCAAGACTACTCCAGTCCGAACACGCTTAACTATAAAGTTCTTTCATTTCTTATCACCAATTGAGTTGGACGACTATAACGCCCCCTTATTTTTTGATGTTTATTTTAAATTTATCTAGTGTCGTAATAATGATGTTAGGGTATTACGTTGACGCGTAATTAGCGAATGTCGTTGTTGGAGCGTGATTTTACTCATCGGAATCCGAGATTTTGACTCGGTGGATTTTAGTAGGTGATGTTGGTTGTAAATTCGGAGAATTTAACCCAAGTTTGGTTTGTCGAATCTTAATTTCGACTTCGCTGTTGGTTTTATAGCTTCGGTATTTAGCTTTGGTGCAAATTTCGTGAAAATCCGAGGTGATTTGGATTTTTCGGTTGTTTGGGCGTGTAGCTAATTGTGATAATAATAATATAATAATATATAATATATATAAGCTTGTACATTATAGCGAAACCCTATTCATAATCTCTCCCAAGCCATCAGGCGAGTTACGGAATAAAGTAGGCGACAAACATCACAAGGTCTTCGGTCGCCGCCTGTAGGAGTTCCGGTGCATGGAATTGTCGTTGTAGGGTAGATTTGGAAATCTCTCGCCGAGATCTACGCGTGCACGGTAAGGTTTCCCCGTTTCGTGGATTTTTGGTGTTAGGGTTTTTGACCTTGACTCTAGTTTTCCCCCGAAAAGTTTCAGGAATCGTTGCCTAGGAGTTCTTGCGGCCTATCCTTGGAGCGGAGCGCTCATGAGGCCAGATTTCTGATGATTTGAGGCAAGTGGTGATTTCGTTCCCCTTGCTAAGTCTCTTGTTCGTATTTCCTTTCTTTCCTCTTTATTTTTCTCCTTAGAATGTAGGGGTAGTGTAGAGTTCGGCCAAAATCGATTCACTGGGTAGAGTAATTTCTGGCAAAGGAAAATTCGTTGAATATGTAGGAGAAAGCCTGAGGTAAATTCGTTGAGTATCTCAATTTACTGAGTCTGATTACAATTCGTCGAGTATTTATGAGAAGCTAGGTCTTTTTTCGAGTCGAGTAATACCTTTGGCGTCGAGAGTGTCGAGTGATTAGCCTTTGGCGTCGAGTGCGTCGAGTATTTAGGAGAAGCTAAGTATTTTTTTCGTCACGTAATGCCTTTGGCGTCGAGTGTGGTGTGCGTAGCTGTTTTGGCGTCGAGTGCGTTGAGTGTATCTGTCTTGGCGTCGAGTGCTTTGAGTGAAATTGCTTTGGCATCGAGTGCGTTGAGTGAACTCAACTAGGCGTTGAGTGAATTCAGCTAGGTGTTGAGTGAAGTAAAATTCGTTGAGTTAAATCCTGACGTTACGTGAAGTATTTTTCGTCGAGTTTCGCCTTGAGGTAAGGGAGATTCGTCGAGTATTATCGACGAGTTCCTCGTGGACTTAGAAGATTATGTGTCGATTCGTCGAGTATCGAAGTAAGGGCAAGCCGATTTGTAGGGTATACTCGACGAATGGATGCAGACTTAGGATTTTTCTTGCCGAATGAAGTCAATTCGTCAAGTTTTGACCTTAGGGTAATTTTTTTCGAGATTTTCCTTCCTCTTTGTCGTTGAGGAATCTTGAGGTTAGACTTGGGTTTTATTGATGTTCTGGATGTATGACCACCAACTTGATGCCGGTTCGTGAATCATTACACACATGGTGGTTGGTGATTTTATTTTGGGATGTTGGGTTGTGTTGGACAATGTGACCACCACCACAATGCCATTTTGAGATGTTTTGTACTGTTTGGTTGTATTGGACAATCTGACCACTACCAAAGTGCCTTTTAAAGATGATTTGGACTGTTGGGTTGTGTTGGACAATGTGGCCACCACCCTAGTGTCTTTTTGAGATGTTTGGTCTAATGGTTCGTGTTGGACAATGTGTCACCGAATCATTACCTCTTTTGCCAAGTGTTAATGATTCGTGTGTTTAAATCGGCTTAGTCTCTTTCTTCTTACTATATAGACATATGTTATCATGCATGCTTACTCTGGCAGATTTAATCGAAGCACGACTTCACTCCGCACTTCGTGCAACTTCTTTTATTACACTGTTTAAGAATTCTTCATTACTTAGTATATTATGTCTTATCTGCTGTGATTGTGCAGCTATTCTTATATTTGGGTTGGTAACCCTTTATTTTCCTTTTGATTATTGCTACTAATGATCTTTGATTGCCACTTGTATATTCTTGCTGAGATATTCTTTTCTTTTGAATGCCTCAGACTCTGAGCAGTAGCCGGTGGTGCAGCTAGAGTTGGTAGTTGCGGGAGTTCTGCCATTGCTGTAGTGATTCTCTTCTCACTGTTATGAGGTAGTTTTGTTGTTTCATTTCTTTAGTTCAGACATACATGTTTTTTTTGGTGGGTACGTGTTAGATTGTTGACGCCCACTGGAGATTTTGTATAATGTTAAGTTACTTGTTAGCTGCTAAATTACTTTCTAGATCATTGGTTGGTTTTACTTGCTCTCTGGGAAGATCTTATGTTAGAATTGCATGTTAGATATTTTTAAGTATAAAAATATCATTATGCTTATCTCATACTCATGACATCTTTTAAATAAAATGTCATTATATTTTAACGAACGTAAAAGCTCTTTACATACTTATGTTAAATCTAGAGATATGCATATCATGAGTTGTCCTTTTGGAGGTCTCTACTCATGCATGATAATAATTGAGTTAAATAAAGTATTTTCCGCAACGTATATTTATATTTTCATTTGTGGACTAGTTGATCCACTGAGCCGAGTGATACGACCGACAAACCTAACTAAAAATATATTTTCTTCAATATAAACTTGAGAATTTCATGATTAGTGTAGGGAGTAGGTCCTTGCATGAGCATCTGTAGTTATCCCCTGCACGGCGTGACATCACGACCCTGCGTTTTCTCTTGCTCTGATATAATGTTATATGTTGAGAAAATATGGGTTGTGACAACGACAACCGACACCCCCAACATCTTGCTCCAAAGGGTTCAGCCTCAACCGGTCTGCAAACTATGTACCACAACCCCTCTCCAGCCCCACTGGTGGGTTGTTGGAGGCCGCATCGTGCCTTTGATGAGAAGTGATCTAGTTAAGCGCTCATATGGGACTTTTCAGGAAATCACCAATCTCAGGACAACTTTAGCCCGAACACGCTTAACTATAAAGTTCTTTCACTACTACAGCTCAATTATAACAGGTTTAACATCCCAAGATTACTCCAGTCCAAACACGCTTAACTATAAAATTCTTTTGCTACTACAGCTCAACTGTTCTAACTCTAGTTTTTTTTATTTGGATCGTCTAGATAATCTTTTACCATAGGTAATATTATAGTAGGTTTAACATCCACTACATACCAAAATATATCTATGGTTTTGGATTTCTTAAATAATATTATTATCAATATTGTATACAATAAAATCATTTGCATACCACATGTAACTCGGAAATAAATCTCACCAATTCAATTTTTCGTCCAGTATATCACAACCCGCATTTTCTCAGTGTTAAAATACTATCAGAGTGAACGAAAATACGGGATCGTGATGCCACGCCGTGCATGGGACAACTGCAGACGTTCAGGCAACCATGTCTTTCATTTATTTTTTATAAAAAGGCTTATGAATTAGGTTTTAAAACATTGTTATATTATTAGATCTGATGATCGTGTCCCTCGGTCTGGTGAATCAACTAGCCCACGAGTGAGAAAGTATATATTTACACAGCGGAAAATTATTAATTTTGTTTCATTTGTTATCCTAAATGAGAATGAAGACTTATCATATAAAGCAATGGACATGTGGCTTCTAGATTTATTATAAGTAAGAAGGTAGTTTTTATAACTCTTAAAATAGTAGTTTACCCGTTTAAAACAATGTTATGAAACTATGCAAAAATGCAGTTTTATTTTATATTTAAAATACCTAATATGCATCCTAACATAAATCATTCTCAGAGAACAAGTATAAAACTAGTAGTAGGTAACAACAGTACAACTAGCAAGTAATCTAACACAGAAAATCTAAGACTATGGACATCAACAACTCACACGAACCCATAGAGAAACTGTCATGTATAACAAAACAACTACCTCAGTTCCTCAACACTCTGAGGTGGAAACAAATGACCGTGACAACTCGCAGCACCAGAAGCACAACTCTATCAGATGAACCTGCTACTGCTCTGGATCTGAGGCATTCAAAAGAAGAACACCTCAGAAGCAAGCTACAAGTGGTGCAAAAGAGTAAAAGGAAGACCAACCAATCTCGAAGTGAACGAGATACAAAAAATCGACTGCAACAAAAGTCAGTAGCAAAGCAATAGAAATAAAACAAGAGATCTAGCTAAGCAGGAAAAATTAAACCACAAAAGCCTGAACAGAACAGAACATCAAGTATCAGAAGTTCATATATAATATTGATGGGTTCCCCCTTTTATTTATAGGAAGCAAGGGCCCCCCATGATCTCCACTCAAGGAAAGTCATGGGTGGGCCCACCACCCCATGATCTCTCATGGACATGATGGGGGCGGGCTCCACTCCCTCCCCTCATGGGAAAAAACCGCCGCCAAAGGAACCGCCACCGGCAAGAGGCCGAGCCATCGCCGGCAAGAGGCCGAGCCATCGCCGGCAAGAGGCTGAGCCACCGCCGGCGGACGACCCTCCCATGGCCACCACGGCGGTGGCCGGCCAAGGCCATGGCCGCCCCGGCCATGGCCAGCCGCGGCCATGGCCGACCGGGGCCATGGCCGACCGGGGCCATGGCCGACCGGGGCCATGGCCGACCGGGGCCATGGCCGACCGGGGCCATGGCCGACCGGGGCCATGGCCGACCGGGGCCATGGCCGACCGGGGCCATGGCCGACCGGGGCCATGGCCGACCGGGGCCATGGCCGACCGGGGCCATGGCCGACCGGGGCCATGGCCGACCGGGGCCATGGCCGACCGGGGCCATGGCCGACCGGGGCCATGGCCGACCGGGGCCATGGCCGACCGGGGCCATGGCCGACCGGGGCCATGACCGACCGGGGCCATGGCCGACCGGGGCCATGGCCACCCCGGCCGTGGCCATGGCCGTCGCGGCCATGGCCGCCCGGCCATGGCCGCCCCGGGCCATGGCCGGCCGTGACCTTGGCTGCTCCGGCCGTGGCCGACCTCCCTCGTCGGCCGCCCGACCGCCGCCGCCGTCATGACGGCCCGCCACCATGGGGGGGGCCTCCCCGCCGTCCGATCTAGAGGAAGGCCCTCCATGCCATCCGATCAAAGTGGTAACTACCCACTATCCCACCACTTTAGTGGTGGGTCCCGTCATGATCCACCCCTGGAGGCTATAAAAAGACCCCAGGGGACTCTTATTTCTCATCTTTTCCTCCTACGATTCTTCTCCCTCTTCCTCAGGTGAGAGCTCTCCCGCCTCCTCCACGGGTCGGCCACCTTTCGCCGCCGGCCACCAGTGACCCCCAGCGGCCACCAGCGGCCACCAGCGACCTCCAACGGCCACCAGTGGCCATCAGCACCCGCCATCGGCAATTGGCACCCCATCAACGCGCAGTTGGGAAGGAGGTGCCCAAAGTCAGAGGAATTCGAGCGAAGAAGATAGTCGAAGTCCGCAAGCGCGCCGCCCCCGGGCGCACGCGCCAGAAGCATCCCGCGCATTCCACCGTTTAAGTCACTTTAGCGGAGCAGTCTATTGCTCGCCGGCAGTTATAGTCATCCTCTCTCCCCGCAAGTTGTAACGGGAGCGGTCTGTCGCCCCGATTCACTCAACATACTGTAATCACCCTGATCTAGTGGATTTTGACTGGCAGCGAACTGATCACGTGGTTTTTTACCCGGTTGAAGGGTTTTCCACGTTAAAACTCATTGTGTACATTTCCCCTTTTCAACTTACTGTGTGCGCGCTCGACCGCTCCGCGAGCTAAGGCGGTCCAAGTTAGTCCGGATCGACCGGAGCACCGTGTTTGGCCGCAACAGTTTGGCGCCGTATGTGGGAAACAATTTCCCAACATCCTTTGAAGCGTAAGATCACCAGCATTGCCCCCTCTAAGTACTGTCTTAATGACAAAGAGAAGCACCCGTACCACTGAAGGCTCCGCCCTTGGCAAGCAGGCCGAGCCTGCACATTCCTACTCTTTGGTGGACGCACCACTGACCACTGAAGCTGTATTTTCTCCTATAGAGGGAAGCATTCGCCAAATGGATGAACATCAAACTGAAATGCTCACCCTGCTGCGAAACCTGGGAGCGCCTCCGGCTCCCCCACTGCAACCAGCTCGTATGGATCCACTGCCGCAACAAAATCAGGGTAGAGCCCAAGAGGTTCCTCCAAGGCAGGAAATATCTGAAGAATATTCTGAAGCTGCAAGTTTCGCTCGCTCGACCCAGAGGAGAGCGAGAGCAGACCATCATCATCATGAGCCCGCTAACGAAGTCTGTCTACATCCGTTAGAAAGATTTACTCGGGAGGAAATTCGAGAGGTCATCGCCGAATAATATCATCAAGCAGGTGCAAGAGATATTTGTACCCGCCGACCACTCTGCCAGGGTTCCCCGCTGACACCCCAGATTCTGGACCATCCAATTCCTCACGGTTTCAAACTGCCCGATATCGAAACTTTCGATGGAACTGACGATCCGTTGGAACATGTCAACCACTTCACTACCATTATGATGATCTACAATGCACCTGATCAGTTACTCTGCTAAGTGTTTCCAACCACTCTCAAGGGGCAAGCTCGCACATGGTTTCACTCCTTGAGAGCGGGCACTATCGCCAACTTCACAGAACTAACGAGACAGTTCACAGATCAGTTTATAGCAAATCAAAGGATCGTCCGCGACCCTTCCCACTTATCAGGTATCCGCCAGAACGAAGGGGAGTCTTTGAAGGATTTCTTCTGCAGGTTCTCTGCAGAAGCCCGCCAAATCCCAGGGGTCGACCCTGAACTGTTAAGAGGAATGTTCCTCGGAGGTCTTTGCCCGAGCAGCTTCTAGTCAGCATTAATGAGGGAAACTGTCGCTAGCTACCCCGAACTCGTGCACCGCGTAGAGGCTCAGATCGCTGCCGACGAGGCTATTGAAGCTCATCGTCAACAGTTTAACGACAACCAGAAGCGAAAAAGGGAAAATGAGCCGGCCCATCAACACCAAGAAGGAAGATTGCGACGTAACCATCAGAGAGATCAGCCGCCCCGAGAGTACACACCCCTAGAAACCTCCAGTACAAATGTATTTTATGCAATCCAAGGCAAAGAGGAGCTCCGCAAACCCAGACCTCTCGCTAAAAATACTGGGGACCAGACAAAGTACTGTGAATTTCACCATGGACAAGGACATGACACGGAAGAATGCTCAAAGCTCAAGGAGGAGATCGAGTATCTCATCAAATAAGGCCTCTTGGGGAGATTCTTACGGGGATAGGAACCAAGTCCACAGAAAGGAACTCGGCCCACTGTTTGCTATATCGGACTGGGGGGCAACCCCTAAGACAACGAACCCAAGAGAGGGCTTCACACCTCAGAGGGATCTATCTATTATAACGTTTATATATTTTACTTTCCTATAAATTATGTGTTCCTACAAGAACAGTTTCACGACTGTAACTCTAAAAAGTTATCATTTTAAGCCTGTTGACGTCAAGCGTCACCCGTGTAGTCTGAAATGCATACTCACTTTGCCCAAGTACGAAGACATCCCTTTCTTTACCCCCACAGCAACTGCCTCCGTGCAGCGCGCTCTTCACAGCAACTGCCTCCGTGCAGCGCGCTCCTCACAGCAAATGCCTCCGTGCAGCGCGCTCCTTACAGCAACTGTCTCCGTGCAGCGTGCTCCAAACAGCAACTGCCTTCGGGCAGCGCGCTCCTCACAGCAACTGCCTCCGTGCAGCGCGCTCCTTACAGCAACTGCCTCCGTGCAGCGCGCTTTATACAGCAACTGCCTCCGTACAGCGCGCTCCTCACAGCAACTGCTTTCGTAGAACGCGTTCCATACAACAACTGCCTCCGTGCAGCGCGCTCCTTACAACAACTGCCTTCGTGCAGCGCACTCCTTACAGCAACTGCCTCTGTGCAGTGCGCTCCTTACAACAACTGCCTTCGTACAGTGCACTCCTTACAGCAACTGCCTCCGTGCAGCGCGCTCCATACAGCAACTCCCTCCTTTCAGCACGCTCCTTACATCAACTGCCTTCGTGCAACACGCTCCTTACAACAACTGCCTCCGTGCAGCGCGCTCCATATAGCAACTGCCTCCGTGCAACGCTCTCCTCACAGCAACTGCCTCCGTGCAATGCGCTCCTTACAACAACTGTCTCCGTGCAGCGTGCTCCAAACAGCAACTGCATCCGGGCAGCGCACTCCTCACAACAACGGCCTCCATGCAGCGCGCTCCTTACAGCAACTGCCTCCGTGCAGCGCGATCCATACAGCAACTACCTCCGTGCAGCGCGCTCCTCATGGCAACTGCCTTCGTGCAGCGCACTCCATACAGCAACTGCCTCCGTGCAGCGCGCTCCTTACAAAAACTGCCTTCATGCAGCGCACTCCTTACAGCAACTGCTTCCGTGCAGCGCGCTCCTTACAGGAACTGCCTCCATGCAGCGCGCTCCATACAGCATCTGCCTCCGTGCAACGCGCTCCATACAACAACTGCCTCCGTGCAGCGCGCTCCTTACAGCAACTGCCTCCGTGCAGCGCGCTCCTTACAGCAACTACCTTCGTGCAGCGCGCTCCTTACAGCAACTGCCTTCGTGCAGCGCGCTCCATACAACAACTGTCTCCGTGCAGCGCGCTCCTCACAGCAGCTGTCTCCGTGCAATGCGCTCCTTACAGCAACTGTCTCCGTGCAGCGTGCTCCATACAACAACTGCCTCCGGGCAGCGCGCTCCTCACAGCAATTGCCTCCGTGCAGCGTGCTCCTTATAGCAACTGCCTTCGTGCAGCGCGCTTCATACAACAACTGCCTCCGTGTAGCGTGCTCCTCACAGCAACTGCCTTCGTGCAGCGCGCTCCATACAGCAACTGCCTCCGTACAGCGCGCTCCATACAGCAACTGCCTCCGTGCAGTGCACTCCTCACAGCAACTGCCTTCGTGCAGCGCGCTCCATACAACAACTGCCTCCGTGCAGCGCGCTCCTTACAATAACTGTCTCCGTGCAGCGTGCTCCATACAGCAATTGCCTCCGTGCAGCGCGCTCCTCACAGCAGCTGCCTCCGTGCAGCACGCTCCTTACAGCAACTGCCTCCGTACAGCCTGCTCCATACAACAACTGCCTCCAGGAAGTGCGCTCCTCACAGCAACTTCCTCCGTGCAGCGCCCTCCTCACAGCAACTGCCTCCGTGTAGCGCGCTCCATACAGCAACTGCCTCCGCGCAGCGCGCTCCTCACAGCAACTGCCTTCATGCAGCGCGCTCCATACAGCAACTGCCTCCGTACAACGCGCTCCTTATAACAACTACCTACGTGCAGCGCGCTCCTTACAGCAACTGTCTCCGTGCAGCGTGCTCCATACAGCAACTGCCTTCGTGCAGCGTGATTTATACAGCAACTGCCTCCGGGCAGCGCGCTCCTCACAACTACTGCCTCCGTACAGCACGCTCCTCACAGTAACTGCCTCCATACAACGCACAACTCAAGCCGCGAGCAACCCTCGCATAACACCGTGGGGGCCTGCCCCCCTCACGAAGAAGCCGAGAGCATCCCTTGCGCAACCTAAGCCGCGAGCAACCCTCGCGCAATCTAAACCGCGAGCAGCCCTCGCGCAATCTAAACCGCGAGCAAGCCTCGCACAATCTAAGCCGCGTGCAATTCTCACGCAAACTAAGCCGCGGTCGCAAACCGCGCAAATAAAGTCGGAAGCCAGCCTCGTGCAAGTGAAGCCGCGAGCCAGCCTCGTGCAAACTCAGACGCGGTCCCAAACCGCGCAAGGCAAATTCACGAGCAAGTCTTGTGCAAGCAAAAGTCACGAGCCAAGCTCGTGCAAGCAATAGTCGCGAATCAGTCTCGCGCAAAACAACGTTACGCGTCAAACTCACGCGAAACAACGTGAACTTTGCCAACTGAGGTACTATTCTGAAAACACCGTCTTCACATCCGGGAACCTCGTCGGAGCAAGTTTCCCCGTCCGACCTTGTATAAGAAGTACTCGGTGATATACTCGTGGGGCAAATGAAACTCCACCTCATTAATCTCTTCCCTTGGGTGCTTAGTTCACCATGCATGTTACACCTTACGCACATCGCATATGCAGCATGCATCACACACTCGTCACTCACTATCCATCGTACACATTACATACAGTGCGCATCATACCTCGTGCACACGCCGCACACCTTGCGCATATCGCGCACAAGCTGCACGCAAATCTTGTGCAAGCGGCCAACACGGATGCGCGCGGCCTGCCTGCGCGCGCGGCCTGCGCGCGCGCAGCCTGCCTGCGCCCACAGCCTGCCTTCGCGCGCGGCCTACACGCGCGGCCAGTGCATGCAACCGGCCTGCGCGCGCGGCCGGCCTGCGCGCACGGCCTTCCTGCGCGCGCAGCCTGCGCACAAGCGGCCTGAGCGCGCGCGGCCTGCGCGCGCGCAAGGCCTACACGCGCGACCAGCCCGCGCGCGCGGCCAGCACCCGCCCCTTTGGCCCTCCCTCGCGCGCGCCATTTTGACACTCGTGTACCGCACCGGCCCACGTCCGCAGGCATCCAGGCGCCCGTTCGCCAAGCCTCTGCACGATATAATACCTTAGAACCACGATCCATCGCCGCCGCCTCGGATCTCTCGCCGGCACCCTCCATGACAACAAGGAATTCCAGAAATCTCTCCTCACGCTCGCTTCGTTCCCGACCAAGTTGAGATTTGGGGGGCATTTGATGGGTTCCCCCTTTTATTTATAGGAAGCAAGGGGCCCCCCATGATCTCCACTCAAGGAAAGTCATAGGTGCCCCCCTCATGATCTCTCATGGAGATGATGGGGGCGGGCCCCACTCCCTCCCCTCATGGGGAAAACCGCCGCCAAAGGAACCACCGCTGACAAGAGGCCGAGCAACCACCGGCAAGAGGCCGAGCCACCGCCGGCGGCCGACCCTCCCACGGCCACCACGGCCGTGGCCGGCCAAGGCCATGGCCGGCCGAGGCCATGGCCGCCCCGGCCATGGCCAGCCGCGGCCATTGTAGGATTTCACGTGCGGTGGTGGGGCGATTTTTTTTTAAAAAATTTCCAAACACTATACAACACACATGGATCGGATATCCCAAAGCAATGCAAAACAAGCTTAACAAAAATAAACCCTAACTCATCACATCTAATCCATCACAGACGTTAGAAATTATACCTCTAGACAACAATCTATAGGCGGAAGAGGAAGACGCGCCAGAGAAAATGATAGCGATCCCACCGCAATAACGAGGGCGATCGCCTCGCCTCTTGGTTCACCTTGAACCCGAACAGCGTCAAATCTCTATTCCGTTGACCGGGAATAGAAACACTAGCTCAGAACTTCTCTCCTCTTGCACCGAAGACTCCAAGTGGCCGAACCACACTGGTCGCCGGGTAGAGAAGAGAAAAATGGAGAGGGATCTAAAAACCGCTGAGGAGAAGGAGCAGACTCAAGCCACCACACAAGCTGCGGCCGACCGGGAAGAAACACCTAGGGTCGGCGAGCCGTAGGGCGATGGCGGCGGCAAACTTGCCCGGCGATGGAGCAGCGGGCGCCGAGGCTTTGGCGGCAGCAAGCTTTCCCGACGACGGAGCAGCGGGCGGCGATGCCGGCGTCAAGCTTGCCCGGCGGCGGAGCAGGGGGCTGCACGACAATGGCGGCCGAAAGCAGGAGATCGCAAACCCCCTCTGCTTCTTTTCTTGCGGCTAGGTTTAGACAAAAAAATAAAAGCCCGTGAAAAACTCCCTGCTGCTCCCCTTGCTTTTATATTATATATATATATGAATATAAACTTATATATATAAATCTATATATATTATATACATATATTTATATATATATTTACATATATATATAACACATATTTATATACTTATATATACAAATAATCCCATAACTTCAATTACTGTGCACTCCTACCAAAATAATTACGACGACTCGCTCCGTCATAATTTTATTTCTTTTTGATAGTCGCACATGAATTCTATCTAAGCATGTCGAGTCACGACATTAGACGTTCGCACTTACTATACAACTTAGATTAAATGTTCCATAAAATCAAATACCCCAAATAAGCCGAATGGAAGCTGTTCCCGTTCATTTGGTGCGACCTTAAAGAGGAACCATGTCGTCAAGGCTATAATATAACATCCTCTATTCTGGACTATAAGAGGCTTTTTCACTGCATTATAGTCTCCCCAACAACATGGTAACTAGGTAACGCAATGAATGACCTGTGTCTATTTCTTTGTCACATGATATCATAAATATTGTGCAAACTGGGACTGTGTCATTTCGCACTATATTTGTATTTCTTGGTCTCACAAGTTAGTTGTATTTATAACTACGTTAGTTATAATACATGATATACAACCTCGCTCGGCCAAGGGGCTCGACTATATCATTACCAAAATAATTTTGGGACAAAATGATATTTCGATGTGCACATTTCCTACGTGTAAGTATAAACAACGAATCATAGTATATATCATTATCAGAGGATAGTTTTCAACTATAATCACGTTGCCCACACTGACACGCTAAATCTACACATCTTGTGTCTCCAACTTAATAGACACGTTGAAGCATTATTGACACTTAACACATTCCACATAATGCTACAACATAAAATAGGTCACTCTCAATGTGTATGAAATCACACGCATACACACTCATATGATTAAACGATAATCATTTATCAACATTTATAGAACTCAAATGTACTTTAATCAATATGACAATCTTAACTCGGCAATTAATGTTCCTCTTTTATTACCACGATTGTGAGGATAACTTAAGATTACATGACTTAATAAAAACCATGGTTCTATGGTTCAAGACCAAGCGTATCTTCCAAAACCTTACATGATACAAGTCATATAATCAAGGAACAAAATGTTACAACATTCTAAATCATGAACATAAGTAAAAAGATAACTTTCAAAACACCACTTCCTCCAGTCTCCCACTTGTTTTCAAAGTTTCTTAAATTATAGAAACTACAAAAGAAAGGAGCAACCTTAAAATCATATATCAAGCCACTCTCCATGGTCTCGTAACCCCATGGATTCGAAATGGATTTCGCCCTTAGCTTGAGATAAAGGTTTGGCGAAAGGATCAGCTGTGTTGATGTTAGTGTCTATCCATAAAAGTGCAATCTTCCCTTCCTCGATGAAGTCCCGCGTTACAAAATTTTTTCTATCCATGTATTTTGTCTTGTGATGCGACCTTAGCTCCATAATTTGAGAAATGGAGGCACTATTGTCACAAAACAATTTCATGGGGGCTTCACTTGATGGAACAATTCCAAGTTCTTCGAGGAATTTCTTTATCCATACTCCCTCTTTGCTAGCTTCCGCAGCTGCCATGACTTCTGCTGCGGTGGTCGAGTCAGCGGTAGTTGATTGTTTCCAACTACGCTAACTCACGGCTCCACCATTCAGAAGGAAAACAAACCCAGATTGAGATTTCGTGTCATCCGGATCTATCATGAAACTAGCATCCGTGTAGCCTTCTACAACTAGTTCCTTATCCCCACCAAAAAAAGAAACTTATTCTTGGTCCTTTTCAGGTACCTAAGAATATTTTTGACAACGGTCCAATGATTAGGACCGGGTGAAGCTTGATGTCGGCTCGTTATACTCAGGGAATATGCAACATCCGGTCTTGTACAAGTCATGACATACATGATGGAGCCTATGGCTGAAGCATAGGGGACATTCTTCATGTATTCAATGTCTGTGTGCGTGGAGGCACAATGCGACTTGCCCAACTTTAAAGATGTCTTCATTGGCACATTTCCCTTCTTAAAGTTTTCCATATGAAACCTTTCTAAGACTTTGTCAATGTAAATATTTTGACTCAGACCAATCAGTCTTCGAGACCTATTCCTATATATCTTGATCCCCAAGATATATTGAGCTTGTCCCATGTCCTTCATTGAAAAGATAGTTTTCAATGAGTCTCTTGTTTGTTCCATTATAACTATATGATTGCCCATTAATAATATATCATCTACGTACAAAATCAAAAATATGACGTGACTCCCACTAACCTTCTTGTATACACAAGGTTCTTCCTTGCTTTGAATAAAACCGAGAGTTTTAACCTCATCGTCAATGCATTTGTTCCAACTCCTTGATGCTTGCTTCAAACCATAAATGACCCTCTGAAGTTTACATACTTTTTCGATATTTTCCAGATTTTCAAAACCTTGAGGTTGTAACATGTATACCTCCTCAACTAGTTTTTCATTTAGGAAAGCTGTTTTGATGTCCAACTGCCATATTTCATAATCATGAAAGGCGGCGATAGCCAACATGATCCGAATTGTTTTGAACATTACAACCGGCGAAAAGGTTTCATCGTAGTCAATCCCTTGGACTTGGCTAAAACCTTTTGCTACAAGCCTTGCTTTGTAGGTTGTCAAGTTCCCATTCATGTCCATCTTCCTCTTGAAAATCCATTTGTTGGGAATGGCTTTCTTTCCATCAGGAAGGTCAACCAAGTCCCATACTTGATTGTCATACATGGATTGCATTTCGGATCTCATGGCCTCTATCCAGGCCTCTGAATCTTTCCTTCCCAATGCTTCTTCATAGGTCAGGGGATCTTCAGTGTCTATTACCAATACATCATGAAAAACCATGTAAAGGTCAGGCTTTCTTTTTACCCTGGTAGACCTTCTGAGTTCTCTTTGCTCATCCCGTTCACCTTGAGTCTCTCGAATTTCTTCTACAACCTCATGTGGAATTAATTCATGTTCAACACGAGCCAAACAATTGCCTGGTGGCGCATTGCGAAGCTCCTCAACATGAATTTGTGGAGGTGGATTGGCCATACTCCCACTAAGCAAAGGAACTCTATGTGATAGCTCGTGATCATCTTGAATATCAAAATTCATATCATGATCACATCCTTGTAGGTCCTCTTGAGTTTTCTCAAGTATTATCCTACGATCACATCCCTTCATCCTTTCAAGAAACTCTTTCTCCAAGAATGTAGCACCTTTCTTTACAAATATAGTATTTGTTGACTTGTGCCAAAAACTATACCCTTTAGTTTCTCTAGGGTATCCTATGAAAAAACACTTGTCCGCTTTGGGTTCTAACTTCGTCGATTGCATACATTTTACATATGCCTCGCAACCCCAAATCTTAAGGAACGATAAACTATGCGGTTTTCCAAACCATGCATCATATGGAGTTTTATCAACAGATTTTGTTGGAACAATATTTAAAGTGAGAGTTGCATAAAGAAGTGCATGGCCCCAAAAATATAAAGGTAGATCGGTCTGACATATCATGGAACGGACCATGTCAAGCAGGGTTCGATTTCTCCTTTCGGAGACACCATTCCACTGCGGGGTGCCAGGTGGAGTAAGTTGTGGTACAATACCACACTCCTTTAGGTAAGTAGTGAACATGTTGCTCATATACTCACCTCCACGATCGGTTCTCAAGATCTTAATTCTCATGTCAAGTTGGTTCTCTACTTCATTTTTGTACTCCTTGAATTTTTCAAGGGATTCACTTTTATGTCTCATGAGATAAACATAGCCATATCGGCTATGATCATCCATGAAGGTAATGAAGTACATATAACCTTCTCTTGCACTCATACTCATTGGACCGCATACATCTGAATGTATCAATTCCAACAAGTTATTCGTTCTTGCACCTTTCTTGCTGAAAGGTGTCTTGGTCATTTTTCCAGCTAAACATGATTCGCATGTCCCAATTGCATCTAAATCAAACGAGTTTAAAAGATTTGATTGATGCAATTTCCTTATGCGTTTCTCGTTTATGTGACCAAAACGATGGTGCCATAAGAGTGTCTCATTCATATGAGATATCTTGAGTTTTTTGTTATTAATATTCATTACATGTTTATCCTCAACTATATTAAGCAAATACAAACCATTGGAAATAATAGCATTTGCATAAAATAAATCATCCTTCTCAATTGTCATTTGCGAATTAACAATCACAAAACGAAAACCTTCTGCATCTAAACATGATACAGAAATAATGTTTCTCAAAATAGAAGGGACATGATAAACGTTTTTCAAAATTAAAACTAAACCACTAGATAAACGAAGGTCTAGGGTGCCAACTGTAACCGCGGAGATTCTTGCATCATTCCCGACCTTCAGCACAACCTCTCCTTTCGAGAGCATTCTTCTATCCCTTAGTGACTGCACATTCGAAACTAAGTGAGCGCATGATCCGGTATCAATTACCCAATCAAGGATAGTTGTGGTTAAGTTTAAATTCAGTTCAATAACATATATACCTTTAGGGTGCTTGCGTTCAATCTTGCCTTCATCCAAGTCCCGTTTGTACTTGGGATAGTTCATCTTGTAGTGTCCCTTTTCATGGCAATGGAAACACTCGGTGAGATCTGTAGGAGAGTTCTTCACCTTGCTTCCCTTGGAGTTGCTCACATGAGCTCCTCCCTTATTGCCTTTTGAAGGGAAACCTCTACTTGAATTTTTGATTGCACCTTTGCCTTTATTCTTAAAGGGCTTCTTGCTACTCGATGCAACGGCCAAGACAGAATTAGCCTTTGTCTTGCCCATGTCCACCTCAACAGTTTTGAGGGCATTGTGGAGTTCATTCATGGTCATCTTCCTTTCACGCATATGGTAGTGCATGATGAAATCCTTATAGGAATAAGGAAGCGACCCCAGTATGATGTCCTCAGCTATGTCATCGGGGAGTTGAGAATTTAGTTTCTCCAATTTTTCTAGATAGCCCTGCACCTTTAGGAAGTGCACTGAGACAGATTCACCCTCCATCATCTTGCACCTTGTGAGTGCTATGGTGGTCTTGTAGCGCTCTTTTCGAGCACTATCGATGAACATCTTCTCTAATTGCGCTATGATTTCCTTTGCGGGAGTATCGAGATATTTCCTTTGCAACTGATCGCCAATGCTGGCCAAGATCAAAGTTTGAACAACACGTTGTTGTTCATTCCACTTCTTTTGTTCCTCCTTTTCAACATCGGTTGGTTTGTCTTTCTCCTTCACTTTTAGGCATTTGTCATCCAGAATTTGTTGGAGATTTTCCAAACGCAACACGATGTTCAACTTAAGGATCCAATCAGAATAGTTTGAACCGTCGTTTGCAAGAGGACTCTTATCAATCATGGAACGCAGAAAATTTGGAAGGGTTGACATGATTTTAAAGAAAAGAGAAAACAAAATTTTACTTGAAGTTCATATAAATAAAAAAACTGCTATTGCTATGACAAGAAAAACACAGCATCGCATAAGATCCTTTCGGAACAAGTGGACTCATCCATTCGTTTGTTTAGGTAGGTATGTTGAAGTTGGAGACCGGGCGGTCTGTCGGTCTGGCTTTGCGGGTTATTGACCGGGCGGTCTGACAGTTTGCCTTCAGCGGTTTGGTTGCTGTGTTGCGGCTGAGGTCCAAGCGGTCTAGCAGTTTGTCACTGGCGACTTGGAGACCGAGCGGTCTAACGGTCTAACATGGCGGCTTGTCTCTCTCTCTGGCAGTGGCCGGGCGGTTAGCCCTTCTGTCTAACCGCGCGGCTTGTGCGGTTTGTGTTTGTACAGTCCGCGTGTTTTTAGTCTCACATCTCTTATTTGTATTCTCTCTTCTCTCCTCCATTCTATATAAGGGAGGTCATACCTTTGTAATAGATACCTTTTTCAGATAATAAAATTTCGGTTATACCATTTCCGGCTTGTTTTAGTTCGCTTCTAACATGGTATCAGAGGCATCGATCCTCTCCTCCTGATTCTGTGAGCCCTCTCTGTTCGCGCGACTTGCTTCTCCAGCTTGCGCCCTGTCCGCGCGGTCTCCTTCTCTCCTTGTCGTTGCCCTCTGTGTGCGCGACCTGTTGCCTTGTTCGCTGCGATCTGTCGCCTTGTTCGTCGCGACCTATCGTCGTGTGCCTTGCCTTCTCTTGTGCTTCTGTTCGAGCGGACTATCTGCTTGCCGCTCGACTTCTACCCCTCTGCTTGATACTGCGGCTTGGTCGTGGTCTTTCTGGCCGCTGGTGTTTGACATCCTGACCGCTGCAGTTTTTCTGCCTATCCGCGCGGCTTGTTTCCTAACCGCGTGGCTTCCTGTTGTTTGCTCTTATGGCTCTTTCTGATGCTTCCACTGCCACCACTCCTGCCGCCACCCCTGTTGCCAATCCGGTTCTAATCTTCCTCCTACTCCTTCCGGGAACCTTGGCACCGTTTCCAAGCTTGTCGGCTCCAACTACCCGGATTGGAGCGTCTCTTTCACCTTTCTCCTTCGCTCGCAACGCAAACACCACCATCTCGTTGATGACCCTCCTCCTACCACTTCACCTCTCTTTGATGACTGGGATGCAAGTGACGCGCTTGTGCGTACTTGGCTCACTAATAGTCTATCTGATGAGTGCCTTCCCGTCATCCGTCATGATGAGACGGTGAAGGCCGCTTGACTTCATCTTGCTGCTCTATACTCCAAAGGGGCTCAGACGTCCCACATCTATACGTTGTATGCGGACCTCTTTGCCCGGCCTACCTTGTCTCCTGTTGCTGCCTACCAACAAGTTCAAGCTCTTGGGGCTGAGATTCTTCAGAATCGCCCCTTTTCTGCGGATCTGGCTCAACAACACAAGCACTTCCAAGAGCTTCTGGTTGTGTGTTATCTGCTACGTCTTCCTGACACGTATGACATGATCCGCCAACAAATTCTGGGTGAGGCGGAATCTCCTACTTTAGATGCCACCGCTGCTCGCATCGCCGCTGTCACCTCTCTCCTTCAGCGCCCGCTTCTGCCCTCTCCTTCTCCACCGGATAACTATGCTCATCAAACTCAGCAGAGTGGCTCTGGTAGCTGCAGTCATCAGTCTGGAGGACGTCCTTCTTCCCTCTACCTCTGCTCTCACTGCGGCCGCACCGGACATACTTCTGACCGCTGTTGGACGAAGCATCCCCATCTTCGCCCCTCGGGTGACTCTTCCGCCTCCTCTTCCAAGCCGTTTGCTTCCGTGGTCACATCATCAGGTAGTGCCCATGGGGTCACTCAAGGTAAATGGCTTATCGACTCCGGAGCAACTAATCATATGACGGGCAATCCTTAATGCTTCTCTCTCCTCGAACAGCATGATCGGTTGCCCCCGGTCCTCATTGTAGACGGTTCTCCCTCCCCGGTTCATGGGTCGGGAGTAGTTCATGTTACTCCGTCCCTTCGGCTAGAGGACACTCTCTATGTGCCTAAGTTTCCGTGCAATCTATTGTCGGTTACTTCTTTGTGCAAGCAGCTTCAATGTTCTGTAACATTTACTCCATCTTCTTGTTCTTTTCAGGATCCGAGCTCCCAGCGGACGATTGCTACTGGGACTGAGAGCGGCGGCCTCTACTTCCTCGACAATGTTTCCTCTTTGTCTGTCTTCTCTTCTTCTTGTACGGATCTTCTCCAGTGGCATCTCCGTCTCGGTCATCCTCCACCACGGCTTCTACATCAGCTTCTACCCCACCTCCCTCCCTCCAATACTCCTCTCAACTGCGAAGCATGTCAACTTGGCAAGCATCATCGTTCCTCCTTCCCGCCGAAGCAAGGTCGGGGCTCTACTCGTCCGTTTGATCTTGTCCACTCCGATATCTGGGGGCCTGCTCCTACCCTTACTGTTGGTCGGGGTAGTTCTTATTTTGTAACCTTTATCGATGACTTTTCTAGATGTACTTGGGTGTATCTCTTACGAGATCGCTCTGAACTTTTTAATGTATGGACCTCCTTTTATCATTTAATCAAAAATCAGTTTGGTGTTGGTATTAAAACTTTTCGCTCTGATAATGCAAAAGAGTACTTAAGTCATGCTTTTACCTCCTTCTGTGTGCAACATGGCGTTATTCATCAGACAAGCTGTGTCTATACATCCCAACAAAATGGGGTGGCGGAACGCAAAAACCGTCACCTCCTCGATGTTGCTCGCACATTGATGACTCAAATGCATGTCCCTCGCTCATATTGGGGCTATGCTGTTCTTCTTGCCTGCTATCTCATCAATCGCATTCCCTCCTCCGTTCTCAACGGAAAAACCCCTTTTTCCATCCTTTATCCAGGCAAGGAGCCTTTTCCTCTCCCTCTCCGAATCTTTGGGTGCACTGCTTTTGTGCATGCCCCATCTGCCACCCGTGATAAGCTCTCCCCTCGCTCCACCAAATGTGTCTCTCTGGGGTACTCTGCCACTCAGAAAGGCTACTACTGCTTTGACCCTGTTCTTTGTAAGCAGTTCGTCTCCGCTGACGTTACCTTCTTCGAGAATGCCTCCTACTTCTCGGATGACTCCTCGTCTCTTCCCCCCACCTCTGATTCTCCTGTTATTCCGTTCGTTCCCTCGTCTCCTACTGCGATATCCGCCCCTCCTCCATCTCCGCCCACTCCTCTCCCTCCGCTTCTCTCTCCGCCTCCATCTCCCTCATCTCCGCTGCCGTCGCTCTCTCCTCCCGGGCCAGCTCTCTCTGCCACGGATGCTCTGGATACCGAAGAGCCCGCCGACCTGGATCTTCCTATCGCTCTTCGCAAAGGGGTGCGGACGTGTACCATACACCCCCTTGCTGCAGTTGTTTCATATGATCGTCTTACCTCTTCTCGCAGGGCCTTTGCGCTGGCTATCTCTGCCGCTACCACACCTCGTTCCTACCAGGAGGCCCTTACTATTCCTCACTGGAAGATGGCCATGGAAGAGGAAATGATGACCCTAACAGAGCGGGGTACCTGTACTCTTGTCCCTCCTCCCTTTGATACAGATGTTGTTGGCTGTCGCAGGGTCTTTGTGGTCAAATTTGGCCCAGATGGCACTGTGGACCGTTATAAAGCTCGCCTGGTGGCTAAGGGCTTTACTCAAACCTATGGGGTTGATTACTTTGACATCTTCTCTCCCGTGGCTCGTCTCAGCACTATATGGGTCCTTCTCTCTGTGGCGTTCAACAAAGACTGGCCACTTTCCCAGCTGGATATCAAGAATGCCTTTCTTTATGGTGATCTTCAGGAGGCTGTCTACATGGAGCAACCTCCTGGGTATGTTGCTCAGGGGGAGACACGAGTATGCCGGCTACAGAAGGCAATCTATGGCCTCAAGTAGAGCCCTCGAGCTTGGTTTGACAAGTTCAGCGGCATCGTGGCGGCCGTTGGTTTTGCTCGCAGCTCTGCTGATCACTCTCTATTTATTCGCAAAACGTCTTCGGGACTGGTAGTTCTTGCAGTATATGTTGATGATATTCTTCTCACTGGCGATGACCAGGAAGGGGTAGCCTTGACAAAGCGGCATCTTCGCCAACATCTGGTCACGAATGATATGGGTTCTCCGAAGTACTTTTTGGGGATCGAAATCTCTCGGAAGCCAACTCTTTAGTCCTCTCTCAGTGTAAGTATGCCCTTGATATTTTAAAAGAAGCAGGATGTACTGGGGCCAAACCTGCCCGATGTCCCATGGCTGTTGGAGAAGACAAAACCTAGACAGATGATTCGCCTCTTCTTTCAGATGCTTCGCGGTACAGGCGTCTGGTTGGTAAGCTTATATACCTCACCGTGACTAGGCCCGACATTTCCTATGCTGTGGGCAAGGTGAGTCAATTCATGCAAGCTCCCAGGGAGTGCCATCTACAGTCCGCCTTGCGGATCTTGGAGTACGTCAAAGCAGCCCCAGGGAAAGGATTGCTCTTTCAGAAGAATGATCATCTGAGGGTTGAAGCATACTCAGATGCGAGTTACGCTGATGACAAAGGGGACCGCAAGTCTATCTCCGGTTTCTGTACTTTTGTTGGGGGCAATCTGGTAAGCTGGAAGAGCAAGAAGCAGTATGTTGTCTCCAGGTCCAGTGCTGAAGCAGAGTATCGGAGTATGACATCAACCACTTATGAGCTAAAATGGCTACGGGCTCTCATGTTGGATTTAGGAGAGGTCTACAACCATCCTCTACCTATGTTCTGTGACAACAAGACTGCTATATACATGTCCAAAAATCCAATCTTCCATGAGAGAACCAAGCACATTGAGGTCGACTGTCATTTTATTCGTGAAGAGATTCTGAAGGAACAAATTTGCACCCCCTTCGTCACGTCTGAAAAAGAGCTGGCTGACATATTCACCAAGCCAGTATCCGCCTCGTTTCTTCATATATGTGACAAGCTGGGCATGATCGACATATATGCTCCAGCTTGAGGGGGAGTGTTGAAGTTAGAGACTGGGCGGTCTGTCGGTCTGGCTTTGCGGGTTATTGACCGGGCGGTCTGACAGTTTGCCTTCAGCGGTTTGGTTGTTGTGTTGCGGTCTGAGGTCCAAGCAGTCTAGCGGTTTGTCACTGGCGACTTGGAGACCGGGCGGTCTAATGGTCTAACATGGCGGCTTGTCTCTCTCTGGTAGTGGCCGGGCGGTTAGCCCTTCTGTCTAACCGCGCGGCTTGTGCGGTTTGTGTTTGTACAGTCCGCGTGTTTTTAGTCTCACATCTCTTATTTGTATTCTCTTTTCTCTCCTCCATTCTATATAAGGGAGGTCATACCTTTGTAATATATACCTTTTTCTGATAATAAAATTTCAGTTATACCATTTCCGGCTTGTTTTAGTTCGCTTCTAACAAGGTACAAGCACCAATCATAACCTTTAAGCAAAGCTTAACCCTTATGACTCTTGAACAACATATCATTTCATGTTCTGAATAATAAAACACAATAATATGAAAACCTTTTTCCAAGATATTCAAGCCTAGATCTCGTAAATCTTGTTTAAGAAAACTCATTTTATTGGCCAACTAGTGTGGACGCAGTATTCCCACAAGAAGAGTAAATTGTGTCTCACACAGATTTAATCTCCTGTGGCCTAATACCAAGCTCACACATCTTCCACTATATCTAGTGATTAGAATCACACTCATGCTCTTCCAGGATCACTAGCTTAGGTGGATAAAATGAGGAGGAAAACATCTTAAATTTTTCACTTCGCATTCCACTAGGGAATGGAGGAATTTCAAAAAAATAGGCTAACTCACGGCATTCTAAAATACATCCATCACAAACAATTACATTCAAGAGTTTGCAAAATAAAAAAGAATGCCAAAGAAAGAATAAAACCCGCTAGTCGGAATCCTAACATTGGATAAGCCCATGTACTCAACCCTTCATGATTCATCCAGATTATTTTAAATCCAAAAAAAATAATCTCCTCATGATCCATACTACGGTGGATTATGCAATATGAATCAAAAGGGCTAGGACATAGCAAATCCAAACCATTAGGCACCAAAACTAGCAACTAAGGAGTTACATTGAAATGAGATATCCAACCTCGCTCTGATACCACTGTAGGATTTCATGTGCGGTGGTGGGACGATTTTTTTTAAAAAAAATCCAAACACCATACAACACACAAGGATCGGATATCCCAAAGCAATGCAAAACATGCTTAACAAAAATAAACCCTAATTCATCACATCTAATTCATCACAGACGTTAGAAATTATACCTCTAGAGAACAATCTCTAGACGGAAGAGGAAGACGCGCCAGAGAAAATGATAGCGATCCCACCGCAACAATGAGGCCGATCGCCTCGCCTCTTGGTTCACCTTGATCCCGAACATCGTCAAATCTCTATTACGTTGACCGGGAATAGAAACACTAGCTCAGAACTTCTCTCCTCTTGCACCGAAGACTCCAAGTGGCCGAATCACACTAGTCGTCGGGTAGAGAAGAGAAAAATGGAGAGGGATCTAAAAACCGCTGAGGAGAAGGAGCAGACTCAAGCCACCACACAAGCTGCGGCCGACCGGGAAGAAACACCTAGGGTCGGCGAGCCGCAGGGCGATGGCGGCGGCAAACTTGCCCGGTGATGGAGCAGCGGGCGCCGAGGCTTTGGCGGCGGCAAGCTTGCCCGACGACGGAGCAGCGGGCGGCGATGCCGGCATCAAGCTTGCCCGACGGCGGAGCAGGGGGCTGCACGACAATGGCAGCTGGAAGCAGGAGATCGCAAACCCCCTCTGCTTCTTTTCTTGCGGCTAGGTTTAGACAAAAAAATAAAATCCCGTGAAAAACTCCCTCCTGCTCCCCTTGGTTTTATATTATATATATATATATATGAATATAAACTTATATATATAAATCTATATATATTATATACATATATTTATATATATATTTACATATATATATAACACATATATATATACTTATATATACAAATAATCCCATAACTCAAATTACTGTGCATTCCGACCAAAATAATTACGACGACTCGCTTCGTCATAATTTTATTTCTTTTTGATAGTCGCACATGAATTCTATCTAAGCATGTCGAGTCACGATATTAGACGTTCGCACTTACTATAGTACTTAGATTAAATGTTTCATAAAATCAAATACCCCAAATAAGCCGAACGCAAGCTGTTCCCGTTCATTTGGCGTGACCTTAAAGAGGAACAATGTCGTCAAGGCTATAATATAACATCCTATATTATGGACTATAAGAGGCTTTGTCACTGCATTATAGTCGCCCCAACAACATGGTAACTAGGTAACGCAATGAACGACCTGTGCCTATTTCTTTGTCACATGATATCATAAATATTGTGCAAACTGGGACTGTGTCATTTCGCACTATATTTGTCTTTCTTGGTCTCACAAGTGAGTTGTATTTATAACTACGTTAGTTATAATGCATGCTATACAACCTCGTTCGGCCAAGGGGCCCGACTATATCATTACAAAAATAATCTGGGGACAAAATGATATTTCGATGTGCGCATTTCCTACGCGTAAGTATGAATAACGAATCATAGTATATATCATTATCAGAGGATAGTTTTCAACTATAATCACGTTGCCCACACTGACACGCTAAATCCACACATCTTGTATCTCCAACTTAATAGACACGTTGAAGCATTATTGACACTTAACGCATTCCACATAATGCTACAACATAAAATAGGTCACTCTCAATGTGTATGAAATCACACGCATACACACTCATATGATTAAACGATAATCATTTATCAACATTTATAGAACTCAAATGTACTTTAATCAATATGACAATCTTAACTCGGCAATCAATGTTCCTCTTTGATTACCACGATTGTGAGGATAACTTAAGATTACATGACTTAATAAAAACCATGGTTCTATGGTTCAAGACCAAGCGCATCTTCCCAAACCTTACATGATACAAGTTATATAATCAAGGAACAAAATGTCACAACATTCTAAATCATGAACATAAGTAAAAAGATAACTTTCAAAACACCACTTCCTTTCGCCATGGCCGCCCCGGCCATGGCCGGCCCGAGCCATGGCCAGCCGTGACCTTGGCCGCTCCGGCCGTGGCCGACCTCCCTCGCCAGCCGCCCGGCCACCGCTGCCGTCATGACGGCCCGCTACCATGGGGGGGCCTCCCCGCCGTCCGATCTAGAGGAAGGCCCTCCATGCCGTCCGATCAAAGTGGTAACTACCCACTATCCCACCACTTTAGTGTGGGGCCCTCCATGATCCACCCCTGGAGGCTATAAAAAGACCCCCAGGGGACTCTTATTTCTCATCTTTTCCTCCTATGATTCTTCTCCCTCTTCTTCAGGTGAGAGCTCTCTCGCCTCCTCCACCGGGTCGGCCATCTCTCGCCGCCGGCCACCAGCGACCCCCAGCGGCCAACAGCGGCCACTAGCGACCTCCAACGACCGCCAGCGTCCATCAGCACCCGCCATCAGCTATTGGCACCCCATCAACGCGCAGTTGGGAAGGAGGCGCCCAACGTCAGAGGAAGTCGAGCGAAGAAGACAGTCGAAGTCCGCAAGCGCGCCTCCCCCGGGCGCACGCGCCAGAAGCATCCCGCGCATTCCACCGTTTAAGTCACTTTGGCGGAGCAGTCTATTGCCCGCCGGCAGTTATAGTCATCCTCTCTCCCCGCAAGTTGTAACGGGAGCGGTCTGTCGCCCCGATTCACTCAACATACTGTAATCATCCTGATCTAGTGGATTTTGACTGGCAGCGAACCGGTCACGTTGTTTTTTACCCGGTTGAAGGGTTTTCCACGTTAAAACTCCTTGTGTACATTTCCCCTTTTCAACTGACTGTGTGCGCGCTTGACCGCTCCGCGAGCTAAGGCGGTCCAAGTTAGTCCGGATCGACCGGAGCACCGAGTTTGACCGCAACAATTATCTTTCTTTAATATCCATATTATTTAGAATTTTAAATGAGACTGATCAGTTCAAAAAGGCATCAAAACACCGGCAAGCCAGGGTGTATGATCCTCAACAGAAAGAGAGTACTGTGTCGGGGAAAAGGTCAACAACGCGCACAAACCCAGCCAAAAAGGCACTATGCCGAGGGAGAAACCCCAACGCGCACAGACCAACACCTAAGTTAATGTGTCGGGGATGAATGTCCACAACACGCACAGACTCAACCATAAGACATTGTGCCGAGGGAGAAATCCCAACGCGCACAGACCATCAAAAAATCCTTTAGTTATATATATAATTATTCAGAGTTCTTTCATTATACTTAGACTAACAAGTAAACAGACTATGACTCGACTTTGACGAGATTTACAACTTAAAAGGGCACTTAACAAATTGGACGTACTCGATGAAATTTCAAAGGGGTTAAACAAATGACTTGGACTAATAGATGAAGATTGCATGGGTCACACAAGGTAGGGGACGATCAAAAATAACAGGACGCACAAGATTTTCTAAGTCAAACAATCTAAACGAATCAGTTAACAACGCTTACAACTAAAGCAGGGATCATAAGGAGACACTAGCACAAATCGCAACGACGATCCAAACAACACATGCGCTAATGCAGCGACGGATGACAACAAGGGTTTCATCGACTAAAAACAACGGAAAGCGGTGAGGCTTCCGACAAACTAAAATCCAACGATACGAACGACACTTGCAACAAACGGGGTGATAAACATGGTCAAAACGACACATACAATCGAGCAGAGGAGTTAACTTTAGTCAAAGCGACGCGACGATCCAATTGACGCGGCGACAACGGCATGAAAAGGGCTATATTAGGTACAAAAACTAATATTGGACAATAATTGTGGCACTTACGACGAACAAACGTTTTGCTTGGTCAACATGACGAAAAAATCCAAACAACACAACTAGCGAGGGATACGACGCACATACAACACGGCTGAGAGCGACAAAGTTTTCGACGAGTTTACCCACGACAAACAAATCTACTCACGAGGCGGCACACGCAAATCTCTAGGCGAAGACGACTAGCGGAATTCATGAGCATATTACTCAAACAATAATTACATTTAACTCTACAATCGGAGATGAGAACAATAAAGAAAATGCAAGTGAGCACCACTTGCCTCAAAACGTCCGGAAAACGTCCACTCGCGCGCTCCGCTTCGAGGATCGTCCGTAAGAACACCATGTCTCTGATTCATGAAATTTTTCGGAGCAAAACGAGTGTTAGGTCAAAAGCCCTAGCGCCAAAAATCCACGAAACGAAGAAATCTTACCGCGCACGCGTAGCTCTCGCCGAGAGCTTTCCGGATCTATGCTTGGGCGAAGATTTCGAGCTCCGGATCTCCAATGGCGGCGGTGGGAAAGCTCCCAAAAAAGCTCTGCGCCGCTCTGGTTCGGCCGAGTGAACAGGAGAAAAAAAGGAGACAGACTTTCTTTCTGTTTGTCTAATCCTAAGGAAGAAGATATATATATATATATATATAGGGGATGTATCATGTGCGAGCAAATGGGCGTACGGACAAGGATCAAGGAGACTTCAAATCAAAAAGTGATCAACATGAAAGTTGTAGATCTCGACGATCCGAACAACTTTCATGTTGATCACTTTTTGATTTGGAGCTTCCGTGACCTTCGATTTGGGACCCGAAAAGTCTGCGCGGCGAGACTGCTACAGCAAGCCGAAATTTTTCTAATTTTCGGGTCTCAAATCGGGGGTCAAGGAGGCTCCAAATCAAAAAGTAATCAACATGAAAGTTGTAGATCTCGGCTATCCAAACAACTTTCATGTTGATCACTTTTTAATTTGGAGCCTCCTTGACTCCCAAATTCCCAAGCCCGTACGCCCGCACCTAAGCTAGCCCACATATGATATGTATTCATATATATATATATATATATATATATATATATATATATATATATATATATATATATATATACACACACACGAGTGACAGGCACGGGCCTCTGGCCCGATGACCACGCGCCACAGTACCCAGCCGGCGACGGCGGGCTCCGCCCGCCCCCCGGCCATTTTTATAAAATATTATCAATTATATAAATATATAATATATATAGAATGATACAGGCGGGTGAACAGTTACGGGTGAACTGTTCACCCGCCTGATTTTTATAAAATATTATTAATTATATAAATATAAATAAAATATTATATAATATTATAAATTATATTATTATTATATAAATATATATATATATATATTATAAATTATATCTATATAATGATACACAGGCGGGTGAACAGTTGCGGGTGAACTGTTCACCCGCCTGATTCATTATATATATATTATTGTTTATATAAATATATATTATAATATTATTATATAATAATTAATAGCATTAAAAACAGGCGGATGAACAGTACGGAGCACTATTCACCCGCCTTTTAGTCCCACACCGGCTGTATAGAAATAAATTTAGGGTTTAAATATAGTTCCGTTGAGTATATTGTTAAAGTTATTTCTTTAGCGGGCTGACTGTATTGGGCCTACGTGCGGGCGGGCTTGCGTGGTGGCGGGCTGGCCGGCTTGCGGGTCCGCCTATTTTTAAAATTAATTCGCCTAGCTTTATGACTCTCTTAGAGTAGGTTTAGGGCTGTCTTATAATAGGTTTAGGAGCCCTACAAAAAAGCTGGAGAGAGGGTTGATTTGATCGGACGGCATCTGAATTTCGCATCCATGATTCGACGGCTGAGATCACTCAAATGACTTTTAAAAGCATGGTTTTAAAAACCATTTCATATATCTTTATATATGGTAAATATATATATATATATATATATATATATATATATATATATATATATATATATATATATATATATATATATGGCACTGTATTTCCGCGTAGCGCTTTTTGGACAAAAAAACGCGCTTCTCGGAAAAATGAAAAAAACACCCCCTAAATAACATTTTTAGAAAAAGTGGTCAACATGAAAGTTGTAGATCTCGACGAGATCTACAACTTTCATGTTGACCACTTTTTCTAAAAATGCTGTTTAGGGGGTCTATTTTCAAAAGGCGCGAAGGGAGGTCCGCGCAAAAAAAAAAAATCGTAATATTTATCGGGCGGAACCCCCTTCGCGCCTTTTGAAAATAGACCCCCTAAACAGCATTTTTAGAAAAAGTGGTCAACATGAAAGTTGTAGATCTCGTCGAGATCTACAACTTTCATGTTGACCACTTTTTCTAAAAATGCTGTTTAGGGGGTGCTTTTTCCGTATTTCCGGGAAGCGCGTTTTTTAGAGCAAAACGCGCTGCACGTTTTTGCATTAATCTGATATATATATATATATATATATATATATATATATATATATATATCTTTACTACTATAATAGAAATACTGTGGTCTGCAGATAACATGAGTTCGAAATTAGAGGGTAATTAGGTGGCCGTCGGATTTCAGATTTTTGATCATGAACCGTTGGATCAAACCAACCCTCTATCCAGACTTTTTTATAGGCCTCTTAAACCTACTTTAGGACAGTCCTAAACCTACTATAGGACAACAAAAAAAACTAGCGGACCTACAACCGGCGAGCCCGCAAACAACCAGCAAGCCCATCCCGTGAAAACCTGCAAGCAAGCCCGTCCGCAAGTCAGCCAACCAACATTACTTCAAATATCTAAAGCTGAATATTGAATATATATCCCCAAAAATCCGAAGAATGGACGGTGTGGGACTAAACCCGCCTGTTTAGGCACGGGAATCAGATTTTTCGGGACCCAATATGAGGGTCAAGATGGCTCCAAAACGAAAAGTGGTCAACATGAAAGTTGTAGATCTCGGCGATACGAACAACTTTCATGTTAATCACTTTTTGATTTGGAGCCTCCTTGACCTTCGATTTGGGACCCGAAAAGTCTGCGAGGCGAGACTGCTACAGTAAAGGCACGGAAATCAGGTTTTTCGGGGCCCAATATGAGGGTCAAGATTGCTCCAAAACGAAAAGTGGTCAACATGAAAGTTGTAGATCTCGGCGATCCGAACAACTTTCATGTTGATCACTTTTTGATTTGGGCCCTCCTTGACCTTCTATTTGGGACCTGAAAAGTCTGGGCGCAAGACTGCTACAGTAAAAGCACGGAAATCAGGTAAAATAATAATATATATATAAAAAACAGCCTGGGTGCGGGCGAAGCCCGCCGGGGGGCGGGCGAAGCCCGCCGGGGGGCGGCGAAGCCCGCCGGGGGGCGGGCGAAGCCCGCCGTCGCCGGCCGGGTACTGTGGCGCGTGGCCATCGGGCCGGAGGCCCGTGCCTGTCACTCGTATATATATATATATATATATATATATATATATATATATATATATATATATATATATATATCTTTACTACTATAATAGAAATACTGTGGTCTGCAGATAACATGAGTTCGAAATTAGAGGGTAATTAGGTGGCCGTCGGATTTCAGATTTTTGATCATGAACCGTTGGATCAAACCAACCCTCTATCCAGACTTTTTTATAGGCCTCTTAAACCTACTTTAGGACAGTCCTAAACCTACTATAGGACAACAAAAAAAACTAGCGGACCTACAACCGGCGAGCCCGCAAACAACCAGCAAGCCCATCCCGTGAAAACCTGCAAGCAAGCCCGTCCGCAAGTCAGCCAACCAACATTACTTCAAATATCTAAAGCTGAATATTGAATATATATCCCCAAAAATCCGAAGAATGGACGGTGTGGGACTAAACCCGCCTGTTTAGGCACGGGAATCAGATTTTTCGGGGCCCAATATGAGGGTCAAGATGGCTCCAAAACGAAAAGTGGTCAACATGAAAGTTGTAGATCTCGGCGATACGAACAACTTTCATGTTAATCACTTTTTGATTTGGAGCCTCCTTGACCTTCGATTTGGGACCCGAAAAGTCTGCGAGGCGAGACTGCTACAGTAAAGGCACGGAAATCAGGTTTTTCGGGGCCCAATATGAGGGTCAAGATTGCTCCAAAACGAAAAGTGGTCAACATGAAAGTTGTAGATCTCGGCGATCCGAACAACTTTCATGTTGATCACTTTTTGATTTGGACCCTCCTTGACCTTCTATTTGGGACCTGAAAAGTCTGGGCGCAAGACTGCTACAGTAAAAGCACGGAAATCAGGTAAAATAATAATATATATATAAAAAACAGCCTGGGTGCGGGCGAAGCCCGCCGGGGGGCGGGCGAAGCCCGCCGGGGGGCGGCGAAGCCCGCCGGGGGGCGGGCGAAGCCCGCCGTCGCCGGCCGGGTACTGTGGCGCGTGGCCATCGGGCCGGAGGCCCGTGCCTGTCACTCGTATATATATATATATATATATATATATATATATATATATATATATATATATATATATATATGGGGTTACTCTAGTGCGGGCGTACGGGCAAGGGCCAAAGAGGCTTCAAATCGAAAAGTGATCAACATGAAAGTTGTAGATCTCGGCGAGACGAACAACTTTCATGTTGATCACTTTTTGATTTGGAGCCGTCTTGGACCTCGATTTGGGCCCCGAAATCTGGGGCGGCGGAACTGCTACAGTAAAGCGTCCGCCACCCCAAATTTCGGGGCCCAAATCGAGGTCCAAGATGGCTCCAAATCAAAAAGTGATCTACATGAAAGTTGTTCGGATCACCGAGATCTACAACTTTCATGTTGATCACTTTTCGATTCGAAGCCTCCTTGACCCCCAAAACTCCTTGCCCGTACGCCCGCATTTGATATCTCTCCATATATATATATATATCAGAATAACATATAAAAGCTCAAGCTTTTTTAAGCCTAAAAAAGCTTGAGTTGGTTCTCCCACAATATACGTTGGAATTAGACAAATAATATAAGCATTTTATAGCCAAGAACGAGATCTACTACTTTCATGTTGAACATTCTTTCAAAATTTGCACGGTTTAGTCGGAATATCGCCCGAAAAGTTGCTGACTCGAAATGAATATAATAATAATAAATTTCAAAATTCGAGCCAGTAACCTTCCGGGCCAAATTCTGTATAAACCGTGCAAATTTTGGAACAATGTTCAACATTAAAGTTGTAGATCTTGTTTTTGGCTATAAAATGCATATATTATTTGTCTAATTCCGACATGTATTATGGGAGAACCAACTCAAGCTTTTTTAGGCTTAAAAAAGCTTGAGCTTATATATTCAAAACCCTATATATATATATATATATATATAATACATATCATATGCAGGCTAGCTTAGGTGCGGGCGTACGGGCATGGGAATTTGGGGGTCAAGGAGGCTTCAAATAAAAAAGTGATCAACATGAAAGTTGTTCGGATCGCCGAGATCTACAACTTTCATGTTGATCACTTTTTGATTTGGAGCCTTCTTGACTCCCGATTTGGTACCCGAAAATTTTAGGTTTACTGTAGCAGTTTCGCCGCCCAGTTTTTTCGGGTCCCATATCGAAGGTCACGGAGGCTCCAAATCAAAAAGTGTTCAACATGAAAGTTGTTCGGATCGTCGAGATTTACAACTTTCATGTTGATCACTTTTCGATTTGAAATCGTTTTGACCCTTGCCCGTACGCCCGTTTGCCCGAACATGATATCTCCCCATATATATATAATATATATATATAATATTAATAGGATGAATATAGGAATAAGAATTCGGTGAGTATTATTTTAGGAATTAATAATAATAATAAAAGTAATATATTATAAATATTTATTATTACGAAGGACTAAACGTACACCGTTTCAGACGAAATTCGCATCCTAGGTAAAAGCCGGCGCTACAAATCCAACGGAGAAGTCCAAATCAAAATCCGACGCACCGTTCTTGAGATATTAATTTGTAAAGTTTACGGCGAACATAAATTCTTCAAAAATTCTGAAATTCGCCGAGGCTCCAATAATGCTCGGATTGCGATGAAACCTGACGAGCAAGTCCAAAATAAATCATTTTAATTTCGTATCGAGAAATTTTTCAATTTCGACAAGAATCACAAAATTTGGTCGGCTCGATCTGACGGACGCGAAAACGCACTAACAACGACGCGCCGTCAACTCCACGTTAACGTAACGCCCGTGCGTCATTATGACGTCAACCGAGGATTTAAATAATTAACGGAAAATCATGGGCGTTACACAGTAAGATTTCGCTTCCATGAAATCTGTTGGAAACGAAATAAATAACACCCTTTACGTTTAAAGCCACGCTGCCGACGGCCTGTCCGGCCCCCAACGGCGGGTTCTTCGGACCCTGGCGAACCCGTTGTCCTACAACGAGCGGGCAGGGCCCTTCCCGTGAGACCCAAAGAATAAAAACCCTTCACGTTTCAAGCCGCCGCCGCGGTGGCCTTTCCGGCCCCTACCGGTGGGTTCGTCGGATCCTGACGAACCTGTCGGTGGTTGTCCGGCGGCAATCAGACGGGGTCACTGCCAACGGCGTCGCCAGAGGCTATGTCTTGCGCCGAGGCGCGTGGTTTTTTTAATTCCGTACATATTAAAAACCCTATATGTTTTTTTAGGGGATTGTTAACCGCAGACCGAATATGGCTATCCGCAAAACAAAAATAGCACTTTAAAGGCGTTAAATATTCTCATTGCTTTTTCAAACCCTTTATTCACAAACCAAACTCTAATTCCTTTTCCTCTTCTCAGTCACCTGCCCGATCCCGCACTCCGCATCTTCCCCTCTCTCGCTCTACTAACTCTCGATCGCACATCTCTGTGGATAAGGTGTTGCGGTGGCGGCGTGTGTGGTGCGGTAGTGGCGGTGGTGCGGGCTTGGCTGGTGGTGGTGCTGCGGCCCCGAGTGCGGTGGGGCTTGCTTCGGTTTTGTAGCTGTGCGGTGGGTTGCGGCCCTGGTTGCCCTTGTCCCTATGGGGAAGAAGAAAAACTGCATGGTTCAAGGTAAATCCCTGTCTGTTTCAGATGTCCAGGTGCCAAGCCAGGCGGTGCTAAGCCAGGCGGCGCCTTCGCTGCCCGTTGATCCTCTTGATGTTTCGCCTAGTGTGGGTTCTTCGCGCCAGGTAAGCTTATCGCCTAGAAATTTTTTTATTTCTCCCGACCTTGGTGGTGCCTCTGCGGATTATTCTGGTTGGTCCCATGATGGTTCGTGTTATGAAATTGGACCAGATCCGCGAATACTGTGATTCGCCGTGGATCAATGCAACGGAAGATAATGTGAGCAATAATATGACAAGCAAAATTAAATCCAAACAAACACAACCAGATGACAAAATATTTACGTGGTTCGAAGTTTGGGTTCCTACGTCCACGGGGAGAGTGTGCCGATAAAAACCACTATAAATCACGAGAGATACAAAAAAACACCGAGACCGAAATGGTCGTACAAGAAAAAACAGAAAACAAATAACCCGTGTGGTCGTCGGGCGATAGCGCTGTCGCCGGGAGACAATGCTGAATCATCTTCCTAGTTCTGTCGTGTCGCGTCTGCACTCCTGAGACTGATCCCGCCTGGATCGATCGCCTGCTATCGCCTCCGCCTGTGCTGAACCGACTGCTGTCGCCGGCCGCCGGGAAGAAGCCTAGCTGGTGTAACTCCGGCGAATACCGCCACTGTAGAGGCTCGGCCCAAAAAACTCCCGATCTCGCTGGATCGAAGCTTGATGCCACCTCCGCTGCGAGCCTGCTGTCGCCGCCGCCTGAGGAGGAGAAACCCTCCACCGTTGCGCTGCTGTCGCCGCTTCCTGAGGAGGAGAAGCACCTCCCCTATTTTCTCTCTCTGTTCTTTTCTCTCTAACAGTGATGGTAGTAATCCGATTGTAGTTGTACTGATGTTGTCCTTCAAGGATTGAGCAACCCCCATATATGTATATAGGAGGAAAACACCCCCTCCTAACAAGGAAGAAGGGCGCCATCAATGGCTCCCATTGATGGCGCCGGCCAAGAATGGAAGAGGGCAACCGACCATGGCTGTCCAAGCCATAACCGAAAGGGGAGGCCAGCTGGACTCCCCTAAAAGCTTCCCAAACATAAGCCCCCGCACTAATACATTTCCTAATTAAGATTAGCTCTTAATAGGCAAAATAAACCTCCCTAGGATCGATAACGTGTCGCGATCGCATCCGTCCGGGCACAAGAGGTGTCATAATCCAACAATCTCCACCTTGACGCCTCATGTCACAAACGTAACTCCACCAATAGCTAGGATCAACCCTATCGGCGACTATGAACCCCCTCTCCCTGGGGTTGCCCTGATCAACATGCACCAATATGAGCCAAGTCAAGGCAGTGCTTGAACTTGTCTCCCGTCACTGGTTTGGTTAGCATGTCCATGATATTTTTCTCCGTTGGCACCTTCAGTAACTGAATGTACCCGCCCGCAACAAACTCTCTCAACTTGTGGTAGCGCACATCAATGTGCTTTGTCCTGACATGATAGACCGGGTCTTTGGCCAGACAAATCGCACTTTGACTATCACAGTACAGCTTCACCCCCTCTTGAGAAATCCTGAGCTCTTTTGCGAGGCCTTTGAGCCAGATGGCTTCCTTGGCTGCTTCCACTACAGCGATGTACTTTGCCTCCGTTGTGGATGAAAGTGAGGAAAAGATCTACCTTTACTCTAGAGGGGGGGGTGAATAGAGTATTTTTAAAATAATTTATAATTAAAAAAATATAAGGAGTGGAAGACTTAATTTATGTATATGTGTAAGGTGCTTGTGATGAAATAAAAACTAAAGCAAGAACTAAGAAATCACACAGCACACAGCAAAGTCAAACACACAGCAACCAGATGACACAAGGAACTATAGTGGTTCCCCAACAACCTGGGTACATCCACTCTTCTACCACCATAGGTAGGAATCCACTACAGGAATAGGTCATCAGGTGTCCTGGGCACCAATGAACTTTTGATAAGGTGCTCAAAAACCAAAACTAGATTTTTTGATAAGGTGTCTTGCTACCACTGAATTTTGACAAGGTCTCAGAAACAAGTCTCAGAACTTTTGAAGTGAGTTTTGAAAAACCCTTTTATAGGAGGGAAAGGAAAAAGAAAGAAAGAGTTGAGTTGTTCTTCTCTGTCAACAGTCTGAGAGAAGACAAGTGGAAGATGAAGCTAAAGCTCCCCCTGAGATCTGTAAGGTTCAGGAAGGTGAGCTTTGCTAGGGTGATAGGTCTTCAGGTGCTTCAGATCTCCAGCAAAAGATGATTTCAGCAGATACTGAAATGTGAGATGTCTGGAGTCCTTGATGTTGAAGCTTTTGAACACTTGAGGATTTGGAGGAGCAGATGATTTCCTCCACAGAAAACTTTCTTGTGTTCTTGAAGATTTTTTCTCAGTGAATCTGTATGTTCCAGAAGATGAGTTCTTGATCAGAGTATATTTTGATCTCTCTTCTGTAACTCTTTTTCTCAATCCAATGATCCTGTATATCTCTTGCCTATCTTGTTGTATTAATCTGTTGTATTATCAAAAACATATTCTGTAGGAGTATATCAGATTCTGACTTAGATGACTGTTACTCAGTCATAAATGACTTCCATAAATGACAACTGTCTTTGGGGAAAGTCCTAAGTAACATTCCTTTTAGCCTTCCTTGAAACTTGCTCCAGATTGCTTGAAACGACTACTTAATCCTTTGCAATAAATGCAGGAAATAACTCTGAAAGAATTCCAAAACTATTCTTGAATTTGAATTCTGAAAGCGTCGATCTCTCACAAAAATCGACGACCTGAGCTCAGCTATCGTCGACCTGAGCTCAGAGATTGGATTTATACTAGAGACAAAAAACGTCGACCTGAGCTCTACGATCGTCGAACTGAGCTCAGCAACTTGGAAAATAGCTGAAGACAAAACGTCGATCTGAGCTCGAAGATCGTCAACCGGAGTTCGACGACTTGCAGAATTGAGCTCAGAGAACGTCGAACTGAGTTCGACGTTTCGTTACCTGAGCTCGACGAAAATTGCCTTAGTCTCAACATTGAATCCTGATCTTTGAATGGTCTTGGGGGAAGCTTCAAACCTAAGTTCTAACCCTTAGACTCATTCTAATTTGACCTTTTCAACTATACAACTAGGTCAAACCAATTTCCTAAAAACATAGTGATCCTTGCCCAAATTAGTAATAGGGTGTTCCAACAGTGGATAAAGCCACGATATCCTGGAGGGTAGCTTTCCAACTGATGGGACCTCCACCTAGAAGAAAGATATATCCAGACGTGGATCTTCTTCTGTTGAGGTCGCCTGCGTAATCTGAATCCACGTAGCCCTCTAACGCCCCTGTAACGTCGCTTTTTCTGAAGAGCAAACCGATGTTCGGTGATCCTCTCAGATATCGCAGAATCCACTTGATGGCTTCCCAATGCTGCCGTCCTGGATTTGCCATATATCTACTCACGACGCTCATCGCCTGAGCGATGTCTGGTCTAGTACAGATCATCGCATACATCAGACATCATACCGCACTCGCATATGACACACTAAGCATCTTCTGTCGATCCTTCTCAGTGGTGGGACACTGAAGGGACGACAACCTGAACTGCTGTCCCAATGGGGTTGAGACAGCCTTGGAGTCTGTCATACAGAACTTCTCCAACACCTTCTTGATGTACCCAGTCTGGGGAAGCCAAAGCATACCGCGCTTTCTGTCCCGATGGATCTCCATCCCAAGGATCTTCTACGCATGACCGAGATCATTCATCTCGAACTCCGCGCGCAACTTCTCCTTCAATAGAGAGATCTCCTGAGCTGATTTGCACGCAATAAACATATTGTCGACGTACAATATAAAGATCATGATGTCCTCGTTCGTCAGGAACCTAAAGTAGACACAAGTGGGATACTGACTCCTGATAAACCCTAATGAAGCCATGAATGTGTCGAACCTTCTATTCCACATTCTCGGGGACAGCTTCAAACTATAGAGGGATGCCCTGAGCTTGCATACCTTCTTCTCATTGTCGGTTTTTACAAACCATTCCGGCTGTAAGATGCATATCACCTCATCCAGGATGCCGTGAAGAAACGCTGTCTTCACATCCATCTGCTCCAACTCCATATCATACAGTATTACTAAAGCGAGTAGTAATCGAATGGAGCAATGCTTCACGACAGGCGAGAAGATTTCATCAAAATCGATGCCTTTCTTTTGCGCGAAGCCCTTTGCGACGAATCTGGCCTTGTACCTCCAAGGATCCTTTCCAGAAGTAGATTCCTTCTTCCTAAATACCAATTTGGAGCTAATGGCCTTAGCTCCCTTTGGTAGATACACCAACTCCTAAGTCTTGTTCTTATGAAGAGACTCAATCTCTTCCACCATATCAACTATCCACTGAGAGCTTTCCGTGCACTCGACAGCTTCCCTATAAGACCTAAGGTCAGAGGATATAACCTGAAATACGTATGCTACAGTATCCTGTAGCCTGAGAGGTAGTCTAACCTCTCTCCTCGCCCTCTCTCTAGCAATGGAGTACGACTCCACTCCAGTGGGTTGCTCGAGATCAGCTTCCTCCGGATCGGAGGAATCAACACGATCATCAACCTGATCACTCCCTTCAAGCTCCACCTCCAGTGGTGTAGCTAGAGTCTTCTCCACCTCCTTAGACTGAGGCTGAGACTTCTTCAGCATAGAAGCCTCATCAAAGATCACATCGCGTTTGATCTCTACCTTCTTCGAGTCGGGGTTCCACAGCTTGAACCCCTTGGTGCCGTCCTTTCGGTCCAGATAGACGCACCTCCTGGGCTTAACATCAAGCTTCATCCTCTCTGAGTCCTGTACTAGGGTGTATACAGGACAACCGAAGATGTAGATATCAGAATAGTCGACCGGTTTGCCTAGCCAAACCTCCTGTGGTGACTTCAGATTTAGTGACATTAATGGGGATTGATTTACTAAAAAATATCCCGTATTGACGGCTTCGGCCCATAAGGAATTTGGGTGTCCAACGAACAATCGCAGTACCGAGCTCTCTCTAACAGTGTCCTATTCATTCTTTCAGCGACGCCGTTCTGCTGCGGTGTGCCAGGAGTAGTGAGGTGGCGAGTGATGCCCTCCTGATCGCAGTATACCTGAAACTCTGTTGAGGTATACTCTCCGTCGTTATCCGATCTCAGATACTTTACCTTCTTGTCAGTCTGCTTCTCCACCTTGGTCTTCCAAATCTAGAATTTCTCGAAGACTTCTGACTTGTTCTTCAGAAAATAGATCCAGACCTTTCTCGAGAAGTCGTCGATGAAGGTCACAAAATATTTAGCACCTCCGAGTGAGGACTCTGGGGCTGGTCCCCATACGTCTGAGTGAATGTATTCCAGCACTTGCTTGCTGCGCTTGCTCGAAGTTACAAACTTCACACTGTGCTGCTTTCCGAGAATGCAGGTCTCACAGAAGTCTAACTTGCATGTCTTGACTCCTTTTAGTAGGACTTTCTTGTGTAGCTCAAGAAGGCCCATCTCGCTCATATGGCCAAGTCTGCCATGCCACAGTAGAGACGATTCCTCGTCAGATGTTACAGCAACTGCTGCATCACCGACAATAGTGGTGCTGATCAATATGTAGAGAGTTCCAGATCGCCCTCCCTTCATAACTACAAGAGCGTCTCTCTTCACCTTCAAATATTCGCCTTCGCCAGTGTAGGAGCATCCGGTCGCCTCCAAAGTTCCTAGGGATATCAGACTCTTCCTCAGATCAGGCACGTATCTAACGTCGGTGAGAGTCCTGATCGTCCCGTCGAACATCTTAATTCTAACGCTCCGAATCCCCAGCGTTCTACACTCCGAATCATTTCCCATCAATACTCGACCGCCGTCACATTCCCTGAATGTGGTGAACCATTCCTTGTGAGTACACATGTGATATGAGCATCTGGTGTCCATGATCCATGCGTCCGTACTGTCGAGACTGGGTGAGACATGTAGGACGTCAGCATCGCTATCTGGGTCTGAAGCTATAGGCGCCTGCTGTGGCTCTTTGTCTTTCCCCTTCAGCTTCCTCTTCGGACAGTTGATCTTCCAATGTCTCTCTTCGGGCAGTTGATCTTCCAATGTCCCTCCTCCTTGTAGTAGTGACACTTGTTATCCTTGCCCCTAGACTTGGACCTAGATCAGTTCTCTTTCTTTCCCCTATCCCTCGATCTGCCTCGGGCTGGTTTACTACTCTTGACGAATAAACCCTCACCGGACTTTGACCCAGACTTGCTTCTCGCTTCATTTGAAAGCAACGTCGTTGTCACTTCTTCCATCTTTAGGGTATCTTTCCCATAAAGAATAGTGGTGACGAGGTGGTCAAATGCCCTTGGCAGAGAGGACAACAAGAAGAAAAGCTTGGTCTTCTTCTTCAACCTTTATATCCATGCTGCGTAGTTGGGAAATCAACTTGTTGAACGCATTCATGTCGTCAAGTAGCTGGGAGCTCTCCGACATCCTTAAGCTGTAAAGTTGTTTCTTTGCGTACAACTTATTTGTGAGGGATTTGGACATATAGAGCTCTTCCAGCTTCTACCATAAATTTATTGTAGCCTCCGCATCGACTACATTATACATGACATCATCGGCCAGACACAGCTGAATGGTGTTGATTGCCTTCAAATCCAGCTCATCCCATTCCTCATCCTTTTTCTTAGATTTCTCGTGGCCCAAGAGAGTCTTATGGAGACCTTGTTGGACGAGTACCGCTTTGGCCCGTTTCTGCCACAGACCAAAGTCAATTTTGTCGTCGTACTTGAGAACTTCAAATTTTGTTGCCATTATTGCTCATTGGGGTTCGAAGGGTCGAACCTCCTTCTGATACCAATTGTTATGAAATTGGGATCGGATCCGCGACTACTGTGGTTCGTCATGGATCAATGCAACGGAAAATAATGTGAGCAATAATATAACAAGCAAAATTAAATCCAAACAAGCACAACCAGACGACAAAATATTTGCGTGGTTCGGAGTTTGGGCTCCTACGTTCACGAGGAGAGCGCGCCGGTAAAAACCACTATAAATCATGAGAGATACAAAAAAAACACCGAGACCGAAATGGTCGTACAAGAAAAAACAGAAAACAAATAACCCGTGCTGTCGTCGGGCGATAGCGCTGTCATCGGGCGACAGCGCTGAATCGTCTTCCTGGTTCTGTCGCGCCGCGTCTACACTCCTGAGACCCATCCCGCCTGGATCGATCGCTTGCTGTCGCCGCCGCCTGTGCTGAACCGCCTGGTGTCGTCTGCCGCCGGGAAGAAGCCCGACCGGTGTAACTCCGGCGAATACCGCCACTGTAGAGGCACAGCCCAAAAAACTTCTGATCTCGCTGGATCGAAGCTTGATGCCGCCTCTGCTGCGAGCCTGCTGTCGCCACCGCCTGAGGAGGAGAAACCCTCAACCGTTGCGCTGCTGTCGCCGCTGCCTGAGGAGGAGAAGCACCTCCCCTGTTTTCTCTCTCTTTTCTTCTCTCTCTAACAGTGATGGTAGTAATCCGATTGTAGTTGTACTGATGTTGTCCTTCAAGAGTTGAGCATCCCCCATATATATATAGGAGGAAAACACCCCCCTCTTAACAAGGAAGAATGGCCTCCCATTGATGGCGCCGACCAAGAATGGAAGAGGACAACCGGCCATGGCTGTCCAAGCCATAACCGAAAGGGGAGGCCAGCTGGACTCCCCTAAAAGCTTCCCAAACATAAGCCCCCGCACTAATACATTTCCTAATTAAGATTAGCTCTTAATAGGCAAAAGAAACCTCCCTAGGATCGATGACGTGTCGCGATCGCATCCATCCGGGCACAAGAGGTGTCATAATCCAACAGGTTCGAAGCACGATGATGATGATTCTGGTAGTTCGGATTCTGACAGTTCTGAGAAATCAGTTGCCAATGATAGCTCTTCTAGCCGCACACAAGGTGTTCGGAGAAATGTCTCTGAGAACACATCATCTTCCCAGTCCCAACAAATTAGAAGTTCATTAAATCTTCGACAGTGCGTGCAATTTCTAGCCAGCTACGACGACGTCGCCCACCTGCTCGCCGACGAAGAATTTCAGAAAAGACATTGCCCTTGTTGGCGCGGGCGTATGCAGAACATTTAGTTTTATTGTCACCATACAGAACACTTAGTACCAACATGAGTGCTAATAATTTGAAGATATTTCTTTTACAGGTCAGTGGCAAGGTGCTAGTGTTGTTGAACACTTGTGGTGCTGGTGCTTGATATTTTTTGAGCATTTCTTGATATTTTTTTACTTTTAATGTTGGTTTGCGAATAACAACAATTTCTGTGAATAACCATTTTAAGTATTTTTGGAACTGCGAATAGTAATTATCTGCGAATAGTCATTTTCGATCTGCGGATAACAATCCTTTTTTTTATCATGCATGTTTTTAATATGTATTTTTTTATTTTTTATCATGTTTTTTTTAATATGTATATTTTTTTGTAATATGTATATCATGTATGTTTTTTTATCATCACTAGCCCCCAAACTATCGCGAAGGATACTGGGGGCTCCGCGTTCAAAAACATACAAGATAAAAAATATAAAAAAATTAAGAATCAGCGGAGACAGGCGACACTCGCCGGGGGTGGGCGAAGCTCGCCGGAGACAGTCCGATAATGTCGTGCGGGACACAGGGAGACCCTGTGCACGTCACACCAAGATTTACATGTCCATTTCCTAAGAATGATAAGAAAAAATTTGATTTTTTTGGGGGAAAAAGAGGAGTAAGATCTCATTTATAATGTTGTCTAATTTCACATATTTGAATAATGAATAATGTTTTTCTCAAAAAAAAAAAAGAATAATGAATAATGTTACATTTGAGGACCAATATTTGCTAGAATGGTCAAGCAAGCAAGAATCAAATTTAGATCTTCTACTTGCTCGAGTTTAACAACGATACAATTTTGTGAGTTAATGATTACAGAGTTCAACTATATATTTTATACAAATAAAATTTAATACTTTTTTAACAAACATGTACGGCATAAAATATAACAACATACTCTTGAGTTTTGTTAAATATTACGGATGGGGTCAAGGCCTTTTTATAATTCATGTGGGATGCGTTTAGCTCATTCCTTCATGATCCCACCATCTAAATGGGCAGTGATGGATCCAGAAATTTTGCAATGGAGGGCACAATTTTTTTTTTAAATGAAACAACAAGATAATGTAAAAATTTTGACATTGCAAATTCATATAAAACTACATTTAATTCACCAAATCGGAAAATACAAAATTACACAAGAAAATTACATTTGTCCACGACGAGTCTTCTTTTTTTGAAAACGATCGATAACATCATCGTCGCGGGCTTTCAAAAATGCATCTCTCTTAATAAAAGTAACTAGACAATCATTCAACATTTGATCGCCCATACTGTTGCGCAACTTGTTCTTGACGTAGTTCATGCCCGAGAATACTCTTTCTACACTTACAGTAGCCACCGAAAGAATTAATGCAAACTTCAAAAGCTTGTATATCGGTTGATAAGCAATATATTTACCAGTTTCAACAAGCTTCGTGGAGAGATGACAAAGATCCTTCAAATAAAAAAAATCTCTCATCGCTTCTCATGTCGGCAATGAAGTTGTCGAGCTGAAAATTTAAATTAAACATCTCCAAACTTGAAAAATCATTAAGATAAAACTCAGCAAGTCTTATCACTTTTTGCTTGTCAAAACTATCAAACGAGTTAATTGGATTTAAGCAAGTCATACAATGAAGCAACTCCATGCTCACTTCATCAAACCGATTATTAAGCTCTTGTAGTTGTAGATCAACGACTTTTAAGAATATTTGTACTCGATAATGATGAAAATTTGTGTAGTTTTCAACAAACCGTCTTGATCTTCCTCGAGGTATATACTGATCATTCATATTGGGAATATGAATCTTATGTTTGCCGCAAAAAAACAAAATCTTATTTAATAATGTGTCTCATTCATCATCTCTTAAGCTTTGCAACTGTTTTTTTGTCAAATTAACAAAAGACATTGCATTAACAATGTCTTGATCTTTTCTTTGAAGAGCTAGATTTAACTCATGAGTGTACCCAAATATAGTGGTCATTACGTGAAGCATTAACACAAAGTCAAATGATTCCAATGCAAACAACACACCCTGTGCCTTCACTCGATCATTTGTTTTACTCTTCCCAATTGTCAAAAGTGTAGCGATCATATCAGGATATAATGAAATAATATGCATTAATGTTCTGTGATGTGATCCCCAATGAGTGTCTCTAGACCGACTCAAACGAAGCTCTTGATTCAAACCTGATCCAGTTTTCAATTCACCATCTTCTAGTGCTCTGACAACCTTTTGAACTTGACTTTCTCTAAGCATTTCATGTCCCTTACAAGACACTCTAATCACATTTAATAAAGTTGCAATTGCTTCAAAAAACCATTAGCAGTCATCATTAATCTTAGCAACCGCAACTTGTGTTAACTGAAGTTGATGCGCAAAATAATGAATGTAGTATGCACATGAATTTTCCCTCAAAATTAAACTTTTAAGACCATTTATCTCACCACTCATATTACTTGCCCCATCATATCCTTGCCCACGAATTTTAAATAAGTTCAATGAATGCTCCATTAGCAAAGATTAAATTCCAGATTTAAGTGACAATGCAGTTGTCTCCTGAACATGCACAATACCAATAAATCGCTCTATTAACCTCCCTTTTTTGTCCACATAACGCAAATAAAGAGCTAGTTGCTCTCTATGTGACACATCACGAGATTCATCGGCTAGAATAGAAAAGTAACCATCATCAAGATCTTGCATAATAATCTGGGTTGTTTCCTTTGCACAAGCATTAATTATACCTTTTTGGATTGATGGAGCAATCGACTGGTTATTTTTCAGGGCATTTTTTAAGACATGTTTACCAATTTTTTCATCAATATCCTCCAGCCACTGCAGAAGTTCAAGAAAATTTCTCTTTTTAAGTGAATTTTGGCTCTCATCATGACCACGTAGGGACAAACCTTGACGCAAGAGAAATCTTAAGCATTTAAGAGAAGCAACTAAGCGTGTTCTATGCTCACACTTACTAGCGTCTGATTGTTTATCAAGGGCAACAATGATAGACTTCTTGGGTTCTTTTAGAGCTTGAAATTTTTGTAATGCTAGCTGATGAGCACTATTAATCTTTCTTATATGTTTTTGGAATCCTTCAGGTTTGTTCCATGACTTATATCCTCCACCAGTGACAAAAGCATCACCCCCAATAGCAGTAGTTACAACATCATTCTTGAACAAGTAACACACAAAACAAAATGCAACATCCTTTGCAACACTATACTCAAGCCAATCATATATATCAAACCAAGCAGCAACAAACCGACGATCCTGATCTCCCATTTTTTTCTGAGAAAAAGAATAACCTTTTGGTTGGCATGGACCTCTTAATATATATGTTTTCCTCACCGCCTCTTGATCCTTTAACGGAAAGATAGATATACTTTTTCTTAAACCTGGATCATGTGGAAGCAACTCCACATCATATTCACAGCCAACAACAATATCTTGAGTTGGTACAAGGGACACGTTTATAATATTTTCGGATGGAGAAGGGGCAATCTCCTCATTTTCACTCTCATGTGGTGATGGCAAATGAGACTCTTTAGATTTTAACTTCTTTTGAAACATAGACGCGATGAGACTAGTTCTCTTCTTCGGACCCTCCATTTTCACTTCTCGATCAAGTTATAGAATAACATTAAAAATTTTCAAGATTATCGAATAAAATGGTATAACAAAAATCTATATACTCTGTTTGACCCTCTACCGATCAATACTAAGGAGTATCCCTAAAAACATTCATCACAGAGTCTACCATGCTTTGCTTAGTAACTAGTTGACTAATACCTAAAAGCACACCTAAAATATATAACAAATAAATATAAAATAAGATATAGATGAGGGGAGTTACCTTTAGAGAATAAGCAATAAATCCAATTTTGTAGTTTTATTTGCTACGAATTTTTCTGCAATAACAGAATGAGGAGATTCAAGTCATGTAAGTAAAGAATATTTAGATAATAAGCAATAAAGATTAATACAATGGTGCGTCCAAATCAGATTAGCACAATGGTGCGTCCAAATCAGATTTCTGAACTAGAATTTCAGTCCAGAAATCAATCCAGACTTCTGCACTGAAATTTCAGTCCAGAAATCAGATTTCTGGACTGAAAGGACTAGAAATGGGTTTAAGTGTTTAACAGAAGAAGAAGAAAGATATCAGCCGCACGGGAATGGCGATCGGCGATCTGCGCCTGGCACGGGAGAAGCTAGGGTACGACCGCACGAGAATGGCGGAGGGTGAAAATCGCGGATTAAAAAAAAATTGTGGGGGGGGGGGGCACCGGTCTGGACGAACCAAGCCTAATTAAACTTTCCAAAAAAAATTGGGGGGGGGGGGGGAACGTGTCCCTGTGGCCCCCGGTTGATCCGCCTATGTAAATGGGGATCATGGGGGGAACAACCGCGCACGCGATCAGCGTGTACGATCATGCGGGATCCGCGCGCGGGATGATTTTCTCCGAGCCGTTTGGGGGCCGGCCTTTCTTTCCCGCCGTCGGTGGCCCGGCTCAAGCCGGCCCATTTTCCGGCTGGCCGAGAGGCCATGCCTCACGACTATGAGCTCGTGTCCGCATGGCGCGGAAGCCCCGCCGGCCACCCCGACCAGCGGGAAGCCTTCCCTCCCACGGCCATTACGGGAGGAGCCAGGTCGCCCCCGCTCGGACCGGCGCCGGCCAGCCGAACCTTGCGGCTGGTCGGTGCCGCTCCTTGTGGTCGGCGCCCGGTGCCGAGGGCGATGCCCTACATCCGGCGTCGGGCTTGCGCCCGGTGGACGGCACCGAGTCCGCGGCCGGCTGCCGCCGCCGGAGCTGCACCCGGTGGTCGTGCCCGGGGTGTTTCCCGGGTGCTGCCGATCGGCCCTCTCCGGTCGCCGACCACACCCACGACCGGTGCCGAGCACCCGACCCGCTGCCCTCATCGGGGCCGACCACTCACCTGGTGGTGGTCGGTCGTCGCTCTCGCCCACCTTGGGCGTCTTCCCCGCGGTCCGATCGTCTCGCCACGAACGCCGCCGTCCACTTCAGGCGCAACCACCCATTAATTAGATAATGAGCCTGCATTTAACGAAATACTATGCGAATGATATTTGCATAATACCATGCTTATGATTATAATGATGGTGGATATAGTATGTGGATAGCCGCATAACCACCGCAATCACCTCCTAGAGGCTATAAAAGGAGCACCAGAACTCCTCATTTCTCATCCTTCTCTCTTATACTTTCTTCCTCATTAGGTCAGAGCTCTTCCGGATTCCTTCTACGAGCCACCTTCGACCACCTCCTCTCTACCAGAAATTTGCCTAAGTCCACAAGTATGCGACAAGAAGGAAAGTCTTACTACAACAAACACTCGTTTGTGCGCATCACACATCAACCATCCTCGTGTGGAGCAGACTGTTGCCCGCAGTGAGTTCAAAAATCTCTCTCTCTCTCGCCCCCCAAAGTGTTACAATGAGCGGTCTGTCGCCCTCAATTCTTCAAAAAAGTTATAATCGCAAGCAGATAGTGGATTTTGATCAGCACAGACTCAGTCGCATGATTTTTTACCCAGTTAAGGGTTTTTCCACGTCAAAACATCATGTGTACCTTTTCTCTCTCATTGACTGTGTGCGTCATCGACCGCTCCGTGAGCTAATATACTTCAAGTTACTCCGGTTCAACCGGAGCGTCGAGTTTGGCCACAATAATTACAAACATGCCCCTTCAAAAATTAAAAACATTACAAACAAATAGTTTTCGATCTAGAATTATTAGGGAGTGTAAAAATTGAAATATCACAAAATAATTTACTTGAATTTATCACTTTCTATCTATATTTCCACTCGAATAGACAATTTTTAGAGCTAGGATTAATATAATTTCGAAAGCAGAGGAGTGCAACCTGATGGGAGTGTCATAATTTATATCAATATGGGGTATGGTTAGCCCACTTTCCATGATCCCCATTAAATTAGTGGGATCATGAGTTTGACCATCGAGCGAGTAATCACCGCACGTGATCCCCCGCACGTTCATCCCATTACCCGCACCATCCAAGTCGCCACAGCACCAGGATCGCCGATGTAAACTCTGTCGGCGCCAAGTGGCCGGCGCCCGCCCGACCGCTCCACGGCCGCCTCCCGACCACGGAACACCGCCCGGTAGGGGCGGCCACGGAACACCGCCCACTAGGGGTGGCCGCTCCACGACCGCCTCCCGGCCTCGGAGCACCGTCCGCTAGGGGAAGCCGCTCTACGGCCGCCACCCGGCCGCGGGGCGCCGTGTAACACCCCAAAATGTTGTAGGAGCGACGGGGATCGTATTTGGCCAAGACAGATTTTTGGTGCAGGTGACACGGGCCCCGACACGGGCGTGTCGGAGGCCGTGTCGGGCGTGTCGAGCTCGAGCCGTGTCGTCGACCAGTTCAGGTCGACGATGGTCGTGTGGTGGAACACGGCCTAGGACACGGGCGTGTCCCAGGCCGTGTCACACCTGGGCTGCGCGGTTGGGTACACGGGTAATGACACGGGCACGAACACAGGCGTGTCTAGTTTGACACGGGCGTGTCCAATGCCGTGTCACGAAGCCGTGTCCTTCTCTGACTGTGAAGTGTTGATAAATTGCACACGGGGGGCGTGACACGGGTCCCGACACGGGCGTGTCGCAGGCGACACGGGCGTGTCGGAGGCCGTGTCGCATGTCGTGTGCTGGTTTTCAGATCTGGTCGAGACGGCGAATGAACTACACGGCCAGGCACACGGCCGTGTGTCAACCCGTGTTCGGCCCAGGTTTTGTTATTTCAGGCCCGATCAAGGCCGTTCGTTTCCTTGGCTTGAGATCCAACGGCTGGGGGCTGTTGCTGGGATGTTTTATCCGGGAATAGGGTTAGAAACCCTCATTCTCTTTGGTTGGTTCTCTCTCTAAGTCTAGAGAGAAGGGAGAGCTTGGAGGAGGAAGAAGGAGGTCAACTCCGGCCGCCGGTGGAGCTTCGGAGCTCCGATTCTCGATCCGAGTCCGGATCCACGAAGGCGAGGCCGATACGGTGCTTTCCATCCGAGTGGATCGTCATGGCGCCGAGGAAAAGCGAAAGGGTAACGATTCTCTTCTTGAGCATGTGAAGCTCTTCTTCCTTTGCATGGGAAAACCCCTCTCCCGCGAATGTGCGGCGAGATCGTGGTATTCCTTGGGGAGATATGTAAAGTCCCCCTTGTTAGAGTCCGGAATCGTAGTACGGACATAGGCATGTTGTGTGAAGCCTACCCGGACGTGTGTTCCGGATCGGTGATGTTTTGCTATGCATATTTTAGCCGGAGAAGACTCCGAGCGTTGTGGTTGTTTTCGGGTTGCTATGCGGTAGAATGCATCAGGGAATCTTGGGGATTAACCCCGAGGTGCACCCGGAAATTCGGGCGGAAACGAAGTTCTGCCATCTCGGTGGCCTGGGTGCCAGCCGGGAACATAGCGGGGCTATGTATCATGATTGGATTGCAGCAGGGAGCCTTGGGGATGAAACCCGAGGTGCACCCGGAAATCTTGGATGGAAATGTAGTTCTGTCATAACGGTGGCCTGGGAGCCAACCGGGTACTTAGCGGGGCTATGTACCGTGTTTGATCGTTAATTGGGACTGGGGAAAGCTTAGTCCGCGCCAAAGGGCCGAATGGCAGTGGCGGAGTGAGCAACGGACTAGTAGCCCTCTACCCGCTCCACCTGCTCGGTTAAAGCGACCTAAAGTTTACGTGGGACTTACCGAGATTTGGAGATCGAGTCTAGGCTGCGGCTGAGAAGACTAAATGCTCACAAAGATTGCCATCCTGGGGGTGGTGGTGGAGTCGAGGACCGGACAGGGTTCGGACTGGCTTCGCCGAGTAAGTGCCCTGAGAGCACGGGGTGTACGGCCGTGAGAGCGGCACCTATGTTGAGATGCTTGTTTGGCTGTGTTGCGTGTTTTGCTAACAAGTGCAGGGAAGAAGCTTTGCCGCCCCGGTTTGGGGGCGGAATCGTTATAATTTGGTCAGCATTGCTGACCGTTGCCTTTGTTTACCACCGTGCGGTGGGTTGTTGCTTGCAGGTGCTGCGGAGCTGAGAGGTAATTAGCGGGCTAAAGCCCAAGTTGCTGTGCTGGCCCTCGAAGGCCTTGTTTTGAGTGTTTTACCTCTTGTACTCATGTGTGGCCGGCCTGCGTGCCGATGTATGAAAGACGCTATCTTGTTAAGCGAACACTTTTGTAAGGCCTTAAGGCCGTGAACTCTTTTGTGTATTTTCATGTTCGTCATTCCTTTGTGGTATTTTATTACTAGTGGACATTCATGCCTATATGGGTTCTTTATTTAACTTTAAAATGCTTCCGTTAGAATGCGTTGTGTAGGACGTTGTTGTTAAATTGGTTGGAATGATTGTCCATATTCGTAACCTTCCGGTCTGTCCGTAGTATATGGCGTCGGGCCCCGGCCGGACCTACTGCTATATGCTATGCGACGGATAGGGGTGTTACACGCCGCACGTAAGGGGCGGCCTCTCCACGGCTGCGAAACAACGAAGAAGACACTTTGCCCATTGTAGGAAGAAAGCCGCGTTCGTGCTCAGCCTATAGAAAGCCCGCTCTAACCTCACTCTGCGTGTTCCGCGCCCGTCCACGCACCAAGATTGTGAAAGCTAAACTTTTTGCGGAGCAGCCTGTTGCCCGCCGAACGCTTAAGATTATCTCTCATCTCCCAAGTGTAACGAGTAGTGGTCTGTCACCCTCGATTCTACATACAAGTTGTAACCTGAGCTGATAATGGAGTTTGACCGGCACAGATCTGGTCACTTGATTTTTACCCGGTTGATGGAATTTTCCACGTAAAAATCATCTTGTGCACTTACTTCTTACTCTGTGAATGATTGTGCGCTCGACCGCTCCCAGGCTAAGACGGTCACGTTTAGACCGGTTTAGAAGTGCCGAGTTAGACCACAACTATTTGACGCCATCTTTGGGAAGCCAGTTCCTAGCATCCTCGGAAGACAGTACCCTCATCACAACGTTACTCGTGGCTAACTTCGATGGTGAGAAGAAGCGCCTGAACCACCGAAGGATCAATTACTGAAGGACGCGTTGAGCCGGCTCCCTCCCACCCGCTCGCCAACACAACTTTTGATGTAGAGATCGTGCTCGCACCTATAGCTACCTTGGAAGGGCGCATGTGATAAACAGAAGACCAACATGGCGAGATGCTTGCACTACTCAGGAATCAAGGAGCTCCTCCAACTCCTATTCAACCTCCCGCGCTAGTCAATCCCCCACCTTCAGATCTAAATCATGCCCCGCCACAAAAAACTCCCCACGGGGATGATTTTTTTGTACGAGTTCTCTAACGCCACCAACTCCACGCGCCCTGCTATCAGGGCGCTGGGGGTGGCCGTCGTCGTCACGCAAAAGAAGAAGCCTATGCGTCGCTAGGCGAAAGACTCACCCGCGAAGAGATACGTGAGGGGACTGCTCAAGAATACAGACATGTTGGGCGTCGAGATGCTTTCTCCTGCCATCCTCTACAACTAGGCTCCCAACTCGCACCCCAAGTTCTAGTTTATTCGACCCTACATGTGCGAGTGGGGAGCCTAGTTGTAAAGGATGTCATGTAGGGTCGAATAAATTTGCATATAGATCAGGAAATATGTAGTACGGAATAAGCATGTTGTGTGAAGCCCATCCGGACAAGTTGGTCTGGATTGGTGATGCTTTATTTTGCGAATCGGAGAAGACTCCATGTATAAACGAGTATTTTATGGAGTCTGTGGGTTGTACCTGTGAAGTGGAGTAATAGGAAGTACTGGAGTGGAGTTCCAGGAAAATACCCTAGAAATTCATGTATTGTATACTATGAAAAGACCAGTGTTTCTGGCACTGCAGGATGCTGAAGGGTTTGGGTTGAGTTTGAGCGCAGAAAGAGAGCTTCTATTGGCCCCACCAAGCGATCGTGACGAACGATGGCACTAACTCCCTTTTTGATTGTGAAGTCAGTCCTTGGGAGGATAGTGTGGCTATTGTGAGCTGCGAGCTCTTAAAGGCCATCGAGCCAAACGGATAAGGGGAAGCCGACCCGCGTCAGTCTAGACATTGAATTGGCGATTTGAGCAATGGGCAAGGGCTAAACTGTCTCTGCATTATGGTTGTCTAACTTGAGTGCCTGGGTTATTGGCGTTCGTTAGGATCACATAATGAGAGTCTTGGACTGTATGCCATCAAGACTAAAGTCTCCAGCCGCGGGCCGTGGAGCATGAATCCTCAATGTTTACCGTTGGGTCTGGAACCCTTGAATGGTAGTGGGACCCTGGTTTTCCAGTACACCGATAATGTGCCCTGAGTGTACAGAGCGTCGGGCCGTGCGGTCGACGTTTGTGATATATTGAACTGTGTGTGAGTGCACGTTTTGTGATATATCTGCTTGCGAAAATACTATGCCTGTAGGGAAGGAATACCAATTCCCCGGGAAAGGGGTAGGGTCGTTATAAATTGGTCAGCTGAATGCTGACCGTTGCCTTGTTTTCCACCCTCGTGGTTGATTGTCTAAGTGCAGATGTTGGGGAGCCGAGCGGGAAATAGCGGGCGAAAGCCCTTGCTACTAAGCTGGCCCTCGAAGACCGAGTGGAAAAGTTTTACTGTTTTCATGTGTGGACAGCCTGCGTGTCGATGTTTGTAATCCACATCTGTGAAATATAACTGTAAGGCCTTAAGGCCAAACACTTTTGTGCATTTCTGTATACATTCCTGTGGTATATATAAATATGGTGGTTTATATATAGTGGGAATTCCTGATTGTTGAGTTCAGTAGTAACCCGTAAAGCTTCCGCTAGAATGCTCTGAATTAAGATTAATGTACTGGTTTTTTGTATTAATAAGTAACGTTGATGACTGTCTGTGGAATATAACGTGGGCCCCCGGTCGGACCCTATGTTATATTTCATGTGACAGACAGAGGTATTACAATTTGGTATCAGCTTGTCTTGTTCTTCCTCCTTTAAATTCGTGGTTGAATTCTTTTGAGGGATGGCGAGCACGTATCGATGCTTACCGTGATAACATAAATGAACTCAAAAATGTCTACTTAGGAATGAAAATACACCTGTTTGCGGAACCTGCGCATTACTATTCGTCGTTGTTGCTTTTGCAAGGTCGCTAAATTGTTTCTTGTACGCTTATAGGTGACTCGAAGTGGTGCGGGGCAGTCATAGCCCCAACGTTCTGTTGAAAGTACGGCACTAGCTGAGGTGCCCACACCTCCTCCTTCTATGGAGACAGTGCATTTAGTTACTGAGGCATTGTTTGCAATGATCCACGTACAACCTACTGGGCAGGTACAACCTACAATGGTGTCAGAACAGGTTGGTATGAGGCCAGAACCTGTGGAGGATGTGGTAGATGTACGAGCAGCGGAATGACAACTTAAGCAGTTCATGAGTTTCAGTCCTCCTACGTTCGCGGGGGAAGGATCCAAAACGCAGAAAGAGGGCTTGCTTGCCCGAGTCAAAAGAATTTTGACTGCATTACGAACTGAGGAGGAACAGAAAGTCACCTTGGCCACTTTCTTGTTGGAAGGAGAGGCTCGGCTTTGGTGGGACAAAATGGAGTTGTACTACTTAGCAGGCAGATAACTAACGGAGGTCTCGATACGGGAGTTTTCGAGACTGTTCTTGGCGAAGCATCTGCCGTCAGCGCATAGCCATAGAAAATCAGTTCCATCATCTAACTCAGGGAGAAAGTAGCATTGATACCTACTTACATGAGTTTACAAGATTAGGATGCTATGCAAGGTCTACCTTCACGAAAGAAGAGCGTAAAACCAATAGGTTCTACGAAGGACTGCAGGATGAGCTGAGATTTCTGCTCTCGAGTTTGGTGAACCAAGGGTTTCAAGTATTGGTAGATACGGTCTGTGCATTGGAAAAAGATATGAAGAGGGTACAGGGCAAGAGGGACTTAACGGTGACAAAGTCAGAGTTCAAAGCGCCGCGTCCTGAAAAGTCAGGCTACCACAAGAGATTGGGTAAGAGGTCCAAGTTTTCTGGACAGGATCCTTCCACAGTTGCGTTTGGAGCAACTTCTAGGCAAGACCCTCGTGCCTGTTATACATGTGGAAAGGTGGTTCATCTAGCCCATGATTATCGGGTTGGTCCGCCAAAGGTTGAAAAGAAGGCAGGAGCGTCATATGCGGAAAAGGGGAAAACAGTGGTGGAGTCCACTGCATCCCAGTATGCTCTAACCCAACCAAGGGTGTACAACTTTGGACAACAGGAGGCCATCAAACAGGCTGATGTGGTCATATGTATGAATAATATATAGATTTGATGCTTTATATACTGTATATCTTGTGATTTGCATGTGCATAACTTGAGTATTATAGGCTGTCCTTATTCGGGACTATCCGGCGAGAGCACTGTGCGATACAGGTGCTTCACTTTCGTTTCTATCTGAGGACTTTGTGTCCCGGATCGGAGTGCCTACTCGCATGATGATAGATAGCGTGGAGGTATTATTACCTAACGGTTGCGTAATGGATGCAGATAGGTCTTGCTTTGTGGAGGTATAGATAGGAAGTCGAGATTTCGGGTCGGAAGCATCCTCGCTGTCGATATCTGAGTTCAATGTGATCTTTGGTATGGATTGGCTTTCGAAGCAGCGTGCCTGTATTGATTGCAACTCAAAGGAAGTCACACTGGGGTAGAATACCGAGCTAGAGACTAAATTCGCTGGTATGCGAGGATCGAGCAAGATATTGATGTCTGTTTGCCAAATAGTCAAGGCTGTTCGGAAGGGCGTGAAGTTGTTCTTCACGCTTTTAGAGGCTTTTGAGCCAAAGAACAATTTGAGAGACATTCCGATTATATCAGAGTACGTAGATGTGTTTCAAAAGGATTTTCCGAGGTTACCTCCCCAACGGTAAATAGACTTCGCTATCGAGTTGGTGCCAGGTGCGAAACCTGTGGCCCGCTCGCCCTACCGAGTAGCGCCAAAAGAAATGACGGAACTTAAGGTTCAATTACAAGAGCTGCTAGAGCAAAGATATATACACCCAAGTATGTCACCTTGGAGCGCACCAGTTCTTTTTGTGAAAAAGAAGAACGGAAGCTTGCGGCTATTCATCGACTATCGAGAACTGAACAAGTTAACAGAAAAGAATAAGTATCTGATTCCACAGATAGATGACTTGTTCGACCAACTGGTGGGATCAACGGTGTAATCGAAGATGGGTTTGAAGTCTGACTACTACCAGTTGAGGATTCAGTAATATAACATTCCCAAGACAGTGTTTGGAACACGCTACAGTCATTACGAGTTCACTGTGATGCCGTTTGGGCTATGTAATGTGCCATCAGTGTTCATGGATCTAATGCATCAAACGTTCCGAGAGTACTTGGACTTATTTGTGATCGTCTTTATTGATGACATATTAGTGTGCTATCAGTCTGAAGAAGACCATGCGAACCATTTACGGATGGTATTGCACACCATGAGGAGGAACAAGCTCTACGCCAAGTTATCGAAGTGTGAGTTCTGGTTATCGTCAACGGCCTTTATTGGCTACGTGGTTAGTGGAGAGGGCATTGTGGTGGATCCTGCAAAGATAGTTGCGATATAGGAGTGACCGGTGTTGTCTTATGTAGCCAAAGTCAGGAGTTTCCTTGGACTGGCGGGCTACTACAGGCGCTTCGTAGAAAACTTTTCGCGGATAGCCTTGCATCTCACTACACTGACGAGGAAAGAGCAGAAGTTTGTCTGGACGCTGGAGTGCGCGTGATCTTTTGAAGAGCTGAAAAGTCGTTTGACCACGACGCCCATTCTGAGTTCGCCATGTGGTACGAACGGCTTTGAAGTGTATAGCGATACATCATGGAGCGGCTTAGGCTGCGTACTTATTCAGTTTTGTAAAGTGATAGCTTATGGCTCACGCTAGTTGAAATTGCATGAGCGAAACTATCCCGTCCAGGACTTGGAGTTTGAGGCGGTGATTTTTGCACTTAAACTGTGGCGTCACTATTTATATGACGTGAAAATGGATATATTCACGAACCATAAGAGCCTGAAGTATCTATTGGATCAGAAGGATCTCAATATGCGACAACGGAGGTGGATGAATTTTCTTGGGGACTACACCTTCGCGATTCATTACACTCCCGGGAAGGGAAACGTCATCGAAGATGTATTGAGTCGTAGTACTCTGGCAAGGGCAAATTGGTTGCAGATGCATGATGAGCGTCTGATCTAGGAGCTGGAAACTTTAGAGATTTCTTATGTTGACAATAATTCTACTGCAAATGCATGCCTAAACTGGACGGAGGTACAGTATGACCTTGCGAACAGGGTTCAACAAGCAACGGAACTCGATGAGAGTCTAAAACATTATGCAGCGGATGGGTCAGATTCCCAATTTTCCTTGAATGACGGCCTTTTGCGGAAAGACGGTCGTTTGTGCATCCCGAATATGGGTAAGCTAAGAAAATAATTGATGTATGAAGCTCACTTCACGAAGTATTCAATTCACCCAGAGAGCACAAAGATGTACAAGGACATGAAGAAGATGTTCTGGTGGCTGGGCATGAAGAAAGACAGCTTTCTATGTGGCAAACTGTCAAACATGTGCCTTAGTGAAAGCAGAATGTCAGAAGCCTGGAGGTTTTTTGAAGTCGTTACCTATTCCGAAATGGAAGTTTAATGACATTTCGATGTATTTCGTGCACGGTTTGCCAAGATCACAGAGTGGAAGCGATGTCGTGTGGGTGATCGTCGATCGGCTGACAAAAGTGTCACACTTCATACCAAATAGGAAGAATGATTCAGTTGAGAAACTGGCTAAAATATACGTGGATAATATCGTACGATTGCATGGTGTACCCCGTAGCATCGTAAGTGACCGAGACGGGCGCTTCACTTCAAATGATTGGAGGCTAATCTATCAATTATTGCGGACAAAATTAAAGTTCAGTATGGCCTTTCATCCGCAAACGGATGGTCAGATCGAGAGGACAAACAGAACTATAGAGGACATGCTCTGGATGTGTGCCTTGGATTTCGGGAAGAGGTGGGAAGACTATCTCTATATGGAAGAGTTCGCCTACAATAATAGCTATCAAGCTAGCATAAATATGGCTCCTTTTAAAGCTTTGTATGGTAGGAAGTGTCGTACACCGTTAGCTTGGGCGAAAACAGGCGAGTCTAAGTTGTATAAACCTAAGGAAGTTGAAGAGGCTAACTCGACGATATGCTCTATCTGGGAGAGGCTACTGATAGCCCAAGATAGGCATGCAAAGTACTACAACACCAAGCACTAAAACATGGAGTTTGCGGTTGGCGAGTGGGTATACTTGAAAATAAAACCATTCAAGGGCGTGTCCAGGATTCAGCGATTGAAAAAGTTAAGTCCAAGGTATCTTGGCCCGTTCGAAGTAGTGGAGCGAGTTGGAGAAGCTGCCTATCGGCTAGCTCTTTCAGCATGACTGAGTGGCTTGCATGATGTGTTCCACATATCAGTGCTTCAAAAAGCCGTGAAAGAGCCAGCTCAAGTGATTGCGAATGATCGAGTACCGGTCAAATCTGGGCTAACGACGAAGGTTAGACCCATTCGGATCGAGGATAAGGCGGTTAAGCAGTTGTAGAACAAGACAATCAGGATGGTCAAGGTCTGATGGGACAACTGTGGTCATGAGGAGTTAACATGGTAGCGGGAGCAAACCATGCGTGCTGAATTTCTCGAGTTATTTGTATAAAATATTGTAACATTTTTTTGTGAAGAGAATATATTTTGTAACATATTTGTTGCTGTCTTTCTTATAGTTGTATGCAAATTTTGGGACGTAATTTCTGTAAGGAGGAGATGATTGTAACACCCCAAAAGGAGTATGAAGTAACAACCTAAACGTCGAACGGAGTTCGAAAAACGTGGTGCTGTTATATTTCTCGTATCCTTTTGGAGAACTGATTTCGAGGAGTTCGACGAACGTCGAACGGATTTCGGGGAGTTCGACGAACGTGGTGCTGTATTCTTTCGACGAATGTTGAAAGGATTTATCGAGTAACAGCGGCGCCGGCTGGTTGGTCAAAGCGGTTTGGTTGACTTTTCAACTAAAATCAAGGTCAATGCTTCATTTTAATGGAGTGATCATGTGGCTGGGATTTACCCGATGCCACATATGCAGAGGGGTTGGGATGAGGAAATCATTATTTCCTTCTCACTCTCTCTCTCTCGTCATTTCATCCAAGTTCTTGAGAAGAGAACTAAAGGCTAGAGCTAAGGGTTTGGGCTGACCTTTGTGAAGGTGTTGAAGGAGATTCCCTCATCGGAAGCGGGATTCGAGGCTAGATCCGCGAAGAGGAAAGTGAGACACTCATTTCCATCAGCGTAGAAAAGCTTTATTATGGCTCCGAAGAGAACTACAAGGGTAACGACCTCCTGCTTGGACAAGTGAAGTCCTAATTTTGCATGTGCATGAAATCCTTCACCAAAAGGTGGAATTATTAAGAGAATTCTGTGGATTGATATGTTTTATCCCCAATTAAATTTGCATATAGATCCGGAAATGTGTAGTTAATACGCTCAAAATAGATTTACATAATAACGCAAGTGCACGTGCCGAATCAAGTAATAAAATGATGAGTTAAGATCATTCTCTCGAGGAAGTGAATAATCTAGTGCTCGCAAATACTAACTCTACCCTTTCTTTAAATTCAAGTGATTTAATAAGAATAAGTTTCGTTGATAAAATAATAAAAAAAACAAAAGAAGAACACTCATAAAACTAAAACGATTACTTAAAATTGACTTTTACCAAATTGGAGAAATAGCCTCGTATGTGATTTCCCTTGTTTATTGTGATGAGTCTTTAGGACAAACCCTCGTGAATGTTTAATTGCTATCCTGCGACGATTTGAAAATAGATTTCTTTATCTATCGATCTCTGAAACCCGTTTACCCTAATTCCCCTAGTTATCTCTAATTTAGGTGAAATGAGAATAACATACACACACAAATCAAAGTCGCTAGCGAAGAATGAAATCTCTTTCTTTCCAACAATATCTCGAAATCTATATTGCACTTTCGCCACTCCTCTCTCGAATCTCGCGGCGTAGTATGATGGTGGAATTTTGGCTAAAGATTTGTACGACTCCTCTCTCGAATCTTGCCGCACAAAATAGAGGATTCAACCCTAAACAACGTAACTCTTCTCTCGAATATTGTTGCGCAATATAGAAGAAGAACACTTACTCCAAACATTCCATGAAATAAATATAGATCCAAGAAAAATAGTTTCCAAACATTCATAAAGGGAAAGTTAACATCAAAACATCACAACACTACAAAGTACTCTCACATACAAGACTTATGAAATTAGTTCATAGTGGAAGGGGAGAACCAAATAAGATAGATCTTACTAGACATGATTAAAGAGGTTAAAAGTTGTAGGAGTTTGTGATCAGATTTTACTCCAAAGCCTTCTTCCTCCTCGCCGGTGCCTCCAAACCCTAGTCGTTCTTCTCCTTCTCCTTCTCCAAGATGATGGTTCTAAGATATCTATCTCTCTCTAGAATTTCGTGTCTCTTTAGGTATGAAAATTCCCTGTTAAAAACGAGCAGCCCTTTCCCAATAGATGTCTCCTTCCATATTTGGTTTTGGCGCAAAATTTGAATTTTGAATTTTAAATCCGCCCAGAACTTGTTATAATAACTGAAAATAGGTTAATCAAAGCTTAATATAATTCCAGCACTTGCTTCTCCGGTTTTATTTCTACGTCATTTCTAATAAGAAAAACATAGGCAAAATAGGTTAATCAAGCATGAATAAAATAAATATTAATTTATGAATATTTATACTAATTTAAATCATTTCTTCTCATTTATCACAACTATTATGTAAAAAATAGGGGACTAGATAACTTCGTTTGAGAAGTTATCACACCTCCACACTTGAACTTTTGCTAGTCCCTAGCAAAGATAATTCATATCAATGGATTGGATGAAGAAATACTATCAAGATGCAAATTCAAATGATCCTTCTTGCAAAATAACTTAATCAAGGCTTACTCAAGAAATTCACTTTACTTAACTGATAAGCTTAGAAATCATTAAGAGCTCAAAATTCACAGATTCATTAGTTAGATAGAAGATAAAGCTTAAATAAGTATCTTAGTGCGATGCGTGCTTTTCTTTAAAAGTAATTTACTCTCATGCAATTTCCTCATTGAACTTCCGCAATTATTGAAAAGGGAGAGAATATGATAGGCTTTCGATTTAGTCTCCACATGAGTTAGTAGTGTAATTGAAAATAGGATAGACTTTGACTTGATTAAGAATTATGGATAAACTTTGATAGCGGAATTTCATTCCCTAGTTAGTAATCTTAGTAATTCACCATATTATGTGATTTATCAACATATACTTTTTTATTTAATATATTGAATTCATAGAAGGGATCATTCCAAGTACAAGTGCACATACCCGGGCCATATATCACTATGATGTTTAACCATTTTTTTCTCTCTCTTTTTTTATTCATAGTTGGGATCATTCCAAGTATGTTTTCACATACCTAGGCCGCATATCACTATGACATAAATTTCTCTATATTTTTTTTACCACCATAGTTGGGATCACTCCAAGTATGTGGGCATATACTTAGGCCACATATCACCATGAAGTTCAATCATTTGTTTATAAAAATTAAACACCCATAAATGGCTAACTTACTAGGATACAACTAGTAGAAATATAGGGAATTTAGGCATGAAATAATAAATATGAAAAAGTTCAAGCTCAACTATTATAGTGAAGATCAAAATGGAATAACTACCTAAGCTCATGTATTGGCTTACATCATTGACTTAGTTCTTGCTCGTGCCTCCCGTTATTTGTAGAGGTCAATATCAAAAGATTGTCATGGAAGTAAACAAAAAATTTTGTGCAAAAAAAACAAAAATGCTTAAGTGAGCTTTATCACAAAAAATCTTACTAATTTCAATTTCACTAATTGAACTCTTTGGATTGTTTAGCCATGCAAATTAATTATCATTAAATATATCTAGAATAGCCTATTGATTAAATGAAACAAGAATTAAGATCATTCGATTCGTGGTTAAATAAAGTATAGTTCATCCAAATGGTAGGGGTTCTACAACCCCCACCTCCACACTTAAACCTTGCTAGTCCCTAGCAATGTTATCGTTGTACCATGTAATATTGTAAGATAGTTTTACTAATAAGCACAAAAGCATATATAAGAAAGGAAATGAACGGTAAAGAACTTCCCTGAAATAAGAGTGCCCACAAAGATACTTTGTCCAAATGTTCTTAGTAGGAACTTCGTGCATAGAGTTTCACTTCTGTGTCCTAATGATCTGCACGATTAACGTGTGTACAAAACCTAGAGACAACCCATTCTACACAATTTTCCCAATTAACTGTCCAATTGATAAGCTAAAATGTAAGTGTAATCGGAAGGTATGTTCATGTATGAGAATTATAAACATTGTAGTAAATAACGAGATTAAGACAAGGACAACGAGACACATATTGCATATCATAATACCTCTCTATTTTGACGGGCATATCGACATAAATCAGGACATAAGATATTATCAAAGCAGCATTTATCAGCACAACAACTCAGCATAATCATTTATCAAAAACTTGGGCATGGCTTTCAAGATGTGAAGTCCGCTTAGTAATAATTGGCAACCATGAAACAGTAAGGTTCAAAGTAGCACATATAACATCCATGCATTGTTCATCCAAAATGCATAACACAGAATAGATCACCACAATACATTCCAAGTGCAGCACAGTTAGCATCATAAAAATATTATCAAAATACAAATTGTAATGTACCAAAATGTAGCCTCCAATGTGTCGCCCACAAAATATGAATCACCCAAAATATAGTCCATACCAATAACATAACCGAATGTAGCGTAGAGCAAAATATGCAAAATATTCATGCAGCAAAATGCAATCAAAATCATGCAAAAGTAAAGGTGGGCAGGGGGTAATCCTACTCCTCCTCGTCTTCCACATCCTCATCATCTTCCGCATCCTCATCATCTTCTGCATCCTTATCATCCTCTTCATCCTTATCATCTTCTGCAACCTCATAATCCTCTTCATCCGTATCATCTTCTGCAACCTTTGCTGGATCAACTCTCGTCCGGTCTAATGTCAGTAGGTAGCCTTTATCGTCAAATTAGCCTGACATCTTGAAATTTGGCTTCGACACCAGAATCTTCCTTTTCTCCATGATTTTACGGATGTTCGCATGAATATCTTCAAACTGCTCCTTTTCAAAAAGATGCTGACACCGCTGATAAGCTTTGATGTACTCAATATGCTCCATCAACAAATCGGGATCAGTACCATGGTCTGTCGCTGGAATAGTAATACTCATAGGGTCAGCTGTTGTTGCCCTTGAGGTCTGAGTATCACCTCTTGGCCCCCAACTACTCCCCCTCTCCTGGGCTCCCGTAGCAACCTTAACGTTGACTTCGACAACCGTTTCAGTAATATGGCGCTTCACAGGTGTAACCATGTCCTCCTCATCCTTTTCCACACCAGCACTAAGACACAACTCAGTTATGAGGGTTGGAAACCAAAGTTGTCGAGGCTTCTCTTCTCTAATTTTCTGCCGAAGTTGCAATGTAATAATCTTCCCTAAATCAAACTGCAGTACCTTTATAATACCATAGATCAAAGCTACCTTGTCCAATACAATAGTGTTTGGGTGTCGGGTTGGCATAATACTAGCATTAATAAACAGAAGCCACACCTTAGCCTCCCTAGTTAGACATGATGTCTTTAGAACTTTTTTTATTCTACTCGCCCACCCCGGTGTCTGTGTGCAACACACTGTATCCCTTATTTCCTTAAGAGAGACCTTATTCAGAATTTCAGCATAATCATCATGGCCTTGTCCTCCAAATTGAAAATGTCACTAATTCTTTCTGCAGAAAATGCAACCTCCTTTCCTCTAACAGTCACTATCTCTCCCTTTATGCTTTTAGCATTTGCATAAAATTCATACACCATGGGAATGATAGCCTCTGTCCTTGGGTGACAAAATGCCTCCCACTGGAGTGCTTTGATCCTGTCACATAAGTTACACTCCACGCCCTCTTTTCCATTTTGAATCCTCTTTCAAAGATGAAAGGGAGCATTTTTAATGATCGAAACCAATACTCAGCCGCCTCACTGGAGAATTTGACCTCTTTTTCTCTAACAACCTCCTTACCCTTCCTCCTCTTTTCTTTCCTTTTGGATGACATAGTTCTTGCAAAACACAACACACAAAACAGGAAAAAAATAGATATAAATTTTCCACCATTTGCTCTTCTCCATGAGTGCAAGGTTATGAGCTATACCTCAGAAATTTTTAATTCCTAGACTGTAGGAGCTCTCAAAATCCTTAATTGACCCAGCTCTCCGGCGATCCCAGAATTCCAATCACGCCACTGGTGCAGCCCATCGTTGGTGTTGTTGTCTCGAAGCCGTTCGCCACTTGCCTCCACCCTTCTTTTCTTGACCTAGCCAGAAAATCGGGAAGGACTAATTTTGGGCATGATTTCTACAATGTATCGAGGTTTAAGGGATTTACCTTCAAAAGCTTCCAAGTCTTTCTCCCAACAGCCACATCCACTCTCACCGTCCAGTTTTTTTTCGTTGAATGCCTCCAGAACTCACTCGCGGGTTTGTTGTTTGTTACTCATTGTTGGCCACGAGTCGTTGGTGCCGCCTTTGGAGAGTCAGCCACACCAAATCAAGAAATCCAGTCACGCCGCTCGAGCGGACGGTGTCGGTGCTGACGTCTCCGTCAAAGCAAATTTCAGAAATCCAATCGTTGCTATCGCCTGCGCTCGGAGACTTGACTGGGTCACTGGTGTCACCGCTCGCTTCCAGAAGTCCAGTCGCACCGCTGGTGAAGCCTGTCGGCCTTCCCTCTCTCCTTCTTATGACGTTGACTCAGGCCGCCGATCGCTTCTCCCTCGCCCTCTCCATGTTTTGTTAACCTAAATCGAGAGTCGGGACATGGGGAAAAGGGAAAGGAAATAGGAATTTTATTCGCAATTTTTTTAGTTAGGCGGATTAAGGAAATTTATTAAATTTGAGCCGGTTTTGTAAATAAATAATTGCAAATAAAATGTCAAAACATTAATTAACTTAATTTAAATTAACCCAAATCGCCGAAGTCGCGATTCGCGCATGCCGGTTCAGCTGAACTGACGCTTAGTAGGCTGCAACACTGTTCTTAAGGCAAGCGGACAGAAATAAATAAACTGATACATACATTTTTAGGCTGTTGCAACAACTGGCCGTTGTATAACAAATTACATTTCCTTCATAATTTTGGTCAAATTTTTCACTCTTCAAGCTTTTTCACTTCACCTGATAATTGGTCATTGTCAACTTATGTCATTCAGCTTCGCTTTCCCCAACATTGTTACTCTACTAACGAAAGCCAGCGAAATTTATTTATGTAAATTAAAAAAAAACACACACATATATAAATTATAAGATACGATGGGTTGCCTCCCACCAAGCGCCTCATTTAAAACGTCTCGGCCGGACATCTCTCCTCTCAACTTGTCATTGTAAATTTATGACCATCGCCACACGATGATCATTATCTACATAATAATCCTTCAATCTTTGGCCAGTCACTTTAAACTCAAAGTCATCCTTATCGTTGCAAATTGTTATTACTCCAAACGGGTGCACCTCTTTTACTCTAAACGGTCCCGACCATCTAGACTTAAGTTTGCCTGGAAATAATTTTAGTCTCGAGTTAAATAGCAAGACTAATTGTCCCGTCTTGAACTCTTTTACAATTAGTCTTGAGTCATGCCATTTCTTTGTCCTTTCCTTATATACCCTCGAACTCTCATATGCGTTTGATCGAATCTCATCCAATTCATTGATCTGTAGTAGTCTTTTCTTGCCCGCTTCTTGAAAATCAAAATTCAATTTTTTATGGCCCAATAAGCTTTATGTTCCAACTCCACCAAAAGATGACACGCCTTCCCATAAATCATTTTGTACGGGGTCAATCATATAGGAGTTTTAAATGTCGTTCTATAGGCCCATAAAACATCATTTAGCTTTTGCGACCAATCCTTGCAAGTGGCATTTATCATTTTTTTCTAATATTGATTTAATCTCTCGATTTGAAACTTCCGCTAGGCCATTGGTTTGTGGGTGGTAGGCGAGGGCAACTTTATGAGTTACTACATATTTCTTCAAAAGTGATTTGAATTGCAAATTGCAAAAGTGCGCCCCTTCATCACTAATTATAGCCCTAGGTGTACCAAACCTAGTGAAAATGTTGGACTTGAGAAATTTCAGTACAACTTTGGCATCATTTCTTTGTGTGGCAATTGCCTCTACCCATTTCGAGACATAATATCCGCTAGCAAAATATACAAATTCCCGTTTGAATTTACAAAAGGGCCCATGAAATCTATCCCCCACACGTCAAATACTTTGACTTCTAGGATATTAGTCATAGGCATACTTGCACCACGATGAATATTTCCCACTCTTTGACATCGGTCACAGTGTTTTACAAAGGTATGAGCATCCTTAAATAGTGTCGGCCAATAAAATCCTTTTTCTAAAACCTTCATAGCAGTACGGTCTCCCCGAAAATGGCCTCTGTATGGAGAAGCGTGATATTTTTCCAAAATACTGTGGATTTCAACTTCAGGTACACACCTACGAATAACTTGATCATCACAGATTTTGAATAAGTATGGTACATCCCATAGGTAGAATTTCACCTGATGAAGAAACCGTTTTTTGTTGGTAATTAAAATACGAAGGGAGCACTCTACTAACGATGTAGTTAAGAAAATCTGCATACCACAGAGTGTTACCTTTTGTGATTGCTAGTATATGCTCATCAGGAAAATTTTCGTTGGTCTCTATGTGACTCTCCCTTTCACACTCTTGCTCTAGTCGTGATAAATGGTCAGCTACCGAGTTTTAAGCTCCCTTCGAGTCCTTGATCTCAAAGTTAAACTCCTGAAGAAGGAGAACCCACCTGATGAGTCTAGGCTTTGCATCCTTTTTGTCCACTAAGTATCGTATCGTGGATTTGTCCTAACACGACACCTACCGCGTAATTACTTGCGTCACACATGAAAATAAAGGGTGATGACCAATCCAGCGCTCTAACAATAGGTGCAGAAACTAAGCTTTTCTTCATTGTTTCAAAAGCCTCTAAACACTTAGCATCGAAAACAAAGACGGTGTCTTTTTCAAGCAAATTACATAACGACTTAGTTATTTTTGAAAAATCCCTTATGAACCGTCGGTAAAACCCTGCATGCCCTAAGAAACTACGAATGCCCTTGACATTCGTCGGTTTTGTCGGTGGAGCGAGTTTTTCTATAACCTCCACCTTGGCTCGGTCAACTTCGAACCCCTTACTAGATACTTTGTGTCCTAAGACAATTCCTTCTCGTACTATGAAATGACACTTCTCTCAGTTCAACACTAAATTAGTTTCAACACACCTTCTCAAAACCTTACTTAATACTTTCAAACAAGCATTAAATGATCGACCAAAAATAGAAAAATCATCCATGAAAATTTCAATCCCCTCTTCCATTAACTCAGCAAGGAGAGCGATAATACAACGTTGGAATGTGACGGGTGCATTACATAACCCGAAAGACATTCTCCGGAATGCAAAAGTTCCAAATGGGCATGTAAAGGTCATTTTTTCTTGATCTTCGGGTGCAACTATGATCTGATTGTACCTCGAATATCCATCTAGAAAACAAAAGTACTCACTACCCGCCAACCTATCTAGGACTTGGTCAAGAAATGGAAGTGGAAAATGATCTTTCCTAGTCATTTTGTTCAATCGCCTATAGTACATACATATTCTCTATCCTGTGACGGCCCTAGTAGGTATGATTTCGTTATTCTCATTTTGAACAATAGTCATTCCACTCTTCTTCAGTACACACTGCACTTGGATCACCCACTTGCTATCTGAGATGGGGTAGATGATGCCCGCGTCGAGCCACTTTATTATTTATTTCATTACCACTTCTTTAATTGGAGGACTAATCATACGTTGATGTTCTATGGATCCTTTCCCCCCCCCCTCTTCTAATAATATTTTATGCATGCAAATGGACGGGTTGATTCCCTTGATATCGGCTAGAGTCCAACCAATGATACCCTTAAACTCTCTCAAGACTTCTAGTAGTTTTAGTTTATTCTCCCTTTTCAATGATGCATCAATGATAACTGGTAAGGTGTTATCTTCCCCAAGGAAAACATATTTCAAATGTACGGGTAGGGGTCTTAACTCTAATGTTGGTGGTTCAAGAATGTATTGTTTCATTACTGTAGGCTCGCAGGTCCTACTTATAACTTCAAAGTACCTATCGATTGGTAACTTGTCATATGAGTCTAATGTTTTGACCACCTCTCCCATTTCTAAGTCATAATCTCTTTCTTCATTAGTCAAAATACTCAGCAACTCATATTCTAGATCATCGCCCTCATATATCAACCTAGGGGGCACAACAACTTCTTCCATCGAATAACACTCCTCTTTATCATCAGGAAATTTCATAGCCTTAAGGACATTAAACGTTACTTTCTCATCATTGACTCTCATTATTAATTCATCTTTTTGGACATCTATGAGGGTGCGTCCTGTGGCTAAGAAGGGTCGTCCTAAAATAATCGGCACCTCCTTATCTTCGTCTATGTTTAACACAACAAAGTCAGCTGGGAATATAAATTTTTTTACCTTAACCAGTACGTCCTCAAGCACTCCCTTAGGAAGTGCTAAAGATCTATCAGCCAATTGGAGTGTAAGAGATGTTGGTATGATCTCCCCAATGCCTAATTTGGTGTAAATAGATAACGACATCAAGTTGATGTTGGCCCCCAAGTCGCACAAAGCTCTTTCGGAAAATTTCATTCCTATCGAACATGGAATTGTAAAACTTCCAGGGTCCTTCAGTTTTTTAGGTAACTTATTTTGTAGAATCGCGATGCACTCTTCAGTTAGTGCCACTATCTCCTTATCGACAAATCTTCTCTTCTTAGACAAGATGTCCTTCATGAACTTGACATAGCTAGACATTTGCTCAAGTGCCTCAGCAAATGAGATATTTATAGTTAACTTCTTAAACATGTCCATAAATTTTTGGAATTGCATATCAAGCTTATTCTTAACGAGCCTAGATAGAAAAGGTGGTGGAGGGTAGATGATGTCTTTCTTTTTGTTAATTGGATTATCGGTTTGATTTACCTCTGGTTCCTTACTCTCACTAAGACTTTCCTTTTCTAATTCTCTTGGCTTATTATCCCTTTCGTTCTTCTCTTCCGTTCTTGCTTTCTCCAACAACCCATCCCCGCTTGCTATCTCTACTCCACTCCTTAAAGCTATAGCCTTGCAATGGCCATTGTGGTCATCTCTAATAGGGTTAGGTGTGGTGTCAGAAGGTAGAGATCCCAATTGTCTTTGGTTTATTGAGTTTTCCAGTTGGCTTAAAGTTGTCTCTAAAGACCTTAAGGAAGATTCGATTCCTACCATTTTAGAATCATGTTTTTGGAACAACCCTAAGATGAATTCATCTGTCATTCTCCTGGGATTTACTTGTTGATGTGAAACATTATTTGGAGGTGGGTTAAAATTTTGGTTAAATCCCCCCGGTTGGTTCATCCTTTGATTAGTCATCCACGACAAGTTCAGATGATTTCGCCACTCGGGATGATAATGATTTGCAAATCCTGGTGGAATTTGCCTTTGTGGCCCACCCACATAATTTGCTTCTTTAGTAATTTGATTTAATTGTTCAACTGTAAGTGGGGGCATTAGATGTAGTGGTTGATAGTGAATCTAATCTTTTGTTAATCAGGTTAAATTGTGAGGCCATTTGGGCGGCCAAAGATGTGAATTGATCCACTTGGTGGATTCCCACTGGGTTGATATTTCCTTGTCTTTCATATGCTTGGTAGTTATTTGAGGTTAGATCTTCTAATATAGAATATGCATCCTCATGATATTTCTTCATCAAAGAACCCCTTGTAGCTCCATCAATTAAAATCATAGTTGTCGTCTATAGCCCATTATAAAAAGTAGATACTTGTTGATGTTGAGCTAACCCATGATGTAGATATTTCCTTAGTAACTCCTTAAAATGCTCTCAAGCGTCGCAAAGAGCTTCCCATTATTTTGTGTAAACGTGATTATGTCCCTAATCAGTTTTGCAGTCTTAGATGGTGGGAAATATTTATTTAAGAATTTTTCTACAAACTGCTCCCATGTCGTGATTGAATCATTAAGCAACGAGTCTAACCAATCCTTCTAAAAAAATGGAAATAATCTTAACATTATTGCATCTTCAGATGCTTTATTGAATTTAAACATATCGCAAATTGCTAGAAAATTTCTCAAGTGAGAATTTGCGTCTTCATGACTAAAACCTCCAAACTTATTATTCTGCACTTGTTGCTTAATTAGATGATCCATTTTAAAATTATTAGCGGTAATTGCTAGTCGAGCAATGCTGAAATGCAAACCTCCTCATAGAGATGTGTTATAATCATGACAAGTCATTCATGGGGCCGTAGGTTGACCATTTTGATCCACATGACCATCATTATTATTAGCATTATCTTGCGCAGGATTATCCATCGCAAGATGAATAATATTGATGTTTCTAGTTTCTCTTCGGTTCTGTCTACAAGATCGCTCGATTTCAGAGTTTAAAGGCAATAACTCAACTTGCCTATATCTGGACATACACTGAATCAACTTTTAATGATTTAAAAACAAACAAACAAACAAATACTTGATCTCTAAATACTCAGATCTTGCTAATATTGCATGACATAACACAAAATCAGTTGCATTTACCCAGCAATGACGCCAAAAACTTGATACGCACAAAATAGATTTACGTAATAACGCAAGTGCACGTGCCGAATCAAATAATAAAATGATGAGTTAAGATCGTTCTCTCGAGGAAGTGAATAATCTAGTGCTCGCAAATACTAGTTCTACCCTTTCTTTAAATTCAAGCGATTTAATCAGAATAAGTTTCGTTGATGAAATAATAAAAAAAACAAAAGAAGAACACTCATAAAACTAAAATGATTACTTAAAATTGACTTTTACCAAATTGGAGAAATAGTCTCGTATGTGATTTCCCTTATTTGTTGTGATGAGTCTTTAGGACAAAACCTCGTGAACGTTTAATTGTTATCCTGTGATGATTTGAAAATAGATTTCTTTATCTCTCAATCTCCGAAACTCATTTACCCTAATTCCCCTAGTTATCTCTAATTTAGGTGAAATGAGAATAACATACACACACAAATCAAAGTCGCTAGCGAAGAATGAAATCTCTTTCTTTACAACACTATCTCGAAATCTATATTGCACTTTCGCCACTCCTCTCTCGAATCTCGCAGCGTAGTATGATGGTGGAATTTTGGCTAAAGATTTGTACGACTCCTTTCTGGAATCTCGCCGCACAAAATAGAGGATTCAACCCTAAACAACGTAACTCCTCTCTTGAATATTGTTACGCAATATAGAAGAAGAACACTTACTTCAAACATTCCATGAAATAAATATAGATCCAAGAAAAATAGTTTCCAAACATTCATAAAGGAAAAGTTAACATCAAAACATCACAACACTACAAAGAACTCTCACATACAAGACTTATGAAATTAGTTCATAATGGAAGGGGAGAACCAAACAAGATAGATCTTACTAGACATGATTAAAGAGGTTAAAAGTTGCAGGAGTTTGTGATAAGATCTTGCTCTAAAGCCTTCCTCCTCCTCGCTGGTGCCTCCAAATCCTAGTCGTTCTTCTCCTTCTCCTTCTCCAAGATGATGGTTATAAGATCTCTATCTCCATCTAGAATTTCGTGTCTCTTTAGGTATGAAAATCCCCTATTAAAAATGAGCAGTCTTTTCCTAATAGATGTCTCCTTCCATATTTGGTTTTGGCGCAAAATTCGAAATTCAAATTTTAAATCCGCCTAGAACTTGTTATAACAACTGAAAATAGGTTTCTGTAATAACTGCACAGCCAAAATATAATTCCAGTACTTGCTTCTCCGTTCGATTTCCACATCATTTCTAATAAGAAAAACATAGGCAAAATAGGTTAATCAAGCATGAAAAAAATAAATATTAATTTATGAATATTTATACTAATTTAAATCATTTCTTCTCATTTATCACAACTATTATGTAAAAATAAGGGACTAGATAACTTCATTTGAGAAGTTATCACACCTTCATACTTGAACTTTTGCTAGTCCCTTGCAAAGATAATTCATATCAATGGATTGGATGAAGAAATACTAACAAGATACAAATTCAAATGATCCTTTTTGTAAAATAACTTAATCAAGGCTTACTCAAGAAATTCACTTTACTTAACTAATATGCTTAGAAATCAATAAGAGCTCAAAATTCATAGATTCATTAGTTAGATAGAAGATAAAGCTCAAATAAGTATCTTATTGCGGTGCATGCTTTTCTTTAAAAGTAATTTACTCTCATGCAATTTCCTCATTGAACCACCGCACTTATTGAAAAGGGAGAGAATATGTTAGGCTTTCGATTTAGCCTCCACATGAGTTAGTAGTGTAATTGAAAATAGGATAGACTTTGGCTTGATTAGGAATTATGGATAAACTTTGATAGCGGAATGTCATTCCCTAGTTAGTAATCTTAGTAATTCACCATATTATGATTTATGGGGTTTATAAAAATATACTTTTTTATTTAATATATTAAATTCATAGTAGGGATCATTTCAAGTACAAGTGCACATACCCGGGCCACATATCATTATGATGTTCAACCATTTTTTTCTCTTTTTTTTACTCATAGTTGGGATCATTCCAAGTATGTTTTCACTATGCACGTTTTGTGATATATCTGCTTGCGAAAATACTATGCCTGTAGGGAAGGAATACCACTACCCCGGGAAAGGGGTGTAAGACCCCTTTTTTTTTCTTTTTCAACCACCGGGGTCTTAGCCCAGAATTGCCGCTTTGCGGTGGCACCGACTCACAGGAAGGTCGCCACTACAAAACGCCAATTCTGCCGGCCCTTTTCGATCGCAGAATAGTAGCAAAATAAAGTAAAAGCAAGTCCACAAACCACGTGTATATAAATAAATCTCCACGAAGGGAGAGTCCACAATAATAATAATAATCAGAGTATAGCAAGGGGCTTATGCCCAGTACATGTAATCCTCACTACAAGTCACTCGCGGAAGCAAAACTAAAACTAAGCGTCACCGTAACTGTCACTGAACCGAGAGCACCCAAGCTGGACTGGCCCATCTCCACCGACTCTGTACTCCGCTGTTGCTGCATCTCTGGGTGCTTCTTCCTTTTCGGCCTGCCGTCGCCACCTCGCGATCCACGTCTACGTCTACGTCTTCGGCCTCCTGGATGCTGAGCTGGTGGAGTCCCACCCATCAAGGGGCATTTAACCCGTGTATGTCCCGGCTGGTGACAATGGTAACACGGTCGCGGGGTCGACTCTGTCAGGAACTGCAAAAGCCGTGACCCTTCCAAATGGTACACCTAAAATGTTGTGGTTCGAAAACCATTAGTCATAAAGACTAAGCCCTATCATCCCCTATCCCTTCCCCCATGGCTCCTAAGTACCGAGCGGAGAGGAAGAAAGGGAAGGACATGAAGGTGGAGATTAAACCAAATAAACAGGTGACAGCGGACCTATGCTAGCAAGTTATAATAGGTGAACAGTTTAAATGTTGTAATAGGTAGAACAATTAATAAGTAGCAATTTATATAAAAAGGCAGCTAGAGAACAGTAAGTAAACAATAAGTAAATAAGTATGTAACCTTAACTTATATGAATGCCCATACAAACTTATAAGTTAAGGGGTCTTCTGCAAGGCTCCCATCGTATAAAAAGTCTCATACCGATTTATACGTTGGGGTGTCGGTTGTATGCAAATATGAGTGTAGTGATATGCTATGCCATGATTCATGCAAGTGCAACTCACGCACACGACTCTATGCGCACAGACCTTTAGTTCCCCCGGTTCGGGAGGCTAGCTTCACCCCCAGGAACCTCCGTTGTGGCAAACGGAGACAGTGAGTCGGGCCCCCCACTCCTAGGCGGGTAACCACACTACCAGGCCTAGCCCTTCCGTACGCCCCTAGAAGAACACAACCTAGAGTATCCGCGTACTGCTGCTGGATGTACCCTCCAGACTTTTCGCCGAGTCATCGTACCGCTGTCGGTGTGATCGATCGCCTAGTACCGATGACCCACCACTTTTATTCCGTACTCCAACCCTCGAGCCCGCGGCCCCCCGGACAGTCCTGTCCGTGCATCTACCTTCAGAGCTACTGTCTGAATGGCAAGTAATCCTATAATTCTACTTTCCTAGCTATCAGGGAGTGTAAATGTGTAACCCTAGTTATACTAGTTGCTCTTTTAATTTATTATTCCTATGGTTTACGTTAGCCCAGGACTGCCCCCGGTATACCCCGTGAAGGGCTCTCAAGGGGCACTAGGAACCAAGACGGCGGCATTACGGCCCGAAGTTCCCTTTCGCAAGGCACTTATTATTATTGGTTGATCTCCCGTAACCCGATCCCATTTTAGTTACTTTAGTTCTAACCCTAGAGTATTAAACTCTTCCTCCTCTTCCCGGGATGGACGATCTTTCGTCGTTCCCGTACTCCCTTATCCTAACCAGTCTCACACTCCACTTATCCTGACTTCCAATGATGAACTCAACCTTAATTTGCCCTACCAACCATCAACTACCAAAATTCCATGACTTACTATATGCAGACCATCCTAAGCTATATGAGATACACAAGTGGAGGTACACCAAATTATCTTCCAAATCTCCTATAATATTTATTGGAGGTCTACCATATCATAATTTGTCTAAATCCAGAAACTTATAATTTTCCTAATTAATCTGATATTTATTTAATTTTCCCAAAGGACGTGCCATGGGTCATTTTAAACATGAACTACATGATCTTCCTAATTAATGGCTACTCAAAAATCATGATCATTAAATAACAGCAAAATAACCTCAAATACAAATTCTCAGAATTTTATAGAAAGTATTTAATCTCTAAATAATTTATTCCGTATAATCACGATAATTCTACGTAATGAAGGAAGTACTGAAATTATTCATCTAAAAATTATAGAAAAATCACTAGTCAGTAGTATGATATATAAAAGATTTTTGTGTAGAGAATCATAATTTTACTAGCTTGCTAAATACCACTAAAGATTTAATCAAATAATCAAGGTAAAACATACTTAATGAAGCAAGCCTTAGCATTAATCTTTCAAAAATTCCATAAAAATTCACAGAGATTTAAAATCATAATAAACGTTCTCTTCTTAAATTTCATCAATTTCCAGGAAGTGTGTACTCCATAATAAATTTTCTAAGCAAATCATACAACTACTAAATCATTAAAGGAAGTATCCAAAATAATGATCATAAAATTCATAGAAAAATATCCAGAGCTTGTACAATCCCTATAATTCACTCTACTCAAATCTCACCACTTTTCAATGTGATTTAGTGTCATTTCCTATCTCTACAAGTTTTGCGCCCTAAACTAGGGTTAGATTTTTAGGTATCCCAACGGTCTCCAAATCTACTAAGATTTCATCCAGAGCACTATATTGGCCCTATGGTTCTCTTCACCCAATCTCGGGTCAATCCAAGGTCATTTGACCTCATGACCTTCACAAACCACCAAGATCCATCCTTAGGGTTTGGCCTTGGTCCTTAGGGCAAACTTACCCCGATCTACCTCAAACTCCATGAGGGGGTGCTAGAGAATATTACTAGCCAGTGGTAAAAATCTCAGCCTCTGTTGAGGTGATCTGACCACTCGAATTTCAAAAGTGCACTTTTAACCTAAGACCCTTTATTAGGGCAAAACTTAGGGTTGATCATTTCGAATCCAAACCATCTCCAACTGAGATGAAAAATTATACAGAACCTCATGGTGAACCCAGGGACCACTCACCAGAATTTGGAAGGGTTTGGAAATTATTTAACTATCTAATTAAATTCGGCTAAGATTATTGAATTTTTCTAAAAACTATAGAAAAATATTCTCCAAAAATTCTCATTTTTGGATAGCACCCAGATATATGTAAAATTAGACCACACCCCAAATTTCAAGTCATTTTGATGACTGGTTTAGAGTGGGGAATTTTTTTAAGGTCAAGACGGCCCTCTGGATAGACCTCACCAAAAAGGGTACTGTGGTCTAACCAGGATTCCAAATCGAGTGAAATTAATTTTAAATTAAAGTAGACCTCAAGGGCTACATTTTCTATGTTAACCATTTTTCCTGTAGGAGCCTCTAATTATTTTTCCCAAAATATTTAAGGTGATAGATATTTTCATTCAGAAATTGTTTTTAAAAATAGAATTTAATTTTCATGGCACTGTTCATCTTCTTCAACAGCCCGAAACTAGAGGCCTGAAGACTCATTTTCCTGTAGCTTTTCCAAAGCTATTTTCCGGCCATCCAGTCATCTCCCTGGCCGGCCACCACCACCACCACCTCTGTTGAGGTGAGGGCTATCGTCTGGCGGCGGCACGGCCGCCGGAGAGGCGGTTTCTGGCGAACCCGCCACCACGAAATTTTCGGAAAAACCACGAATACGCTCACCCGATCTGGCTCTTTTGAGCCCGATATCTCTCCTAACGATTCCTAAGATCTATCCGCAGAAGAAGAGGGAGGGGAGGACCTTATTCATGGTTTGACGGCGAGATGGACGTTGGACTGTCATGGCGCGGTGGTGGCGTCGTCGGAATTCTTCTACAGCACAGTAGGAGGCTCGAAACTTCAGGTAAGGGCTGGGAAACTTCATCCTTGAGCCTAAGGGGCCTTCTTAAAGGGAAGAAAGGAGGGAGGGGAAAGGTTGAAACGTTGGCGGCCATTAATAATTCCCTTAATGACGTTTCAGTTATGACGAATTTCAGTTGAAACGCTGGAGATGAAGAGGTGCTCGCCAGGTGGCAATTTCCTATTGGACTAACATTTTCTTATTTATTTAAACAATTAAAGTAGGAAACGGCCCATAAATACTCCTGGTGTAACTTCCCATAATCCGAATTGATTACAACGTCGGTTACCGAAATTTCAAGTCTGGCTGACGTTTCGGCCTTGGTCACGGGCGTGACACATAGGTCACGGGCGTGACAGGCCCGGTTAGCCAATTCTGGGTTCGACGATCGTCGAACTAAGATCGACGATCGTCGACGGGTGGTCACGGGCATGACACCTTGGGTCACGGGCGTGACAGGCCTGTGTGGTTAATACTGGGCCGATGATCGTCGATTTGAGATCGACGGTCATCGAATGGTGGTCACGCCCTAGGTCACGGGCGTGACACCTAGGTCACGGGTGTGACAGGCCCGAACGGTAAATTTCGAGGTCGACGGGCGTCGAACTGAGCTCAACGGTCGCCAAAGGCTGGTCACGCCCTAGGTCACGGGCGTGACACCTTGGTCACGAGCGTGACATGCCCAGGCAGCACGTTCGACGATCGTCTCGTGGAGATCGACGATCGTCGAAGTAGTCACGCCCAAGTCATGGGCGTGACGGGTCGGTCACGGGCGTGACCAACCCGTGACCCGAAAAATTGATCGCTTATTTCAATTTTTTTGGGCTTCCTAGGGTTCTGTCTCGACCAACTGACTCCTAGGGGGTCTAGCCGGAAATGGGATGTTACAAATCCCAATAAACAAACAAAGATTTCGTCCCCGAAATCCAGGTTAGGTCTATGGGGCTCCAATCGGGAGGGGAAGCTTGTAACATCCCATGAGAGTTGGAAGATCTACATCTCTGCGTTACGTTTGCAGTGTGCAGTTTTGATTCTAAGAACCATTCGTCCAATTGTCAAGGTATATACCCCCAATAAACAAAGGGTTAGCCCTTATTCTTGAAATTTCGGTCTTATCAGTTTAAAATAGGAACGCAGATTGATTGTCCAAAGGGGTTGTGAGGGTATACCTGACCGAAAGTTCTGGGTACCTTTGTCGCATCGAGTCCTGTGGCTCCCAAGCATGCTCCTCCTGTCCATGCTTGTTCTACAGAACCTTGACTAACGGTACCTTCTTCCGACGCAAAGTCCGTACTCCTCCGCCATCGATCTGAATCGGCTCCAAGTGAACTGACTAGTTGGAAGCTACCGGTCCATCTATGGTCAAAATCTGCTGCTCCGGGAGCAGTAAAGACCTCCTAAGTGAAGAAACATAGAATACGTCGTGTAGAGCTGCCAGCTCTGGTGGCAACTCCAGCCTGTAAGCTAGTGCCCGATCCGCTCTAGGATCCCGTAAGGGCCCATATACCTAGGGCTGAACTTCTTCCTCCGACCACGCACCTGTGAAACTCCATGCATGGGCCGGATCTTCAAAAACACTCGGTCTCCCCACCTGAACTCCACCTGACGATGTCGGGCGTCATAATACTTAGCTTGTCTGCTCCGCGCTCCTAACATTTTGTCTCTGATTAGTCTCAGCTGAGCCTTGGCGTCTTCGACAAAATCCGATCCCAATGCCTTCGGATCTTCATCCTGAATCCAGGGAAACACAAGCCAATACTAATTTGCCCAATAAACAAAGGTTTAGCCCCCAATAAACAAAAGATCAGCCCCTACCTATCTTGGGCTAAGTATCCTGGATATCACCCTGTTACCTCTGTCCTAGCTGGGTGCACAATTTCTAGGGCATCAATCTTCGACTTGGGGGTTCCACCCTGAAACTCGTTAATATACTCCATACTTTAAACTCTCTGAGTCACATTTACGACAACTTTATCCGGGTCAAAATGTTCCCAATCTCACATGGGTATCTTCCGAACTTGCATTCCTATCCGACCCTCAGTGTTTGTCTCGGTGGTTGCCTCTAGGTAATTTGGTTACTGGTGTTGAGGGTTAAGATTACTTGTATTTTACCATTCTGCTAATGTATTATTGGTCTCAATTCTCCTTAAAGTAGTCTACCGCTTCGATTAATCGTTGATTGGGATAGTAGGGACACCTGAGTTTTCATCTTAGGTAGTCATTCTCACGCTAAACTCCTCCTTCATTCTCTTTGAGTATCTCCTTACCTTAACCAAATTCATACCCAAGATCTATTTTGAACTAGGGTATACTACAGACTGTCCTGGTTAGTCACGAGTCCTAGTTGGTTGAGTCTAAATCATAGATTAGAGAGTTATGTGAAATGTTCTTTGCCGCCGGAGGTGTTCCCTGCTGGGGGCAGGGTAGGCCACAGACTTCAAAGAAGGATTCCAATTAACGATGAAGTGGACTTTCACCTGTGATTTCCCCTATGGGCACACCACTGCTTCCGCTGCTTAGTTTGTCCCCAAACTAAACTCGAGCGGGGGTGACCCAGGGTTAGTGCACTGCTACTTTTCCGATCGAGGTTTCGCTCTGATACCACTTGTAAGACCCCCCCCCCCCTTTTTTTTTCAACCACCGGGGTCTTAGCCCAGAATTGCCGCTTTGCGGTGGCACCGACTCACAGGAAGGTCGCCACTACAAAACGCCAATTCTGCCGGCCTTTTTCGATCGCAGAATAGTAGCAAAATAAAGTAAAAGCAAGTCCACAAACCACGTGTATATAAATAAATCTCCACGAAGGGAGAGTCCACAATAATAATAATAATAATCAGAGTATAGCAAGGGGCTTATGCCCAGTACATGTAATCCTCACTACAAGTCACTCGCGGAAGCAAAACTAAAACTAAGCGTCACCGTAACTGTCACTGAACTGAGAGCACCCAAGCTGGACTGGCCCATCTCCACTGACTCTGTACTCCGCTGTTGCTGCATCTCTGGGTGCTTCTTCCTTTTCGGCCTGCCGTCGCCGCCTCGCGATCCACGTCTACGTCTACGTCTTCGGCCTCCTGGGTGCTGAGCTGGTGGAGTCCCACCCATCAAGGGGCATTTAACCCGTGTATGTCCCGGCTGGTGACAATGGTAACACAGTCGCGGGGTTGACTCTGTCAGGAACTGCAAAAGCCGTGACCCTTCCAAATGGTACACCTAAAATGTTGTGGTTCGAAAACCATTAGTCATAAAGACTAAGCCCTATCATCCCCTACCCCTTCCCCCATGGCTCCTAGGTACCGAGCGGAGAGGAAGAAAGGGAAGGACATGAAGGTGGAGATTAAACTAAATAAATAGGTGACAGCGGACCTATGCTAGCAAGTTATAATAGGTGAACAGTTTAAATGTTGTAATAGGTAGAACAATTAATAAGTAGCAATTTATATAAAAAGGCAGCTAGAGAACAGTAAGTAAACAACAAGTAAATAAGTATGTAACCTTAACTTATATGAATGCCCATACAAACTTATAAGTTAAGGGGTCTTCTGCAAGGCTCCCATCGTATAAAAAGTCTCATACCAATTTATACGTTGGGGTGTCGGTTGTATGCAAATATGAGTGTAGTGATATGCTATGCCATGATTCATGCAAGTGCAACTCACGCACACGACTCTATGCGCACAGACCTTTAGTTCCCCCTGTTCGGGAGGCTAGCTTCACCCCCAGGAACCTCCGTTATGGCAAACGGAGACAGTGAGTCGGGCCCCCCACTCCTAGGCAGGTAACCACACTACCATGCCTAGCCCTTCCGTACGCCCCTAGAAGAACACAACCTAGAGTATCCGCGTACTGCTGCTGGATGTACCCTCCAGACTTTTCGCCGAGTCATCGTACCGCTGTCGGTGTGATCGATCGCCTAGTACCGATGACCCACCACTTTTATTCCGTACTCCAACCCTCGAGCCCGCGGCCCCCCGGACAGTCCTGTCCGTGCATCTACCTTCAGAGCTACTGTCTGAATGGCAAGTAATCCTATAATTCTACTTTCCTAGCTATCAGGGAGTGTAAATGTGCAACCCTAGTTATACTAGTTGCTCTTTTAATTTATTATTCCTATGGTTTACGTTAGCCCAGGACTGCCCCCGGTATACCCCGTGAAGGGCTCTCAAGGGGCACTAGGAACCAAGACGGCGGCATTACGGCCCGAAGTTCCCTTTCGCTAGGCACTTATTATTATTGGTTGATCTCCCGTAACCCGATCCCCTTTTAGTTACTTTAGTTCTAACCCTAGAGTATTAAACTCTTCCTCCTCTTCCCGGGATGGACGATCTTTCGTCGTTCCCGTACTCCCTTATCCTAACCAGTCTCACACTCCACTTATCCTGACTTCCAATGATGAACTCAACCTTAATTTGCCCTACCAACCATCAACTACCAAAATTCCATGGCTTACTATATGCAGACCATCCTAAGCTATATGATGTACACAAGTGGAGGTACACCAAATTATCTTCCAAATCTCCTATAATATTTACTGGAGGTCTACCATATCATAATTTGTCTAAATCCAGAAACTTATAATTTTCCTAATTAATCTGATATTTATTTAATTTTCCCAAAGGACGTGCCATGGGTCATTTTAAACATGAACTACATGATCTTCCTAAGTAATGGCTACTCAAAAATCATGATCATTAAATAACAGAAAAATAACCTCAAATACAAATTCTCAGAATTTTATAGAAAGTATTTAACCTCTAAATAATTTATTCCGTATAATCACGATAATTCTACGTAATGAAGGAAGTACTGAAATTATTCATCTAAAAATTATAAAAAAATCACTAGTCAGTAGTATGATATATAAAAGATTTTTTTGCAGAGAATCATAATTTTACTAGCTTGCTAAATACCACTAAAGATTTAATCAAATAATCAAGGTAAAACATACTTAATGAAGCAAGCCTTAGCATTAATCTTCCAAAAATTCCATAAAAATTCACAGAGATTTAAAATCATAATAAACGTTCTCTGCTTAAATTTCATCAATTTCCAGAAAGTGTGTACTCCATAATAAATTTTCTAAGCAAATCATACAACTACTAAATCATTAAAGGAAGTATCCAAAATAATGATCATAAAATTCATAGAAAAATATCCAGAGCTTGTACAATCCCTATAATTCACTCTACTCAAATCTCACCACTTTTCAATGTGATTTAGTGTCATTTCCTATCTCTACAAGTTTTGCGCCCTAAACTAGGGTTAGATTTTTAGGTATCCCAACGGTCTCCAAATCTACTAAGATTTCATCCAGAGCACTATATTGGCCCTATGGTTCTCTTCACCCAATCTCGGGTCAATCCAAGGTCATTTGACCTCATGACCTTCACAAACCACCAAGATCCATCCTTAGGGTTTGGCCTTGGTCCTTAGGGCAAACTTACCCCAATCCACCTCAAGCTCAATGAGGGGGTGCTAGAGAATATTACTAGCTAGTGGTAAAAATATCAGCCTCTGTTGAGGTGATCTGACCACTCGAATTTCAAAAGTGCACTTTTAACCTAAGACCCTTTATTAGGGCAAAACTTAGGGTTGATCATTTCGAATCCAAACCATCTCCAACTGAGATGAAAAATTATACAGAACCTCATGGTGAACCCAAGGACCACTCACCAGAATTTGGGAGGGTTTGGAAATTATTTAACTATCTAATTAAATTCGGCTAAGATTATTGAATTTTTCTAAAAACTATAGAAAAATATTCTCCAAAAATTCTCATTTTTGGATAGCACCCATATATATGTAAGATTAGACCACACCCCAAATTTCAAGTCATTTTGATGACTGGTTTAGAGTGGGGAATTTTTCTAAGGTCAAGATGGCCCTCTGGATAGACCTCACCAAAAAGGGTGCTGTGGTCTAACCAGGATTCCAAATCGAGTGAAATTAATTATAAATTAAAGTAGACCTCAAGGGCTACATTTTCTATGTTAACCATTTTTCCTGTAGGAGCCTCTAAGTATTTTTCCCAAAATATTTAAGGTGACAGATATTTTCATTCAGAAATTGTTTTTAAAAATAGAATTTAATTTTCATGGCACTGTTCATCTTCTTCAACAGCCCGAAACCAGAGGCCTGAAGACTCATTTTCCTGTAGCTTTTCCAAAGCTATTTTCCGGCCATCCAGCCATCTCCCTGGCCGGCCACCACCACCACCACCTCTGTTGAGGTGAGGGCTATCGTCGGGCGGCGGCACGGCCGCCGGAGAGGCGGTTTCCGGCGAACCCGCCACCACGAAATTTTCGGAAAAACCACGAATACGCTCACCCGATCTGGCTCTTTTGAGCCCGATATCTCTCCTAACGATTCCTAAGATCTATCCGCAGAAGAAGAGAGAGGGGAGGACCTTATTCATGGTTTGACGGCGAGATGGACGTTGGATTGTCATGGCGCGGTGGTGGCGTCGTCGGAATTCTTCTACAGCACAGTAGGAGGCTCGAAACTTCAGGTAAGGGCTGAGAAACTTCATCCTTGAGCCTAAGGGGCCTTCTTAAAGGGAAGAAAGGAGGGAGGGGAAAGGTTGAAACGTTGGCGGCCATTAATAATTCCCTTAATGACGTTTCGGTTATGACGAATTTCAGTTGAAACGCTGGAGATGAAGAGGTGCTCGCCAGGTGGCGATTTCCTATTGGACTAACATTTTCTTATTTATTTAAACAATTAAAGTAGGAAACGGCCCATAAATACTCCTGGTGTAACTTCCCATAATCCGAATTGATTACAACGTCAGTTACCAAAATTTCAAGTCTGGCTGACGTTTCGGCCTTGGTCACGGGCGTGACACATAGGTCACGGGCGTGACAGGCCCGGTTAGCCAATTCTGGGTTCGACGATCGTCGAACTAAGATCGACGATCGTCGACGGGTGGTCACGGGCATGACACCTTGGGTCACGGGCGTGACAGGCCTGTGTGGTTAATACTGGGCCGACGATCGTCGATTTGAGATCGACGGTCATCGAATGGTGGTCACGCCCTAGGTCACGGGCGTGACACCTAGGTCACGGGCGTGACAGGCCCGAACGGCAAATTTCGAGGTCGACGGGCGTCGAACTGAGCTCAACGGTCGCCGAAGGCTGGTCACGCCCTAGGTCACGGGCGTGACACTTATATCACGGGCGTGACATGCCCCGGCTGCAAGGTCGACGATCGTCTCACGGCGATCGACGATCGTCGAAGGAGTCACGCCCTTAGTCACGGGCGTGACACCTTGGTCACGGGCGTGACATGCCCAGGCAGCACGTTCGACGATCGTCTCGTGGAGATCGACGATCGTCGAAGTAGTCACGCCCAAGTCACGGGCGTGACGGGTCGGTCACGGGCGTGACCAACCCGTGACCCGAAAAATTGATCGCTTATTTCAATTTTTTTGGGCTTCCTAGGGTTCTGTCTCGACCAACTGACTCCTAGGGGGTCTAGCCGGAAATGGGATGTTACAAGGGGTATGGTCGTTATAAATTGGTCAGCTGAATGCTAACCATTGCCTTGTTTGCCACCCTTGTGGTGGATTGTCTCTGTGCAGGTGTTGGGGAGTTGAGCGGGAAATAGCGGGCAGAAGCCCTTGCTGCTAAGCTGGCCCTCGAAGGCCGAGTGGAAAAGTTTTACTATTTTCATGTGTGGCCGGCCTGCGTGCCAATGTTTGTAATTCACACATGTGAAGTATAACTCTAAGGCCTTACGGCCAAACACTTTTTGTGCATTTCTGTATACATTCTTGTGGTATATATAAATGCAGTGGTTTATATATAGTGGACATTCCTGATTGTTGAGTTCAGTAGTAACCCCTAAAGCTTCTGCTAGAATGCTCTGAGTTAGGATGCATGTACTGGTTTTTGGTATTAATAAGTAATGTTGCCGACTGTCTGTGGAATATGGCGTGGGGCCCCTGACGGACCCTCTGTTATATTTCATGTGACGGACGGAGGTGTTACACGTCGACTGAAAGTACTGCCGCCAAATCTGAGGAATGACAAATCAAGATATTGTGAGTTCCATCGTAGAACCGGGCACACCACAGAAGAATGTACCAAGCTTAGGGACGAAATTGAGTGCCTTGTCCGGCTATGACTCCTTGGGAGAGTTTCGCAAGAGTATGTACAAGAACAGCATACGCCGCCAAGGCAAGTGAGAGAGCAACAAAATGCGTTGCTGGCAAGGGAGGATCTATTAAATGCCCAATGTGGGCGGCCGCCCACACTCAAAAAAAATCATATTAAGTATAAAGTATGTATATTATATGTTTTAAAAAACAAAAAAAAAAAAAATTTAAGGCTATTCGCCTATTTTTGGCGTTGGAAGCCTTATTTTTTTAAAAAAATATGGGAATAAACAGCGATTTATGTAAAAACCTTTGTCTATGCTCGAATAGACAACAGTTTTTATACAAACCATTGTCTATTCTACTTTGTATATAAAACGCTATCTATTTTAGAATAGACAACGGTTTATATAAAAACTGCTGTCTATTCGAGCTTAGACAACCGTTTTTACATAAACCGTTGTCGATAGTCTGCATTATTTTTTTTATATATTTAGTTGTCGCCTTGCGACTTGCTCGAAAACCTAGAAGTTACTCATCGATCATTCTTCCTGAATTCATATCTATATTTTCAGGTAATGGTCCAACTTCCGTGTTCGATCTTCTCCTTCCAAACCCTAATCATTCTAGCATTCTTCATTTCTTCTTGATCTAGCCATTTAGGGCAGGGGCAGACGACATACCAATTGAATCGAGATTTTGTTTTTGATTTTTTACGGCATCGGTTGAACGGTTGAAGTCTTCCAAATTGTCAGCTGGAACTCTTTCAGGTAATCAGAATTAGCATTCTTCTGGACCTAGGGCATGAGCAGACCTATTTAATGGGGATTTTGATTTTGATTTTAATTTTGAATGAGGATTTTGAATTTGAATTGGGATTTTACCATCAATCAATTGCTTTAGGAATCTAAGATTACTACCTTTGATTAGTGATTACAATTTGATTATATGAACCTTTTCAAGTTTAAAGAAATGGACCAAATGGTTCTGTGATTTATTAATCATGAACTCATAAATTGAACTTTCATTGTCAAATAGAAATAGCTTATTGAAATTTTAAATAGTCAACTTTGTGTAGCAACCAACTTTGTGCATTATTTCAATTGCTTTATCATTAACTGTTTTTATCGTAACTCATTACTTTATTTCAATTAATTTACTTCATTTTCCAACTGATCTTGATCATAACTCATTACTTTATTTCAATTACTCTAGACTCTTATCCCCCAACACTTAAAAGTTATGAATAAATATTTTAAAAGAAAAGTCATTGATCAATCACCAACTCAGAATGTAAGTCCGCAAAGATTACTCAATGTAGATGACCTTCCCGCGGACCCAGGATTGTGGAAAAATATTAATGATTATGATTCAAATGATAGAGAAAAAGTTAGACGCTAGTATTTGTAGAAGAAATCATTTCAACCTAAAGATCATAAGTTTCCAACAAGGGTTTTTGACAATGAGTCGCGCAGATTTATACGTTCCTGGTTTCAAGAGTATAGCTATTAGCTCGAGTACAACATAGTAAAAGATGCTGTATTTTGTTTATGTTGTTACCTATTTAAGCCCGACCATGGTGACCAAGGTGGTGGTGACGCCTTTGTTAGTGGAGGGTTCACAAATTGGAAACATAAAGACAGATTGGATGTTCATTTTGGGAATCATAACAGTGTTTGCAATCAATGTTTGAAGGCTTGTGTAGACTTGATGAACCAAAAACAACACATTGAAGTCGCTTTGTGTACTCAATCCGACCAAGCTCGACTGGATTATCACACATGTTTAGAAGCGTCGGTTGATTGCATTAGATTTCTACTAATGCAAGGTTTAGCTTTCCGTGATTATGATGAATCTTTTGAATCAAGCAACTGCGAAAACTTTCTTGAACTCCTTCAATTTCTTGCAAATCATAATGAAAAAATTAGCAAAGTTGTATTACAAAATACACCTGAAAATCTTAAATTAGTAGCAATGAGCATTCAAAAGTATATTGCGCAGGGTGTGACAATGGAGACTACAAATATTATCATTAAAGCTATTAAACAGGCAAAAATATTTTCTATTTTAGTTGATGAAGCTCTGGATTCCTCGGTTAAAGAGCAAATGACAATTGTTTTACGTTATGTTGATGAAAATGAAGTATAATAGAGTGCTTTCTAGGATTAGTGCATGTAGAAAATACTACAGCTTTATCGTTAAAAGCGGCCGTTGAATCTTCTTTAGCAAAAAATGGTTTGAGTATATCAAGCTTACCGGGTAAAGGTTATGATGGGGCAAGTAACATGCAAGGTGAATTCAACGGGCTTAAAGCATTGATTATGGCTGAAAATTAATCTGCATATTATGTTCATTGCTTCGCTCATCAACTTCAACTGACACTCGTTGCGATCGCCAAAAAACACAACAAGGTTTGCTCTTTTTTTTAGTTTGATAACAATTATAACAAATGTTCTTGGTGCATCATGCGAGCGTAGAGATATTTTCCGAGAGAAGCAATATGCAAAAGTTATTGAAGAGCTTTATAGTGGCGAAGTGGTAACAGGAAGAGGCTTGAATCAAGAAAGAGCACTAACGAGGGCAGGGGACATAAGGTGGAGCTCTCATTTTAGAACTCTCTTGAATTTAATTGTCTTATTCTCCTCGGTGATTGATGTGCTAGCAGTCATTGAAAGGATGACAATCTTTCTGAGCATAAATCTGAAGCAAGTGATTTGTTGGAGGCTATGTAATGTTTTGAATTTGTGTTTTTGACTCACTTAATGAAAACCATCTTAGGGATTACGAATGAGCTGTCACAAGCATTACAAAGAAACGATCAAGATCTTGTAAATGCTATGACTCTTGTCAAAGTTTCCAAGATACGACTACAAGCAATGCGATATAATGGATGAGATTCTATATTATGTGAAGTAACTACTTTTTGCCAAAAAATGATATTATTGTTCCAAATATGGAAGACAAATTTGTAGCTCGAGTAAGATCAGGACGAAAATCAGAACACAATACAAACTTCCACTTCTATCGTGTTGAATTATTCTATGCAGTTATTGATCTGCAACTTACCGAGCTAAATTGTCGATTTGATGAAGTGAACACAGAATTGCTTCTATGTATGACATGTTTAGATCCAAGTAATGAAATTTCAGCTTTTGATAAGAAAAAATTAATTCGATTTGCTGAACATTATCCGTTGGACTTTTCTCTAATTAATATAATGGAACTTGATAATCAATTAGAAAGTTACATTTTAGACGTTCGCTCAAGTAAAAAATTCTCAGATGTGAAAGAGCTTGGAGGTTTGGGTCAAAAGTTATTACAATTGAAAAAGGATGTTCTATACACATTATGTATTTGCTCGTGAAGTTGGCACTACTATTACTTATTGCAACTGCAAGTGCGGAAAGAGCTTTCTCTGCATTGAAGATTATCAAAACAACATTACGCAATCAAATAAGAGATGATTGGATGAATGTTTGTCTAGTAACATATATTGAAAAAGATGTCTTATCTACCATCGATAACAAAATTATCATAAAATGTTTTCAGAATATGAAACATCGAAGAGGAGTATTGTAATCAAGTATGTAATTTTATTTGGTTAACTAAAAATGTCCTAATTTAGATTTTTTTTAACAAACTTATTCTCATTTTTTTATCGCACGTATCAATATTTTTCGTCATTATTTTATTGCACGCCCCCACTGAAAAATCCTGCTGGGTCCGCCTATGGTCGCAGGGGGCAATCGGCGAAAGACAGATGGTGGGAAACATCGAGACCATCACCGGGCCCCCGCTCCTCCCCTCTCAGATATTCTCCATTGACATTCCAGAGAAGAGTTATGAAGATAAGGGACATAGACAAGAAACCACCCTCATATTCAGTGACAAAGATCTTGAGGGGTTATGGTCGCCTCACGAGGACCCGCTCGTAAGCAGTGTGAGAATCAGAGACTCCTGCTACAACGTTAAGAGAATTCTAATGGATAACGTGAGCTCCATTGATATATTGTTTTTATCTACCATTGAGAATATGAAGCTTACCAAACAACATCTCAGTCCCGCGGCAGAACTAGTTTACGATTTCGATAACCACCCGATCCTAGTTCAGGGGACAATTACCCTACCCGTCACAATGGGTGAGTTCCCGAGGCAGGTTACACACAACATTCAGTTCGTCGTCATAGATTCAAGCTCGACATATAATACCACTTTCGGAAGACCGATTCAGTCCATCTTTGGAGTGATCCCGTCAGTTCCTCACATAGTAATGAAGTTTCCCACCCCCGATGGAATAGGGGTCGTTCGGGGAAACCAGGAGGAAGCTCACGCTTGCTACTCAAGACAAGCTCAATCTACAGTTGTGACCTCCTTCAACACTGACGACATAGACTCGCACAACCAAGTAAATATACAGCAAGGATGCTTTTAAGTAGGGGTGCAACTCCGATCGGTTTGGTTCGGCTCCACATAGAATCAAGAACTGACCCGTATAGGTTCGGTTCCAAATTTTTGGAACCGGATCCGAACCGTTCGGTTCGGGTCGGTTCAGGTTCGGTTCTCAGTTCATAACATGGGACTAATGAACTATAATAAAAATATCAAAATAAGAGATTTTTACTTTTAGGCATTAAAGATTGATTTGTTAAATTTTAAAATAACATCTCCAATTAAGCCCTCCGCGACTCACGCTAGCGCCCAACGCCCAGCCGACCCAATCTTTATACTTAAAATTAGTAATAATACAAATATTCTTTTAAGTTAAAATTTTTAATTTATATTCGGTTCGGGTCGGTTCTCGGGTACCCGACTGTCAGAACCGAACCGAGCCATCGGTTCTATATTTTTTGGAATCGTACCCGAACTGATAGAAATAGAAACCGACCCAAACTGCCCGGTTCGGTTCGATTTCGGTCCGATTTTCGGTTCTTCGGGTATTTTTGCACACCCCTACTTTTAAGAAGGGAAGATCCTTCCTCACATGTGAAGTGCACCAAGTTTACGCCACTTTATCCTTGATTTCTTGTATTCTCGTTTTCTAATATTCTGTTTTCTTGTTTTCGTATTTTTATTTCATATTTTCGATATTGTCAAAGTCGCGAGGTATAACTCGCGCAAACTATCTTTTAATGAGCACTGCATTATGCTTACCTTCAATATTGTCCAAAGGGATTTAAATTTGGTAAGATTGCGCATGTGGTTTGAATGAGACAGCTCTTCACCGACCATGCCTTTCTACGCCGACATCGCCCGGGTCTGCTCCCTCACAATTAATCAAAACTCAATTTGGTAAGACTGTGCATGCGGTTTGAATGAGACAGCTCTTCACTGACTTTGTCTTTCTACGCCGACATCACCCGGGGCTGCCCCCCTCGCGATTAATCAAAACTCAACTAGGTAAGACTGCGCATGCAGTTTTAATGAGACAACTCTTCACCGACCCTGCCTTTCTACGCCGACATCGCCCGAGCCTGCCCCCTCGCGATCAACATCAAATAAAACTTAATTAAATGAGGCCACGCAACCGGATTCCTTCGTCGTCACTTCAAGCCTACACTTCTACAACTACCAAAATCTGTACAATAAAAACGAGAAGAAGGAAACAACATCATACAAAAATAGGCACAAACGCGCCACCAATAACCACCAAATGGTGATGATAAACATACATCAAACTCGACTAAAGAAAGTAAAAGTCTATCAGCATACAAGAGTAAAAGTGCAAGCCACTACTTGGTTGCCTCTACATCAGAACCTTGGCTCGATCCCTCGTCATCAAAAATGTCATCAAAACTGAGTCCATACACGTCACACTTTAGGCTCCTAACGACCAGGCGAAAAGCCTTCAACACTCCATGCCTAAGTGCGACCACGCGAACATCTTCCATCTGGGGCTCTACCTCCCTGGTGCAGACCTCCTCTCAGATCTCCTTGCTAATCAAGTAGCGATCACGCATATAGTCCAAAGAGTCCATATACTCGACAAGCCCAACGCCCTTCAGCTCTGATACTCAGTCATTAGAAGAAAGTCGCTCCACCTGAGCCTTCGAAGCCTCTAGCTCTACCTCCAAATGAGAAGTCTCCTCCTGAGTAGCCTTCAGCAATTGAGCGGTCCTCTCCACCAGGGGCTTCTCCATCTACAACATCGTATGGGTCGCCTCCAGCTTTGTCTTTAGTTTAGATCCGATCTGCCAAAATCGAGACACATCTCGGTCATGTCCCTCCTCTGTGGCAGCAAGCAAAGCCTCTATCTCCCTAAGCTTCTCCTAAAGGGACACGTATTTATCTTTCAAACTCACATAATGGTCATTCCATGTGAACGCAATATAGGCTCGTGCCTCAATCTTTCATAAAAAAAGAAGGTCAACATTGCACGAAAGGGTCAAATACAAAAACAAGAAAGTACGCTAATCACATCGCTCATCACCTTCAAAGAAGAAGACACTCGAGGAGCGGAGACCTTCGAAAGGGGAACTCGGGGGGGGGGGGGGGTAGAAGATCCCAACACTTCAAAATCAGGATCTACAACAACAACCTCATCTCGGAAGCTGGAAGGAACCTCCTCAGCCTGAGAATCCTTCTGATTTGAAGAAGATCGGGGTTCTGCATCCACATTTTGGCAGCTGGCAGAAATAAGCTTTCTCTTTTGATCACGTACTAAAGGCACATTAGCAGTACACTCGGGGGAAGCAGAAATTCCTCACAGCAGCAAGCGCTTCTCATCCACAAACAAGGAAATTGAGAACAAACGATTTGTCAACTCTTGAGGCTCCATAAATCTCAACACGGAAGAAACGTCCAGTTCGCGCCCCTCTAGCGACGACAATGATCGAGTAAGGAATTCCAAAGCTATGGGAGGCTCAACGGATTTTGAACATATCCAAATAAAGTGTTTCCATGACGACAATTCATCGGACTCTCGAAGTCGAGCCAACTCTTGTTGCTATAAATCTCCACGCTCTCGCTGCCATCAACACGAATATCGCACCAGTCTCTGAACAGATCCAAGGAGAACTTTAAGTCGTGCTCAATAAAGAATGTAACTAGCCCTACGAGGCGCGTTATCCCAAGTGGAGTAAACAATGACATAGGGACACCACAAAATTTCAGGATATCCACCACTTCTTCGCACGACGGAAACTAAAATCCAGACCGTAACGACGTCTCGTATATTGTCAACCAACCCTTGGGAAGGTTCTGAACTCTTTCCTCAGCTCGGGGAATTCTTACTTCATATCAGCAGGTAACCCGTATCTTTTTCTCCAAATTGCAATCTGCTCTCCCATAAGCGCAGAGCGCAATCGCATCGGGCGAGCTTGCGCATTAAGCTTCGAGACATGAAAGTCAAGACAAAGCAAAAGTTACATCGGCGATGCTAAAATCTCTCTAGGGGTGCTTAAAAGGGATCCCCACATATGAGCATTTGTAGCCCTAACACCCCCCCTGTAAGAGCCAAAGACGCGCCCACGCAAGCACACACAGATGCGCGCAATGGTTCGCAAGAGACGCGCACGTGCCAATGGCGTGCACAGCATCACGCACGCGGGTTCGCGTGCGGCACCATGCGCATGGGCGCGGGTGCGCCCCCCAGGGCTCGTACCAGTACGCGCACGGTACCGTGCGCATGCACCCTAGGGCGTGTGTCGGTGCACACGAGGTACCCCATACTTCGTTGTACTCGCAACATCCCGCGCGCGCGCACCGCTATGTGCGCAACATCCCGCGCGCGCATCTTAATTTGGTGGTACCCCGAGAAGACATCCAGGAAACTCATCACTATGAATCCTATGATAGAGTCCATTAGCGAGTCTATTCTGGGCAGTGGATAACAGTCTTTGGGACATGCCTTATTAAGTCGTGTGAAGTCGGCGCACATTCTCCACTTTCCATTGGGTTTTCACACCATCATTACATTAGAAACCCAGTCCGGATATTGAATTTCCCAAATGAATCCCGCTTCCAGCAACTTGGTGACTTCCTCGTGAATAGGCCATGCAAGAGTAGTGGTTACCGACCTCTTCTTTTGCTTAATCGACATGGAATTTGGGTCAATATTGAGCCAATGATGTACAACCCATATTCGACGAGGATTGGTCCTACCATAGCCAGCTCAGCGGGAGTCAAAGTAAATCAGTCAGGGATAGAAGTCAACATCAAGTCGCAAGCCTGTGGAAGACCTGGGCGAGTATGGCGAGCTCCCCTCGCATACTCGTCAGTAGGCAACTAGGGCGAGATACTCGCCCAGCCCGCGCGAGCTCCCCAGGAAGTCGCATAGTCGCCGGGGTGGGGGTATAAATAGTGCCCCCTCCCTTTAGATTTCTCTATAAATAGGACCCCAGGGGTACGAGGGAAAGGATCGGAAATCTCGGCTAGATACTCGCGAGCTCTTTGGATTCCTTTTCCTCAGAGAACAAGTCGCGACCTGCTACCTCATTGTTCGCTCGTCTCCCTCGTACCTAGCTCGGCCATTCTGGTTGTGAAGGGGTTTCTTCTTCTAAGCAGTCGGGTACGTGGTGGGACCTTCCTACCGCAGCAACCTGGGGTCCTGTCCCTAAATATCTTTTCTGTTCTCGCTTCTGTGGGCTGTCTAGTTTCACTGCTTGACCAGTAGCCTTAGGCCGCCTAGTCCGATTCTGAGGTAGGGAATTTTGCCCGGCTTCAACACTTGGTGCGGTGAGCGTGGATAGTGGTCGAGGAGGAAAGCTTTGTGGTTGAAAAAGATTGCCAATGGTGGCAATCAGGGCGAGTTGGCGGACAACTCGGCAGGAGCTGGAACATCGGAGCGAGGTGGTGGGTTCGTGATGGTTGCTGCTTTTGAGGAGTTTGCAAAGAGTATGGAGAGGGCAATACTAGTTGGGTTCTCCAACCCCCCTGAGGTCACAGCGACTTCTCCCCGTCGCCTGACACCACCGGGCGAGGAAGTCCCGACCCGGCGAGCAGGAAAGGAGCCCGCTTGGGCGAGAGAAGAGCAACCGATGTCGTCGCGTTAGCACCCTTCGAGCAGCTAGGGAATTCGGTTCCGAGATCCTGAACTCTCAGCGAGTGTGAAAGTAGCGAACAAACAACTAAAAACAAGCCGGAACTTTGAATAATTGAAAGTTTTATTATCCAAAAAAAGATGTCTATTACAAAGGTATGCCCTCCCTTATATAGAATGGAGGAGAGATGAGAGAATACAAATAAGAGATGTGAGACTAAAAATTTACAGGACTAAGCAGACTATACAGAAACAACCCGCATATGCCGCGCGGTTAGACAGAAGGGCTAACCGCTCGGCTACCACCAGAGAGAGAGATCGCCATGGGAGACCGCTAGACCGCCCGGTCTCCAAGTCGACTGAGACAAACCGCCAGACCGCTCGGCTACCAGACAGCAACAGCACAGCAATAAACTTGCTGAAGGGAAACTGCCAGACCACGCGGTATTCAACCCGCCAAGACAGACCGTCAGACCGCCCGATCACCAACTTCAACACTCCCCCTCAAGTTGGAGCATATATATCGATCATGCCCAGCTTGTCACAAATATGAAGAAATGAGGTGGATACTGGCTTGGTGAAGATGTCAACCAGCTCTTTATTAGAAGTGACAAAGGGAGTGCAAATTTGTTCCTTCAAGATCTCTTCACGAATGAAATGACAGTCGACCTCAATGTGTTTGGTTCTTTCATGGAAGACAAGATTTTTGGAGATGTATATGGCAGCCTTGTTATCACAGAACATAGGTAGAGGATAGTTGTAGACCTCTCCTAAATCTAGCATGAGAGCCCGTAGCCATTTTAACTCACAAGTGGTCGATGCCATACTACGATACTCTACTTCAGCACTGGACCTGGAAACAACAGACTGCTTCTTGCTCTTCCAGCTCACCAAATTTCCTCCAACAAAGGTGCAAAAACCCGAGGTTGACTTGCGATCCCCTTTGTCATCAGCGTAACTTGCATCTGAGTATGCTTCAACCCTCAGATGAACATTCTTCTGAAAAAGTAATCCTTTCTCAGGAGCTGCTTTGACATACTCCAAGATCTGTAAGGCGGACTGTAGATGGCACTCCCTAGGTGCTTGCATGAATTGACTTACCTTGCCCATAGCATAGGAAATGTCGGGCCTGGTCACTGTGAGATATATGAGCTTACCAACAAGACGCCTGTACCGCGTACTATCTGAAAGAGGAGGCGAATCATCTGTCCAAGTTTTGTCTTCTACAGTTATCATGGGGCATCAGGCAGGTTTTGCTCCAGTAAATCCTGCCTCTTTTAAAAGATCAAGGGCATGCTTACGCTGGGAGAGAACTAAGGAGTTGGGCTTCCGAGAGATTTCGATCCCCAGAAAGTACTTTGGAGAGCCCATATCTTTCGTGACCAGATGTTGACAAAGATGTCGCTTTGTCAGGGCTACCCCTTCCTGGTCATCGCCAGTGAGAAGAATATCATCGATGTACACAGTAAGAACAACCAGTCCTGAGGGGGGTTTTGCGAATAAATAGCGAGTGATCGTCAGAGCTTCGCGCAAAACCAACGACCGCCACGATGCCGTTGAACTTGTCAAACCAAGCTCGATGGCTCTGCTTGAGGCCATAGATTGCCTTCTTCAGCCGGCATACTCGTGTCTCCCCCTGAGCAACATACCCAGGAGGTTGCTCCATGTAGACGGCCTCCTGAAGATCACCATAAAGGAATGCATTCTTGTCATCCAGCTAGGAAATCGGCCAATCTCTATTTACCGCCACAGAGAGTAGGACCCGGATAGTGCTGAGACGAGCCACGGGAGAGAAGGTGTCAAAGTAATCAACCCCATAGGTCTGAGTAAATCCCTTAGCAACAAGGCGATCCTTATAACGATCCACAGTGCCATCTGGGACAAATTTGACCACAAAGACCAAGCGACAACCAACAACATCAGTGCCGAAGGGAGGAGGAACAAGATTCCAGGTACCCCACTCAGTTAGGGTCGTCATTTCCTCATCCATGACCATCTTCCAATGAGGAATAGCAAGGGCCTCCTAGTAGGAGCGGGGTGTGGCAGTGGCAGAGATAGCCAGTGCAAAGGCCCTGCGAGAAGAGGTAATACGATCATATGAGACAATAGCAGCAAGGGGTGTAGGGTACACGTGCGCACCCCTTTGCGAAGAGCTATAGGAAGATCCAGGTCAGCGGGTCCCTCGGCATCCGGAGCATCCGTGGAAGAGAGAGCTTGCCCGGGAGTAGAGAGCGACGACGGCGGAGATGAGGGAGACGGTGGCGGAGAAGAGGGAGAGAGAGGCGGAGGGAGAGGAGTGGATAGAGACGGTGTAGAGGTGGAGATCGTAGTAGGAGACGAGGGAACAAAGGGAACAACAGGAGAATCAGAAGCTGGGGGAAGAGGAAAGGAGTCATCCGAGAAGTAGGTGGTATTCTCGAAGAAGGTGACGTCAGCAGAGACGAACTGCTTACGAAGAACAGGATCAAAGAAATAATATCCTTTCTGAGTGGTGGAGTACCCCAGAAAGACACATTTGGTTGAGCGAGGGGAGGGCTTATCACGGGTGGCAGATGGGGCATGCACAAAGGTAGTGCACCCAAAGATTTGGAGAGGGAGAGGAAAAGGCTCCTTGCCCGGATACAGAATGGTGAATGGGGTTTTTTCGTCGAGAACCATGGAGGGAATTCGATTGATAAGGTAATAGACAAGGAGAACAGCATAGCCCCAATAGGAGCGAGGAACATGCTTCTGGGTCATCAAGGTGGGAGCGACATCGAGGAGGTGACGGTTTTTGCGTTCTGCCACACCATTTTGTTGTGAAGTATAAACACAACTAGTTTGATGAATAATCCCATTTTGCATGCAGAAGGTAGAAAAGTCATGACTGATATATTCTTTGGCATTATTAGATCGAAAAACTTTAATAGAAACATTAAACTGAGTTTTGATCATGAGATAGAAGGACGTCCATACAGAGAATAATTTGGAGCGATCTTTTAACAGATATACCCACGTACAGCGAGAGAAATCATCAATAAACGTGACAAAATATGAACTACCCCGACCAACGGTAAGGGTAGGAGAAGGACCCCAAACATCGGAGTGGATGAGCGGTGATGCTTGCCAAGTTGACAGGCCTCACAGTTGAGGGAGGACTTTGTGGAGGAAGTTGGGGCAGAAGTTGATGAAGAAGACGTGGAGGAGCATACCAAGGCGGAGATGCCAATGGAGAAGATCTGTGGAGGTGGAGGAGAAGGTGGACAAAGCGGAAACGTTGTCAAGGAAGTATAGGCCGCCACTCTCAGTCCCAGTAGCAATCGTCCGTTGGGAGTCCGGATCCTGAAAAGAACGAGAAGTAGAAGTAAATGTAACGGAATACTGTAATTGCTTGCATAGAGAGGTAATAGATAATAAGTTGCGCGGGAACTTGGGCACGTAGAGAGTATCCGCCAAGCGAAGAGACGGTGTGACATGAACCATTCCCGTCCCATTGACCGATGATGAAGAGTCGTCAGCGAGAATAACTGGGGGCAACTGATCATGTGTTTCTAGGAGAGAAAAACACTAGAGATTGATGGTCATATGATTGGTAGCACCGGCGTCGATCTGCCATTTTACTTGAGTAACAACGTGGGCACTACCAGAAGACGTGACCACCGAGGCGAACGGCTTTGAGGAGGATGTGAAAGCCATGAAGGGAGGAAAAAAAACTGTAGTGGTCATGGTGACAGCACACCAGCGGCAAGAAGGGCCACGACCAAGATGCAGAGCAAGGTAAAGGGGAAGAAGAGAGAAGAACAAGCCACGCGAATAAATAGGAGGTCGCGGCGACTAACAAGCAAGAGCGGCTAAAAAAGGGGCCGCATAGAGGAGGACAGGCCACTGTGACTTAGGAGTAGGTCGCGACGACAAGGAGCTAGAGCAGCGAGAGAGGAAGCTGCGTAATGGAGCATAGGTCGCGGCGACTTAGAGACAGGTCATATGGACTAAGAGAGATAGAGCGGCTAAGGAAGAAGGGCAGAGAAGCCGCCTATGAAAGGAAGAAACCGCGCAAACAGGGAGAAATCGCAGCGGTTAGGAGAAAGAGATCTGCAACGGTCACGATGATAGACACCAGCAGCCAGAAAAGCCACGACTAAGCCGCAGAACAAAGCAGAGGGAAAGAAGTCGAGCGGCTAGAAATCAGCCCGCGCGAACAGAAGAAAGAGAAGACCAAGCGAACAGAGAAAAGTCTGATGGGAGGCAAACAAGGCGAATAAGGCAAACAGGTCGCGGCAACAGGCTGCGGCGACTAAAGAAGAGGAGTAGCTAGAAAGGAGGGTGCGGCGACTAAGCACAGGTCGCAGCGAGAAGAATGGAGAAACAAAGAGGTCACGCACACAAAGGGAAACGACAAGGATAAAAAGAAGCCGCGCGAACAAGGTGCAAGCAGGCGGAAAAAACAAGCCGCGAGGACAGGTCGCAAGAAGAAGAAGAAGAAGCAAGCCGCGCGGACAGGTCGCGCGGTCAGAGAGGGCACACAGAATCAGGAGGAGAAAATCGAGTCCTCTGATACCATATGAAAGTAGCGAACAAATAACTAAAAACAAGCCGGAACTTTGAATAATTGAAAATTTTATTATCCAAAAAGAAGATGTCTATTACAAAAGTATGCCCTCCCTTATATAGAATGGAGGAGAGATGAGAGAATACAAATAAGAGATGTGGGACTAAAAATTTACAGGACTAAGCGGACTATACAGAAACAACCTGCATAAGCCGCACAATTAGACAGAAGGGCTAACCGTTCGGCTACCACCAGAGAGAGAGAGAGATCGCCATGGGAGACCGCTAGACCGCCCGGTCTCCAAGTTGACTGAGACAAACCGCCAGACCGCTCGGCTACCAGACAGCAACAACACAATAACCAACTTGCTGAAGGGAAACCTCCAGACCGCGCGGTCTTCAACCGGCTAAGACAGACCGCCAGACCGCCCGGTCACCAACTTCAACATCGAGGTATAGAGATACTCACCGATGGAACGAGTATGATTACTTGAGCGGAGGGGATACTCATCGCCGCCAGGAAGGGAGGAGCCCCTTCTGCAACGAGATCCTCGCGGCCCCCATCCCCGATAATTTCAAAGAATCCTCCCTCACCTACTACTCCGGTAAAGATGACCCGGTAAGGCATCTTCAGTGGTTTGAGGACGTGGTCTCCATCCACAATATGTCTGACGCCTTCAAGTGTCGATTCATCTCCATCACCTTCAAGGGTAGTGCGAGAGACTGGTTCCACCAGCTACTAGCAGGATCCATCTACTGCTTCTCCGATCTCCGTCGAGGCCTTGTGGCAAGGTTCGCAATGTCCAAGAAATGGAAGAAGGAAGCGACTGCACTCTTTAAGATCGTGCAGGGGCAGCATGAAAGTTTGGGTCGCTACATCGACAGGTTCCAGAAGGAGGTCTTAGAGGTGGAGGAGGTAGATGGGTTCACCTTGATGGTAGCCCTCAAGTTCGGTCTGAAGCAGGGGCTATTCAACATGGAGTTAGGGCATAGGCTACCCAAATCATTTGAGGAAATTGTGGAGAGGGCGAACGTATTTATTCAGGGGGAGGATAGGAATAAAGATTTCTTGGCAAGACTGGATGGAGATAAGCCGTTGGGGGAGAATAGGGGAAGATTGTTGGAGAAGGAGAGGCGGGCGAAGGGGCGCAACGATAGGAGGCGGGAGGAGCCGAAGAGGAAGGAAGGAGAAGAGAGGAAGAAAAGGGAAGAGCACAGGAGAGTGGAGGAGAGGAGGAAGGAGAAGCCTCGAAGGCAAGAAGAAAGGAGGCCCTCCGAGGCTCCAGAAGGAAGAAGGGAAGAAAGAAGATTCCAATACCCAAGGGATTGTCCTCAGTGGAGACGACCGATTCGGCAGGAGGAGAGGAGGAATAACAACCCGAGGGAGCAGGGAGGAGGGAGAAGGGAGACGATTGCTGTCGCGCGACAGGCCAGTAAGCGCCGGCGAAAGGAGGAGCACCGGGAGAGACAGCAGGAGGTGGCGATTCCCCTCTATTGCGATATTCATTGGGTAGAGGGGCATGGGACCTTGGCCTGCCCAGAGTTTTGGGAAGCAAGGAGGAGGCTGGAAGCGACGACGATGGATAGAGAAAAACCGAGGCAGGAGGCCCCAGTCGGGCAAGTAGCATTCCAAGCTCCACAGAGGAGGAGGAATAAGGATAGGGTGGACCAGGGAGGCCGAGGGAATGTTATTCCTGGTCCGGGAGATGGACACGTCGGGGTGATCAATGGAGGTGTCGGGCTTGGAGCTTCCCGCAAGGGTAGTTTCCACCAAATCTACAAGAATAGCATCGCCTCGACGTCGCAGACTCCTCCGCTGCTGAACGAGATAACCTTCTAGGAGAAGGGTATGCTGTTGAATGAGAATCCCTTCCACGACGCACTGGTGAAACAAGCGGTAATCGAAGACTTCACCGTCGACCGGATCCTCGCGGAAAACGGGAGCTCGGTGAATGTCATCTTCAAAAGAACATTCGTCGGGCTTCAGGTGGAAGCGTTCAGGGTCCAGGCTGCGGATGGACCTCTCTTTGGCTTCTCGGGAGAGAAGAAAGAGGTGGAAGGGGGAGTGGAGCTGCTGGTCACTCTCGAGGGTACTTCAATCCGATATCGTTTCGTCATCGTCGACGCACCCAGCGGTTACAAATACCATCTTCGGGCGGCCCCTTATCAACTATTTCAAAGTCATCCCGTCGTCGTATCATCAGTGCCTAAAGTACTACCGGGATGACGTCCAAGTCCGGATCAGGGGGGATCCGAAGGCCTCCAGGGAGTGTTATCTGAATGCTGTTAGCACCATCAGCTGGATAGGTGACGCCGAAAGGCTGGAGAGGATGATGGAGCAGGAGGAGGGCCTGCAAGCTACTGAGGAGATAGAAGAAGTGGAGGTGATCTCCCCGAGTGGAGAGCCTGAGTTGTTGAAGGTCGGAGGAGCCTTGCCCCTGGAAGGGAAGGTGGAGGTAGCTGCTTGCCTGCAGGATAATGCTGACATCTTCGCATGGAGTGCCGCCGAGATGCCGGGGATTTACGCCAATGTTGCATGTCATCGCCTCAACCTGGATCCCGCGGTAGCTCAAGTTCGTCAGAAGCAGAGGAAGAGTGCCACCGCGCTGGCTGGGCCAATCCGAGAGGAAGTGGGGAAGCTGCTGGAGGCGGGGTTTTTCTCAGAGATCCAGTATCCAGGCTGGGTCTCCAACGTTGTAATGGTGAAGAATTCTGGAGGGGGCTGGAGGCTATGTATCGATTTTGTATGTTAAATAATGCTTGCCCGAAGGATTGTTACCTCTTGCCTCAAATCGACGCGTTGGTTGATTCCTCTGTCCGGTTTCCTGTGATGAGTTTTCTTGATGTTTTTTCAGGGTATCACCAGATCCGGATGCATCCCCCCGATTGCCGGGATGTTTCCTTCATCACCAACAACGGATGTTATAGCTACAAGATGATGTCTTTCAGGCTCAAAAACATCGGCGCAACGTATCAGGGAATGATGGATCAAGTCTTCAAAGAGCAAAAGGGGCGGAATTTGGAGGTCTATGTGGACGATCTTCTCGTCAAGAGTAAGAGCATCGCAGAGCACATAGTGGATCTGGCGGAGACCTTCGCCACCCTGAGGAAGTATAAGATGCGACTCAACCCAGCCAAGTGTGTCTTCGGCGTGGGAAGGGGGAAATTCTTGGGTCACCTCCTCACTCCCCGGGGGGTGGAGCCTAACCCCGACAAAGTAAAAGCCATCATGGAGATGGCCTCCCCGAGAGGCTCCAAAGAAGTCCAAAGGCTGACTGGAAGGCTGGCAGGCCTTAGCCGTTTTCTCTCCAAGGTCGGAGAGAAGTGCTCCCCATTCTTCAATGCCCTTCGGGGCAATCAGAAATTCGAGTGGACCACGGAGTGCGAGGAGGCTTTCAGAAATCTTAAGCAGCAGTTGACCCACGCTGCTCTCCTCCAAGGTCCGCAGGGCGGCGAGGATCTTTTACTCTATCTGGGAGTAGGGGCTGAGGCGATTAGTTCAGTGTTGGTTCGAGAAGATAGAAGGAGGCAGCTCCCCATCTATTATGTGAGCCGGGTATTGCGGCAAACAGAGATTAGATATCCTATCTTGGAGAAACTAGTTTTTGCTCTGGTGGTTTCGGCTCGGCGGCTCCGACCATATTTTCAAGCTCATTCCATCAAGGTAGTCTCTGATCATCCCCTGAGGAGTATCTTGGATGGAGTGGAGCATTCTGGTAGGTTGGCCAAATGGGCGGTGGAGCTGAGCGAGTTCGACATCTCTTACTCTCCAAGGGTCGCAATCAAGGCGCATGTAGTGGCAGATTTTCTGGCCGACTTCTCGGCCGAGGTAGAGGTAGACGTAGGCGCTTCTCGACCAATTTATTGGAAGATGTTTATGGACGGGGCTTCGGGCAAGCATTTCGTGGGAGCCGGAGTCGTGCTAGTTAGCCCTCAGGGGACCAGGATCGAGCAGGCCGTCGAGATCCTCTTCCCGGTGATGACCAATCAGGCAGAGTACGAAGCCATTTTGGCTTGCTTGCGTCTCGCCATGGAGCTAGCAATCAAATACATCTGAGCTTTTACCGATTCGATGGTGATCAAATCCCAGATTTGGGGGGAATTCGAGGTCCATGATCCCATCCTGCACCATTACCTGGTTAAGGTTAAGGGTCTGATCGGAGGTTTCCAATCTTTCTTCGCAGAGCATGTACCCCGAGAAGATAACTCTGAAGTTGACTACCTCGCCAAGTACGGTCCCCGGGCCGGGGGGATTGTTACCGAATTATTTCGGTCGTCCATCGAGGAAGGAGAGATGATGGAGATTGAGCAGCGGCCCTCGTTGAAAGATCCATTCGTTACGTTCTTAACGACGGATCAGCTGCCCTCAGACGGGCAGGACCAAAGAAAGTTCTGATATAAGGCCACGTACTACCTGCTGCAAGACGACGAGCTTTATCGCAAGACCATCTCAGGCCGCTTGGCCAGATGCTTGACAGAGATCGAGGTTCCCCGAGTTCTCGAGGAGATCCATTCAGGAGAGTGTGGCAGCCACTCTGGGACTCGTACTTTGTAGCAGAGAATTCTGAGGCATGGTTACTTCTGGCCGACCATCCGAAAGGACGCAGAATCCTTCTCCAAAAAATGCTCCCAATGTCAGCTCTTCGCTCCTCTTCAGCTTCAACCGGCTCAACACCTCTGCTCGATCACCGCTCCGTGGCCCTTTGCCATCTGGGGAATGGACTTGATCGGCTCATTCCCTCAAGTCAGTGTACAGAGGAAGTTTATATTGGTAATGATCGACTACTTCTCCAAGTGGATCGAGGCTAGGGCCTTGGCCAAGACCACCTCCCAGATTGTCAAGAACTTCATTTGGGGAGAAATTGCGTGCAGATTTAGGATCCCCCTGGCCATCGTCACCGACAATGGGCCACAATTCTCCAGCTTTGAGCTAGAAGACTTTTGCAAGCAACTGGGAATAGACCTTCGATTCACTTCAGTGCACCATCCTTGGAGCAATGGGCAAGTAGAGGCTGCCAACAAGCTTATCGTCAACCTGCTGAAGAAGAAAGTCACCAATCTCAAAGGTAACTGGGCTGAGAAGCTCCCTTCGGTCCTATGGGCTCTGAGAAAAACCCCAAACTCGTCCATGGGGGAAACACCTTTCAAGTTATCCCACGGGTCTGAGGCACTCATCCCGGTGGAGTTCGAGGTACGGATTATGAGAGTTGTTGTGGCTGAAGACGGCTGCGAAGAATGGTGACTGGAGAATGAGGATGCCCAAAGGCTCTCCCTGGAGTATGTCGAAGAGCTTCGGGACTTGGCCTCCATATGCTAGGAGGAGATCAAGAGGCGCATGGCGAAGCACTTCGACAAAAATGTCTGCCTAAAACACTTCCTCGCGGGAGATCTGATTATGAAGAAGGTGGACGTCGTAGGGCGGGGAGCCACCGTCGGCAAGCTACATCCCAACTGGGAAGGGCCCTTCATCGTCAAGGAAGCCCTGGCCACGGGGGGCTATTACCTACAAGATCAAGTAGGGGAACAGCTAAACGGAACCTGGTGTGGGGACGATCTGAAAAGATTCTACCCCTAGTGGTAACACTTATATTTACTTTATAAGTATGTTTATTGATATACAATGGCGGCTGGATTGTTCTCCTTTTTGTGCTAATATACCTCGAGACTTCTGAGTGCTTCTAGGATCCGCCTCGTAGTCGATTCCGGGAACCAGTGGTCGGTTTGTTCCTTATAAACAGCCCAGTGCGAAATATAGGACGATGCTTCGGGACTTTAAGCGCACTTGTAAGACCGAGCCTCTGCATCGTCAGCCGAGATCAGCTCCCCCCTAGCATGTCGGCCTATGTCTCCTCGAGTGCATCTCTCTTCTAACTGGAGGAACTACCAGGAACAAATTTGTACCCTAATCTCGCGGACTCGAGAAGAGGCCGACCTCATCAAGCAACCATAAGAAGAGGATTTCAAGTTATTGACAAAGCAGGATAACCTGCCGAAGAAAGGGTAGGGATGAGCCCAAGGGTGCGTGTTGGTTCCGAGTGCGTCCTAAGGGACCCTCGATGAACATCACCCAACCCCCCCCCCCCCCCCCCCAACCCCGTCCGGATGCTGGCACTCATGGCCATTAAGCGTAGCTGGAAGCGATCTTCGCTATCAGATCGGGATGCATGCCTGCAACCCGTTCCTCCTAAATTGCCCAGTACGGATGATAGGAAGATGCTTCGAGACTTTAAGCACTCTTGTAAAACCGAGCCTCTGCATTGTCGGCCGAGATCAGCTCCCCCTTGCATGTTGGCCTATATCACCTCGATTGCATCTCTCTTCCAACTGGAGAAATTATTAGGAACAGGTCTGGGTGCCAACTTCCTGATTTGGCAGGTTTAAGAGCGTCTCTCCGGAAAGAAAAATCTTATCTTCTCGCCAAGATATATATGCTATTAATCCTCGATGTCTCAAGTAACAGGATATCATCACCTGAAATTAAGACTTCGAGTGACAGAAATATCGTAAGTCCCGTTTCCCACGATCTCCTCTCCTCGGGAATCGACCGATCTCCTCGATTGAAATCAAGACTTCGAGTGGCAGAAATGTCGTAAGTCCGGTTTCCCACGAGCTCCTCTCCTCGGGAATCGGCCGATCTCTTCGATTGAAATCAAGACTTCGAGTGGCAGAAATGTCGTAAGTCCTGCTTCCCACGAGCTCCTCTCCTCGGGAATCGGCTGATCTCCTCGATTGAAATCAAGACTTCGAGTGGTAGAAATGTCGTAAGTCCGGTTTCTCACGAGCTCCTCTCCTCGGGAATCGGCTGATCTCCTCGATTGAAATCAAGACTTCGAGTGGCAGGAATGTCGTAAGTCTGGTTTCCCACGAGCTCCTCTCCTCGGGAATCGGCTGATCTCCTCGATTGAATTAAAAGACTTCGAGTGGCAGAAATATCGTAAGTTCGGTTTCCCACGAGCTCCTCTCCTCGGAAATCGGCCGATCTCCTCGATTGAAATCAAGACTTCGAGTGATAGAAATGTCGTAAGTCCGGTTTCCCACGAGCTCCTCTCCTCGGGAATCGGTCGATCTCCTCGATTGAAATCAAGACTTCGAGTGGTAGAAATGTCGTAAGTTCGGTTTACCACGAGCTCCTATCCTCGGGAATCGGTCGATCTTCTCGATAGAAATCAAGACTTCGAGTGGCAGAAATGTCATAAGTTCGGTTTCCCACGAGCTCCTCTCCTCGGAAATCAACCGATCTCCTCGATTGAAATCAAGATTTCGAGTGACAGAAATGTCGTAAGTCCGGCTTCCCACGAGCTCCTCTCCTCAGGAATCGACCGATCTCCTCGATTGAAATCAAGACTTCGAGTGGTAGAAATGTCGTAAGTTCAGTTTTCCACAAGCTCCTCTCCTCGGGAATCGGCCAATCTCCTCGATTGAAATCAATACTTCGAGTGGCAGAAATGTCGTAAGTCCGGTTTCTCCCGAGCTCCTCTCCTCGGGAATCGGTCGATCTCCTCGATTGAAATCAAGACTTCGAGTGGCAGAAATGTCGTAAGTCCGATTTCTCACGAGCTCCTCTCCTCGGGAATCGGCTGATCACCTCGATTGAAATCAATACTTCGAGTGGTAGAAATGTCGCAAGTCCGGTTTCCTACGAGCTCCCCTCCTCGGGGATCGGTCGACCTCCTCGATTAAAATCAAGTCCCTCATTTAAGAGCGATTGTCGTTGTTGATGCGCGAAATGCGACACCGACCAGTTAACGGGTTGTTCGATCTCACAAGCTGAGGATGAAGGAAGAAGGGTTTGCGGGGACAGAGGAGAAGCTTGCTCAGGTACTGTCGAGCAGACAGCTACTTGAGGGTTAGCTTTGCAGGTTAGGGGCCGAGAGAGGAGAGGAGAATAGAGGAGGCCGCTAGCAGCGGCAACAGCAGACTTCGCCCGCCGCGGCTTGAATGCCACTCTTGCGACGGGCTTTCCTTTTATTATAATCGAAGTTTACAGCTTGGGGTAGCACCTTTTCAAGAGAAAACAGCATAAAGGGTACAAGGGGGGAAGCTGGCGGTTAAGGAGAGGAGAATGCCAGAGGTCGCGCGGACAGAGAAGGGGAGGTCGGCAGACCTCGCGGCTAAGCTGACCGGGCGGTCTTCCGAACTGAACCGGGCGGACAGCCTTGGGAAGCAGGTCGCGCGGACTGAGAAAGCGAGTCCACAGGGGCTGATGTTGGGTCCTCGACGCCTCCCCGATCCCCCAGAATGAGAGGTCTAGGGGCCTATTTATAGGCCCGAGGAAGTAACGGTCTTGGTAACATCACCACCGGTGAGGCCGTGAGCTGAGCGAGCACGGTGCTTAGTCCGCTGAGTCCACAGAATCCGCTCTAGGTCATGCGGACTGGGACTTGGAGCTGGAGATGGCTGCTGCTGGGCGAGCTCGCATTGGGCTGTGGCGGACTGCTCCACGAGTCCGCTCATGTCGCATAGCGAGCTGAGGGGACTGCTGGGAAGCGGGCGCTGGAGGCTGAGGCAGACTGCTCCACGAGTCCGCTCATGTCGCAGAGCGAGCTGAGGGGACTGCCTGCTGCTGGGAAGCGGGCACTGGAAGCTGAGGCGAACTGCTCCACGAGTCCGCTCATGTCGCAGAGCGAGCTGAGGGGACTGTCTGCTGCTGGGAAGCGGGCGCTGGAGGCTGTGGTGGACTGCTCCATGAGTCCGCTCATGTCACAGAGCGAGCTGAGGGGACTGCCTGCTGCTGGGAAGCGGGCACTGGAAGCTGAGGCGGACTGCTCCACGAGTCCGCTCATGTCGCAGAGCGAGCTGAGGGGACTGCTGGGAAGCGGGCGCGGGAGGATGAGGCGGACTGCTCCACGAGTCCGCTCATCTCGCGACGGATGGGTTGAGAAGGCTGCCTGTTGGTGGCTTATCGCCATTGCTCGGCGACAAGGACTACCGACCTGGCGGACTGTGGAGTCCAGGTCGCGCCTGTCGGCGAGAGCTGCTGTTGACTGGTGGCTCCGGGGTAAGGGTTGGCGACCTGGCGGATTGACCAGCGAGTTCGGCGGACACTGCGGTCAACTGATATTGTCCGCCTACAGCTCGCGGACAAGTGGGCTGGTCGCTATCTCTTGTTGAGCATTTAGCGTGCGGTCTGGGCGGACAATAATTTGAGTCCGCCACTTGGTTGAGCAGTTCGCACCTGGGAGTCTGCCCTAGCCGCACGGACTGAGCGGACTGAGAGACCAGTCCGCCCACCCTTAGAAGGGAAGGCTGACAGGCCGCGACCTCTGGGAGCGAGTCGTGACTTGCGAGCTGGCTTCCTTAGGAGGGATCGCCGATTTCTGGGTTAACATAATCCCCGCACTTTTTCAAGTTCCGAAGAGAACTTCGGAAAAGTAGGAGACCCACGAAAATTGTGATCCTTCCCTCGAGAAAAGGAAGGGGAAGGAGAGATGGAACCTGATGTCTGAGCTGCTTTGCAAAATGAAGTGAATGTGAATGCCTTCCAGTGACCTCTGCAAGACAAAGGTGAGAGGAAAACACAGAATAATGATAACTTGCAAGTACCTAAAAGAGGCTTGCAAGCACCTATTAACTTCTACAAAAAGAAGTCACAATCATGTTATAAAACTAAGTTGCAAGTACCTGAATAGGACTTGTTAATATATGCTAGTCTCTGCAAAAATAGGGTGAGTAAGTAGATATGAAAAAAGGTTATGCTGCAAGTACCTGAAGGGAACTGACTAATATCTGCTGATCTCTGCAAAAGAAGAGTAAGCAAGCATATACGATAGAGAACTAAATCACAAGTACCTGGAGGGACCCTGCGAATGTCGACTGTTGGTATGATAAGATATAATCAGATAGCAGAACAGATACCTGACACACTTTGCTATCAACTGAATAAAGATCAAACTGCGGTAATGATTGTCTCGCGTGATCAAGGTATAATATCAACATAAAAACCCAGATCAGCGAGATAAGAAAATCTGAAATTAGATTCATGATGACATGGCTTGTTAATCAAGAAGAATCATACGCCTTGAATAAATGATGTGTGGCTAACATCTGATGAGAGAACTTGTTGATTATCATCTGATAAAAGCTTATGCAGGCAGCGCATATAAGATGATCATAAGCCAAGAAAAATATTGCAGATCCTTAGAATAGGTTAAATTTAACCTGCTAACCTGTAAGAAGGTAAAAAGAGAAAAGAGGAGCTATATCCCGAGGATGAACTAAAAAGATTGAATGCTGCCACAGGTGTTCCCCGTGGGCCTTATGCATCACTTGCCAAAGTCATCCTGGGTGTAGTCCTAACCAAAGCGGGCTGGCCGCGCATCCTTTAGAAGAGCACAAATAAACAAGAAATAATCCTAAGAAGGATCGACAGATGCACTGCTCTCTTGCCTCGAGTTACAAGCATCGCTGATCAATTAGACTAGTTGCGCCAAGTGGCCTATTGCTTGTTTGCGGATTGATCAGCGGAGTTGTGAGTCCCGCGGAGGCACGGATCGAGAGTACCATAGAGTGTTCGGCTGTCACAGTTGTGAGATGATCGAGGAGACAAGGCTACACTTGATCGCCATTGCTTGTCAAGCAAAGATCATCGTAACTGTAACGTATCCCTAACGGAGCACGATAGAACTATCACAGGAGGGCTCCCCTAGGCACTCACACTGCGCTAGACATCGGCCGGGATCCGAAGCCCTGTCATCCTCCGCACAAGAGTTGAACGGCCCCCACTACACATATGAGAAAACTGAAAGTCCACCTAGTGTCAACTACTTACACCTATGGGGGGGAATAGGTGTCTTTGCAGCGTATTTGCGGAATTAAAGTTTTACCTGCACAAGAAAACAAAACAACACAGCACAGAAAGTACACAAGCAATTTATAGTGGTTCCCCGATTTGGGTACGTCCACTTTCCCCCTTCGACCTATCTCCCAACCAGGGACGACTCGGTCACTTCACCAACAGGATTGAAATCCAATCCTTGCACTAACGGAAGGAACCCTTCCACACGTAGGAGTCAACACTCCCATAACACGGGTTGCACCCAACCCTACAACTAGAGACCAATCGGTCCTTTACAAAGAATTGAAAATAGCTTGTAAGAAATACAAACAACGTATGGAGACTAAGGTGTCCCTCTTTGTTCGACGACGTGTTCTTGAAGTCAACGAAGAGTCCACAATCCTAGATCTCACTTGGAGAGAATCTCCCCGAGACCGGCGGCGGCGACGAGGGGCGTAAAGGCTCTCGGCGTTGGCGGCGGCAACTGAAGACAGCAGCAAAGCACTGGAGATCCAATCTTCTTAGCGAAGTCGGCAAGGTCTACCAACGGTCACACGAGGATCGATCGTCTCGATCAATTCGGACGGGGAAAGATTTCCCTATCTCAAATCAAGAGACAAAAGATCTCTGGATAAACACGTGAGACGTTGTGCAGGACTTGGCTTCTATCACCGAGGATCTGGAGGAGATCGAGATCGGCTTCAGTGATCGGCGGTGGCGACGGAGACGGAGCAAGTTCGCGAGATTAGGGTTAGTCGGCCGCTCAGTTTCGTATCTCGTCTGTGTCTGTTACTGTACACAAATACCAGAGTATTTATACAATAGGTCAAGAGATGACCGTTGTGGGCCCCACCAGCAGTAAGACCAAAGTCCGGTTCAAAATCCCGCAGATAACGTGGACCGGTCCAGACAGAGTCGGAAAAATACCCAAGTCAAATTCGGCGAGAATCGTGGGTGATTCTCGACGAATCGGCGAGAATCACTTACGATTCTCGCCGAATTCTACTTAGAGAATTCTGGCTGCACAGGTTATAGAGGCCGGGGAGAATCGGTGGGAATCACCTTGGATTCTCGCCGACTCGTCGAGAATGCAAAGTCATTCTCGACGAATCGGCGAGAATCACTTGGCGATTCTCGACGATTCTGGCTTAGATGAGTTTTCTGACTGCGTCGAGACAGCCGGCCCAACCCGGCGAGAATCAACTAGTGATTCTCGACGACTCGTCGAGAATCACTGATGATTCTCGACGAATCGGTGAGAATCACTTAGTGATTCTCGACGATTTACACTTAGACGATTCTCGTCTCTCAATCTACAAGCTGGTCTTTGGCCCATCCTTGCTCCTTATCTGCTCTTGCTTTATCATAGCCCTGTACTTGAATTTAAGTACACCCCAATAGAGAGAGTACACGTAGGCCAACACACTGATCTGCTCAACGAGGGATTACGTCGCGCAGACCCGTGTATATTGACCCACTGCACCCTGACATTGGTGTGTACTTAGCGTGGAATAACTGCAAGCATAACTTAAAAGATTTCATCAAACACATTGTCTATTTACCTTAGCTTGTTCAGGGGCTTCTTCAAATCAGGTACATTGTGGATACAATACCCAACAATCTCCCCCTATTTGAAGAAGCCTAAACCCTATAAGCTAAGGTGAATAGAGCAAATAGGAATGAAACTCATAAACTTAAAATTGAGTTGAGAGAGATATTCATTACCAATTACTTGAGAGCAAACTTGGAGCTTGGATCCACCTTAACCTTAGCCGAGAGGGTAATCTCCCCCTTTTCGGCTTCTGCAAATCGGGGTCTGGTGCATATGACCCCATGCTCCCCCTCAGTTCTTGCACCTATGCTTACACTTGAGTGCCTGGCAGATGCTCCCCCTAGATGCACGAGCCATGAGCTTCTGTAGTCTTCATTCCTCATAGTTGAGCATTCCCAATTCAGTTTTGAAGAGACTGAACTTGGCCTCGTCTAAGGGCTTAGTGAAAATATCTGCAATCTGCTTGTCCGTGGGGACATAGCAGAGAGAGATGTCCTTGTTCTCCACGTGCTCCTGAATGAAGTGGTAGCGTACTTCAATATGCTTCATTCTGCTGTGCGATACCAGATTGTTGGCAATAGCAATTACACTTGAGGAGTCGCAATACATTGGTACTTCCTTGAACTGGAGGTCATAGTCGGCTAACTGGTTTCTTATCTATAGGAGTTGTGCGCAACAGCTGCCAGCCGAGATGTACTCAGACTCTGCAGTGGAGGTTGCTACACAATTCTGCTTCTTGCTGTTCCATGAAATAAGCCTTCTTCCGAGGAATTGACACGTCCCGGAGGTGCTTTTCCTGTCATCCCTACTTCTTGCAAAATCAGCATCTGAAAACCCTATTAGCTCGACATCATTGCTTCTCGGGTACCATAAGCCAAGATTAGGGGTACCTTTAAGGTATCTGAGAATTCGCTTTGCAGTGACATAATGAGATTCCTTAGTGTTCACCTGATATCTGGCACAAACACATGTGGAGAACATGATATCCGGTCTACTCGCAGTAAGATAGAGCAGAGATCTAATGATGTTTCTGTATTTGGTTTCATCAAAAGGTTTCCCTTTCTCATCCTTATCCAGAGACATGGTGGATCCCATTGGAGTCCTCATAGAGGTTGCATTCTCCATTCCGAATTTCTTGAGGAGTTCATTTGTGAACTTCGTCTGAGAAATGAAGATTCCTTCCTCAGATGGTTTCACTTGAAGTCCCAAGAAATACTTCAGCTCTCCCATACTGCTCATTTCAAACTTTCCTTGCATAAGTTTGGAAAACTTTTTGCAAAGATTGTTGTCCGTTGAGCCGAATATAATGTCATCAACATAGATTTGCACCAGCAAAATCTTGCCTTTGACTTCCCTGAGAAACAATGTCTTATCTATTTTTCCTCTAGAGAACTTGTTCTCAAGAAGAAAACTAGACAATGTCTCATACCAAGCTCGAGGAGCTTGTTTTAGGCCATATAGCGCTTTATTAAGAAAATATACATGATTAGGATAAGTAGGATTGACAAAACCTGGAGGTTGAGCAACATATACTTCCTCTTTCAAATCTCCATTCAAGAAAGCCGATTTCACGTCCATCTGATAGACTGTGAATCCTTTGTGAGAGGCATAGGCTAGGAATAGCCGGATTGCCTCGAGCCGTGTAACTGGTGCAAACGTCTGGTCAAAGTCAATCCCCTCCTCCTGTCTGTATCCTTAAGCCACCAGTCTGGCTTTGTTCTTGATGATGACTCCATGTTCATCCAACTTGTTTCTGAAGATCCACTTGGTGCCAATCACATTTTGCGTCTTCGGTCTGGGAACCAGCGTCCAGACTTCGCATCTTTCGAATTGATGCAGCTCATCTTGCATGGCCAAAATCCATGATGCGTCTTTGTTCGCTTCGTCGAACTTCTTTGGCTCCACCTGCGACAGAAAGCTAAGATGCAAGATCTCGTTAAGAGTACCTCGGTGAGTTCTGACACCGTCTCGGGGATCTCCAATGATTTGATTTCTGGGATGATCCCTCACGTGTCTAAGCTCTAGAAGTCTTGCATCAGGAGCTTTGACTACTTCTTGGGCATCTCCTTCTTCTAAAGGATTTGCCTCATTTTGATCTTCAACTTCTCCGATCGGCGTTAATGTGGAGACCTTGACATATTTTGGAGTTGCATCTTTCTCAGGATCATCCAGTTGTAACTTTTCGAGTCTGGCACCTGCAGCTTCAGGAAGACAACTAGAAGTCTTGCAATTAAGCAAGCTTCCTTCATCAAATACAACATTTATTGATTCCTCTACCACTAGGGCTTTCTTGTTGAAAACTCTATAAGCCCGGCTGTGGCTACTATAGCCCATGAATATGCCTTCGAAGCATTTTTCACCAAACTTAGTACGAGGGTACTTCCCATTATTCAGTACATAACATTTGCAGCCAAAGATCCTCAGATAGGACATGGTTGGTTTCTTGCCTTTCAGTAGCTCATAAGGAGTCTTACGATGGCTCTTGTTGATTAACGCCCGGTTTTGTACATGACAAGCCGTATTGACAGCCTCGGCCCAGAAGTATTCTGGAAGAGAAGCGTCATTCAACATTATCGTGCACGCCTCAATGAGTGTTCTATTCCTCCTCTCTGCCACTCCATTTTGTTGAGGAGTGCGAGGGGAGGAGAACTCATGAAAGATACCAAGCTCTTCACAGAACTCTGTCATAGCCCCAGACTCAAACTCTGTTCCGTGGTCACTTCTGATTTTGACCACTGAGCAGTTAAGTTTGTTCTGTATCTGCTTGACAAAACTGGTGAAGATGTCAAACGTATCAGACTTGCGCTTTAAAAGAACACCCACGAAAACCGAGAGTGATCATCTACAATTACTAGCGTATACGACTTCCCTCCTAAGCTATGAACTTGCATTGGACCAAACAGGTCCATATGCAGAAGATAAAGACATCTGGAGGAGTCTTTGTCTGGGATGCCTTTAAAGGTAGCCCGAGTCTGCTTGCCCATCTGACATGCAGGACATGGACTATCTTTAACGCACTTAATAATGGGAGCATCCCTTACTAAGTTTTTGAAAAACAGCATATTAATTGTCTTGTAATTAATGTGTGCCAATCTCTTGTGCCATTGTTCACAAAGAGATGCACTGCCTTTAGCAACGAGGCATACTGGGGTAGAAGAATCTAAACTAAGAAAATCTAAACAGAAAATATTTCTGCTCCTAATGCAAGTTAATATAGTTTCCGAAGAATCACATGATATTATCAGGCATTTATCCTTGCAGAACTTAACGTCATACCCTTTATCACATAATTGGCTTACGCTGATCAGGTTATGATTTAATCCTTCAACATAAGCTACGTTAGTGATAGAGAGTATACCGTTGGAAATCGTACCGTAACCTCTGGTGACTCCCCGATCAGATCCCCCAAATATGACTTTGGGTCCATCCTCGACTGGAGAGTACTCCCTCAGCAGGCTTCTTGTCCCGGTCATGTGACGGGAGCATCCACTGTCCAAATACCAAATAGGAGTTTTGTTGGCCTTTGGACATTCCTGCAAAACAAAATTAATTTGCCTTAGGAACCCAATCGAACTTGGGTCCTAGATTCCTTATTAGCATACTCCCCCTCGATTGGTTAGCCCTACGAGTGGTCGGCCTCGCATTACTAACATAAGGAGTCTCGTTATACCTTGGATTAAACCAACAATCCACGACAAAGTGACCAACTTTGCCACAACACCAACAGTCAAATCTGTTGTACCTCTTCCTAGGCTCCTGCTTCACCCTGAGAATGGTGGGTACAGCTGGGGCCTTGGATCTGGAGGTGGAGGCATCATAGTGATTGCAGTCACATGATTTCTTCACCTTCTGTTCCTTCAGTATAACAGGCTTGGCTTTTGGTGCCTGTTTTCTATTATGGCCGTTAGTGAATTGACCATAATTTTTCAAGTGGATTTCCTCATAAAGTGCCTTGAAGACACTCTCACCGAAGTTGCGGGGAAAAGTCCAACCATCATATCGGCTCTTAGGCTTTGCAACCGGGGGCCTGAAGTGATGCCCATATGTTGACTCAAAGTCATGTTGGTTATAGGGAAAGCTGGGCTTTCTGAACTCAACAGGGCTGAGTGGGGCCTTTCCTTTCTCATCAGCAGAGGCTTTCTTGGCAGCCTTATTCTTCCTCTTGTTCCTGTTTCTCCTGGATGAGGAGCTAGATACCCCTACATGCCCCAAGCCAGCTCCTTTGGCTTGAGCAGAGAAGGTATCAACTAATGGAAGAACAGTTTTTGGCATAGAGAAGCTCTTGACGATCTTCCTTTCTACCGCAAGTAGTTCTTCCAACTTGTCGACTTCCTCCTGCTTAAGATCAAGGAGCTTTAGAGACTCTGAATGCTTTAAAGTCAGGTCCAAGTGCTTCTGTCGGAGGGAGATCAAACTGGTGATCTCTTCCCTCAGGGATACACTCTCACCTTTAAGGAATTTTACTTCCTTCTTCTCAGCCTTCAGTCTCTTTCGACACTCCAGGAATGTATTGAGCAGAAGCTCATACTTATCGAGGAGCTCAGCTTCACGGGCAGACGAGCTATCCTCAGGGTCATCATCCTGAGACTCAGGATCAGAGTCAGAGTCGGAGAGAGGGGTGTGAGCTTTTACCTTCCACGTAAATGGGGGGCAATCTCCTTCCGAGTCACAGTGACCCATTAGCCCAAAGTAGGCTTCCTCGTCATCGCTGGTATCTGATGTGTCAGATTCACTCAGCGTCTTTGGCTTCTTCGCGATGTAGCTCCTCTCCTTCTTCTTATCTTTTGAGGACCTGTGCTCCTCTCCCTTTCCCTTTTCCCTCTTGCCTTGATGGCAGTCGGCCACGACGTGTCCTGGCTTGTTGCAACCAAAGCAAATAATGTCAGATGTGCGATGTTTGTTCGGTTTGGAAACATACCTGTCGGAAGAATAGTTCTTCTTCTGATCCCTTGACGAGGAGCTATTTCTCTTTCTCTGATTCCTCAGCTTGAGGAACTTCTTGAACTCCCTTGTGATAAGGGATAAGTCTTCCTCAGACAATTCTGAGTCGGAGGAGCTTGGCTCAGAGTCTTCCTCTTCATCCCTCTTCCACGCACGGGAAGAAGTGGCACCCTTGCCCTTTCTGGATTGAATGGCTTTCAGGGCCACCGTCTTTTTCTTGGCCGCGGCTTTCTCTGCTTCCTCTTCAGCCTTCCTTGTGTTCAACTGAAGCTCATAGGACATGAGCTTCCCGAACAGAATCTGTGGATCAGTTTCCGCAAGTCTGCCAAACTCGCGGATGGCGCAGATCTTTGTGTCCCATTCCTTAGTGAGGGACCTAAGGAACTTATCATTGAGTTCACCGTTAGTGAACACTCTTCCATATCCTTTGAGTGCATTGACGATCTTGAGGAAGTTTTCGAAGGTAACTCCGATCTCCTCCTTTGGCCCTTGTCTGAAGGCCTCAGATTTCTGATTGAGGAGGGATCTCCGATCGTCCCTCACTTCATCTGTGCCCTCCATTAGGACAATCAGACAGCTCCAGAGATCCTTGGCTGTCCTGCAATTGCTGAAGTTCTGCATCATAGAGTCGTCAACTACGCTTACCAGGATGTTCTGAGCTTTCTTGTCGAGTCCGAACAACACCATTTCGTCCTTGTCCATTTCTGAAAGTTTCTTGGGTACTTTCTTGGTAGGATCAATGGTGGAGGCCTTAGTGGGAATGTAAGGTCCCTCCTCCACTATCATGAAGAGCCGGGGGTCGACTGCTTCCATGTAGAATCTGATTCTTTCCTTCCAGATAGGAAAGTTCAGTCTGGTGCATACTGGGATCTTGCCGGAGTACTTGAGTCCGTCCATGGAAGATATCTGTCTTCTTCTTGACACTGGTGGCAGGATTCTACTCAAGGTGTGAACCTTTTTGATGAGTAACCTCCCTCTGATACCACTTGAAAGTCCACCTAGTGTCAACTACTTACACCTATGGGGGGGGAATAGGTGTCTTTGCAGCGTATTTGCGGAATTAAAGTTTTACCTGCACAAGAAAACAAAACAACACAGCACAGAAAGTACACAAGCAATTTATAGTGGTTCCCCGATTTGGGTAAGTCCACTTTCCCCTTTCGACCTATCTCCCAACCAGGGACGACTCGGTCACTTCACCAACAGGATTGAAATCTAATCCTTGCACTAACGGAAGGAACTCTTCCACACGTAGGAGTCAACACTCTCACAACACGGGTTGCACCCAACCCTACAACTAGAGACCAATCGGTCCTTTACAAAGAATTGAAAATAGCTTGTAAGAAATACAAACAACGTATGGAGACTAAGGTGTCCCTCTTCGTTCGACGACGTGTTCTTGAAGTCAACGAAGAGTCCACAACCCTAGATCTCACTTGGAGAGAATCTCCCCGAGACCGGCGGCGGCGACGAGCAGCGGCAAGGCTCTCGGTGTTGGTGGCGGCAACTGAAGACAGCAGCAAAGCACTGGAGATCCAATCTTCTTAGCGAAGTCGGCAAGGTCTACCAACGGTCACACGAGGATCGATCGTCTCGATCGATTCGGACGGGGAAAGATTTCCCTATCTCAAATCAAGAGACAAAAGATCTCTGGATAGACACGTGAGACGCTGTGCAGGACTTGGCTTCTATCACCGAGGATCTGGAGGAGATCGAGATCGGCTTCGGTGATCGGCGGCGACGACGGAGGCAGAGCAAGTTCGCGAGATTAGGGTTAGTCGGCCGCTCGGTTTCATATCTCGTCTGTGTCTGTTACTGTACACAAATACCAGAGTATTTATACAATAGGTCAAGAGATGACCGTTGTGGGCCCCACCAGCAGTAAGACCAAAGTCCGGTTCAAAATCCCGCAGATAACGTGGACCGGTCCAGACAGAGTCGGAAAAATACCCAAGTCAAATTCGGCGAGAATCGTGGGTGATTCTCGACGAATCGGCGAGAATCACTTACGATTCTCGCCGAATTCTACTTAGAGAATTCTGGCTGCACAGGTTATAGAGGTCGGGGAGAATCGGTGGGAATCACCTTGGATTCTCGCCAACTCATCGAGAATGCAAAGTCATTCTCGACGAATCGGCGAGAATCACTTGGTGATTCTCGACGATTCTGCCTTAGATGAGTTTTCTGACTGCGTCGAGACAGCCGGCCCAACCCGGCGAGAATCAACTAGTGATTCTCGACGACTCGTCGAGAATCACTGGTGATTCTCGACGAATCGGTGAGAATCACTTAGTGATTCTCGACGATTTACACTTAGACGATTCTCGTCTCTCAATCTGCAAGCTGGTCTTTGGCCCATCCTTGCTCCTTGTCTGCTCTTGCTTTATCATAGCCCTGTACTTGAATTTAAGTACACCCCAATAGAGAGAGTACACGTAGGCCAACACACTGATCTGCTCAACGAGGGATTACATCGCGCAGACCCGTGTATATTGACCCACTACACCCTGACATTGGTATGTACTTAGCGTGGAATAACTGCAAGCACAACTTAAAAGATTTCATCACACATTGTCTATTTACCTTAGCTTGTTCAGGGGCTTCTTCAAATCAGGTACATTGTGGATACAATACCCAACAAAAACTCCTCATCATATGTGGTCATTGTGGTTTTACGCCTGAGGACAATCTCGAGGGGGCACTGAGCAAGACTTGGCGATATCTCGGTGGTTCAGTGATCTCTTTGGCAAAGAGAAAAATATAGAGGAGAAGCATCACAAAAAGGGAACTGTGTCAGTATGAGGTATCTGACGTAAGCTCTATTGAATGAAAAAATGAAACACTTAGAAGTGCTGAAAAATAGAATGTTTGAAAGGTAAAGTAAAATAAGAGCAACCGGTCATGATCGCGATGGGATCTGAGGAACTGCGATTGTTCATAGCTGATGAAGCAAGAAATGTGTCCTCTTTGCTTCAGAATAGTCTTCCAAGTTCACCTTCGTCAACGACATCGATGCACTCACTTGGAATATCAATGGGCCCCAGACGGCCCTCGTCATGTATCTCTATGCACTCCAGCTGACCCTCAGCCACCTCCTTGCCCTTGGAGGTGGAAGGTTTCGAAGAATCAATCTTCTTGACCAGGTCGTTGATCTTGCCCTCGATGAGCAATCTTTCAACCAATCGCCGAAGGGCCTTGCAATCTTCAGTTAAATGACTTTTCTCTCTGTGGAATTCACAGAACGGATCTGAATTTCTTAATCTCTGATTCGCCGGTTGGTAGGGCCTTTTGGGATATGCCTTATCCTTCATGATTTGGCTAACTTCTTGCATGACCTCATCTAGCTCAAACTCTGGCAGGTCACCTTCTTGCTGTTGATGAACTGTAGCTGCTAGCAGAGATGATGTTGACAATGGTAGCAGCCGTTCTTGGGCACGATCATGGCCTTGGGAGGGGTATTGATGATGATGCTGAAATCTTCTTGCTTTCCTAGAGAGATATGGAAAGTCTTTCCGAGGAGACCTCGGAGGCTGCTTGTAAGAAGAAAAAATTTTCTCCTATACAAGCCTGGAGACGAAGCTGGGGTTGCTCTTTTCACCGCGGATATACGAGTTGGCTAAGCTGATCAACTCTTGATAAGTTCTTGGTGCTCGGACGTTAGCTTCAAACTTTAGTGGACCTTCACGCGGGCCGTGGATGAGAGCCACTCGGTACATTTCTTGATCAACGATCTCAATGTCCAAGATTTCTTTCTGAAAACGATCCACATAATGAGACCAAGTCTCATTCTCTCGCTGCCTGATCTCAAAGAGGGCTTCTGGACCGGCCTTCCTCTTTGAAGATGTAGAAAATCTGAGCAGGAACTCTCTTCGCAAGTCTGTAAAGGAAGAGATTGACTGAGGTCGCAGTCCATAGAACCAGTCTCTCACTTGACCATCAAAGGTTGTTACGAGGAGTTTGCTCTTGGTAGCATCGGAGAGGGTCTTGAGAGCAATGGCTGATTCAAAAGCTTGAAGATGCTTGACTGGATCAGTCTCCCCGGTGTAAATGGGCAACCGTGGCTCTCTAAAGTTGACTGGAGTTGGTTCGTGCCGAACACTCTCTGTAAACGGCGATGGCTCTTCTTGTTCTACTGCATAAGGAAAGTAAGGAGCATGAGTAGTAGCTGCAAAAGAAGTAGGAGGATAAGAGAAAAAGGTTGCTGCAGGAGGAGCAAATGCAGGAGCTGAAGAGAAGGGATGACTTCCCTGAAAATTCAGAAATCAAGCTGGACTTCCCCGGGCAGCTTCCCTGAAGAAGTTTTGACGAGCTGCAAACTCATCATCCTGAGATCGCAAAGGAGCTGCAGGCCCTTGCGGAAAGGTTGGAGTGTAAAGAGGAGGGTAGACCGGCGGATAAGCCGGTGGATAGACTTGAGGAGGCTCTGATGTTGGTGCTGGATTGATTAGAGGAGCTAGCGCTGCTGAAGCTTGAGCGGCCAATTACTGCGTGAGAGCTGCTAGAGTACGGTTGATGGCTTGAAACTGTTGGGCAGTTTCTCTGTGGGATTGCTCTAAGTCCTCCCAAAGAGGATCATCACTTGGACTTGGAGCAAGATTCTCGGCTGGTTGATGGTCTGACATGAGTAACCACTGCTTTCACTGTCTAATCGAGATCTGAAGGTCGCGTGTTAACTGTTGATGCGCGAAATGCGACACCGACCAGTTAACGGGTTGTTTGATCTCACAAGCTGAGGATGAAGGAAGAAGGGTTTGCGGGGACAGAGGAGAAGCTTGCTCAGGTACTGTCGAGCAGACAGCTACTTGAGGGTTAGCTTTGCAGGTTAGGGGCCGAGAGAGGAGAGGAGAATAGAGGAGGCCACTAGCAGCGGCAACAGCAAACTTCTCCCGCCGCGGCTTAAATGTCACTCTTGCGACGGGCTTTCCTTTTATTATATTCGAAGTTTACATCTTGGGGTAGCACCTTTTCAAGAGAAAACAGCATAAAGGGTACAAGGGGGGAAGCTGGCGGTTAAGGAGAGGAGAATGCCAAAGGTCGCGCGGACAGAGAAGGGGAGGTCAGCAGACCTCGCGACTAAGCTGACCGGGCGACCTTCCGAACTGAGCCGGGAGGACAGCCTTGGGAAGCAGGTCGCGCGGACTGAGAAAGCGAGTCCGCAGGGGCTGATGTGTGGTCCTCGACGCCTCCCCGATCCCCCAGAATGAGAGGTCTTGGGGCCTATTTATAGGCCCGAGGAAGTAACAGTCTTGGTAACGTCACCACCGGTGAGGCAGTGAGCTGAGCGAGCACGATGCTTAGTCCGCTGAGTCCGCGGAATCCGCTCTAGGTCATGCGGACTGGGACTTAGAGCTGGAGATGGCTGCTGCTGGGCGAGCTCGCATTGGGCTGAGGCGGACTGCTCCACGAGTCCGCTCATGTCGCAGAGCGAGCTGAGGGGACTGCTGAGAAGCGGGCGCTGGAGGCTGAGGCGAACTGCTCCACGAGTTCGCTCATATCGCAGAGCGAGCTGAGGGGACTGCCTGCTGCTGGGAAGCGGGAACTGGAAGCTGAGGAGGACTTCTCCACGAGTCCGCTCATGTCGCAGAGCGAGCTGAGGGGACTGCCTGCTACTGGGAAGCGGGCGCTGGAGGCTGAGGCGGACTGCTCCACGAGTCCGCTCATGTCACAGAGCGAGCTGAGGGGACTGCCTGCTGATGGGAAGCGGGCACTGGAAGCTGAGGAGGACTGCTCCACGAGTCCGCTCATATCGTAGAGCGAGCTGAGGGGACTGCTGGGAAGCGGGCGCTGGAGGCTGAGGCGGACTGCTGCACGAGTCCGCTTATCTCGCGACGGATGGGTTGAGAAGGCTGCCTACTGGTGGCTTATCGTCATTGCTCGGCGACAAGGACTACCGACCTGGCGGACTGTGGAGTCCAGGTCGCGCCTGTCAGCGAGAGCTGCTGTTGACTGGTGGCTCCGGGGTAAGGGTTGGCGACCTGGCGGATTGACCAGCGAGTTCGGCGGACACCGCGGTCAACTGATATTGTCCGCCTACAGCTCGCAGACAAGTGGGCTGGTCGCTGCCTCTGGTTGAGCATTTAGCGTGCGGTCTGGGCAGACAATAATTTGAGTCCGCCACTTGGTTGAGCAGTTCGCACCTGGGAGTCCGCCCTAGCCGCGCGGACTGAGTGGACTGAGAGACCAGTCCGCCCACCCTTAGAAGGGAAGGCTGACAGACCGCGACCTCCGGGAGCAAGTCGTGACTTGCGAGCTGGCTTCCTTAGGAGGGATCGCCGATTTCTGGGTTAACAGTCGTAGTTAAGCTTGGCTCCAGAGAACCAACTACTCGCCACCCGCTGAGCTCGGATCCTGATTAGGCAGGTGCGAAAATGCCTTGGGCGAGTAGGCGAGTACTCCCTGAGCGAGTAGGCGAGTACGCATCGCGCTGGCAGGCGAGTATGTCTCGAGCGAGTGAGCAAGTGTGTCGTAGGCGTGCGGGCGAGCACGTCATGGCGAGCATGCGATTAGGTGTTCATGAGTAAATGCATATGTGAGTATAACAGACGCATCACAGGAACTCCTCCCTGAGCCTATGAGCCTAGCGAGCAACATTAGACAAGCATGCGAAGAGCAGAATGAAAACTTGTATGAATTTATATCGTGTACAAATTACAAGTGTCAAAAAATTGTTACATTCACTGACAAATATTGGCGAGCAACTAGGACTCATCGTCGTCAGTATCCGGACGATATTCCTCATCCCCGACATCTACGTCATCTTCTTCCTCGCCATCATCCTTGCTCTCGTCGCTGCCGCTTCCACTGCCGCTGCTACTGGAGTCGCTAGAGCCCGATGACGGGGAAGGGACGCGATCTGGCGAGACCATCCCCTCGAAGAGTAGCTCAGGGATAAGCTTGTCGACGGTGAGCAGCTTCTCCCCTTCGACGAGCTGTCTGTTGATTCTGAGCCGCGCGAGTATCACATTCCCTGCCGCCCGCGCAATCTCGTGACGGACGGACGACCTCTCCTCCCAGATAAGGCGGGATCGCTGGACGGCCCACGACGGATCATCCTTTGGCCGCGACGTCTCTGACAATAGAATAGAGGAGCTCGCGCGTCCTTCGGCGACAACTAGCCGCATCTCCATCTCGGCAGCACGAACTTAGGTCGCCTCCAGCTCAGCTTGCGAAGCGGCGAGCTTCTCCTCGCACTCAGATAATTTCTTCGCAGTCTTGATCTAGGTGGCCTGCGAGATACCAAACGTCAGTACATGACCATACTAGATAAATCAAATATCACCTCTCGAAGGCGACTTACCTCAAAGTCCTTCCAGCGGACCGACTGCATGCCGAGATCTATAGCCTTCTTGGAGACGACTTTCAAAGCCTCTGTTGTCTCCAGCAGCTTTCTCGCCGTATAATGCCCTAACTCGGCAGATCGCGCGAGCGAGCAGGTGGATTGATGGGCAAGCTCCGACGGCGCAAGCTCCAGCATCGACTCAGCATTGACTCGCCCATACAGGGCATGGAGGACGGCAAAGGCATCCCCCTTGTCCTCCCAATCCGTCGACCAGGATGGGAGGTTGGTGCTCAACGACACCAGATGCTCCTCCGCCGACCAGGTCACCAGCGGGCGACCATAGGTATCCACCACCCCTCGCCCGAGGTTGTAGTTGGGGTGGAAGCGAGGTGCCCGAGCCTCCAACGGCGACTCTTGGTCGTCAAACTGAGACGACGACACTTTCGCCTTCTTCCTCGCAGGCCCCGGCGACCTGGCCCTCGCCTTCCCCTTGGCGATTTTCTTCTTCTCCCCGACATCAGGCGGAGGGCGGGATTCAGAGATAGGTGTGGCGACTTCCTTCGCCGGAGGGAGCGGCTTCTCCGGTAGTTCGTTGGCCACTGCAAAAATCACGCGATATAATTAGTGCGAGCTTCAGTAAATAGGAGCGAACAGGCGAGCACAACATCTCACTCAAGCCTTACCCTCGTTAAGATGAACCGCCTCCAGCGAGTTGACGTTGAGTTGCTAGTAGATAACGTTGAACCGGCGACCTCGGATGGACTCGAACAGCTGCTCGCGAATACCTTCCAAGATCGGCGGAAGGAAGGCGACATCGGCGGGTTGGTGCGGTCATCCAAGAAGACACCCGAAGTCGCCGTGCACGATCACCAGCTGCTCGCTCCAGCGGTGGACTTTGTTCGCGGTCCCCACTAGGGTGTAGACATGGCTGCTGAAGAAGACGACCCCCTTAGAAGTCGCGGCGAAGGCAAATACTCGGCGAAATACGGAGAGGTCAAAGGCAATCCTCTCCTCCCGGAGGTAGCAGAAGAACCCCATAATAATCGTCATCTCGTTGGGGTTGATCTGTGCGGGAACGATCCCAAAATATCGCAGAATCTCGCAGAACTCAGGACAGAATGGAATTCGCAGCCCAGCGTCAAAATGGCGCAGCGACAAAACTAGTGCGCCCTCAACATAGGTGTTGAGTCGCTCGTCGCGAGCAGGAAGCCTCGCCGAGTACTCCTCTGGCAGTAGGTGCTCCCTGAAACTCTCCAGATCCTTTTCTGAAGTGATCGACTTCTTGAAAGCCGCGTCGGCAAAATTGATGGCGTGAGCTTGTCGGCGAGCACTAGCGTCGTCACCAACCTTCTTCGCGAGCTACGTACAAGAAAAGAGACGAGAAGAAGAAGACAAGAAGACGCGAGCAGAGAGGTTACTCGTGAGGTAGGTTGAGAAAATCGCAGCAGTATACTTATGTCCTACCTTCCCCCTCTATTTATAGGCGAAGACAAAGGAGAAGGGGGGTATATTTCTGCCTCGGCGAGTATCGGTCAAAGTCACGGTTAAGACGAGAAAACACACCCGACGTTAACACTATCTCGCACGACAAAGTAAAGGCGCTGCGATATCCGCCAGAACCTGCATAAGTAAACTCGGCATACCGCGGAAATAAACAAGCATGCACGGAGAAATAAGTGGCGAGATGCATAGTCGCTTATTTAAAAAATAAATAAAGTTTATTACAAGGTCGTCGATGGCAAGTTCAGCTTTAAAGAAAAGGAATCTACGTCCTAGGTAGCCGCTCCGGCGAATGAGGATGTCGCCCGGCCCAGCCCATCTCGCGTGCCAGTCGGAAGTGCTCTGTCTGCATCGCCATCGCATCATCACTGAGCCGCAGCTGCTCCTCCATCCTCGTCAGCCGCCCCACAGAACCCATGCTTGCCCGGATCCCAGCCAACTCGTCATGAACGAGCTGAAGGCGGTGTTTTTTCAGCGCCAACTGGCGATCATTCTCCTTCACCATATGGAAGCGAGCCTCGTAACTCTCCAAGGTGGCCTGGAGTTCCTCAATCCTTGCCATGCGCACCTCCAGAGCTGAAATCTAGCGATGAGGCTCGCAAATGGCGAGCTGATTGAACTTGCTCTCCAGCTCAATATAGGTGCGGGTTGCGGCATGACGATACTCGCTCCCCGACAACGCGATGGCATCGATGAAGGCCGTCCGGGGAGTCACCGGGCGATCTGTCATAGCAGATAGACAAGTCGCACGATCAGAGGTCAGCAGCTAAACAGGATCGAAAGTGACAACGAAAAAGGCTCACCGCGGCGAGGAGACCGAGACCGGCGCGGAGTCTTCGATGAAGGAGGCGGAGGATGTCGCTGCAAATTTGCTTTCTGCTGGGCGGACAAAGGCGGCGGCGGCGGCAGAACAGTGCTCGCCGACTGATGAGAAACCACGACCAAAGGCGGCGGCGACAGCAAGGGAGAGCTCGCCGATAGCAGTGTCGAATCTAGCACGGGAGGAACGACACTGCTCGCCGGGAGATCCTTGCTCCCTGGAAGGTCTTCTCTCGCAGGAAGGTCCTTCGGCAGAGGCTCGCTCACCGGAGGGGTTTCCTTCGCCAGCGAAGTCCCTGACACCCACTTCGCGCCAAGATTAATCCAGACCGTATGCGCAGTCCGGAGCGGCCTGTCGGCTGCCAGTGCGAGCAGCGGAACCGAACTCAAGGAGGCGACATCAAGGGGCGTATCCGCGACGTTGGGGGAGAGTCTGCACAAGTAAAATAGATCAGCAAGAAGCACGCGGCGACCAACTATCAGGAACGGGGTTTTGCGGAATGACGACCTGTCACGGTGATGACTTCGATCCGGGACATCGCCGGCTCCTTGGCGGCTTCAGGATTCTCCGGCCGGCTGAACGCGGTCGAGTCGGGAGCATCGTATAGCCCAAGGTCGCTCAGAAGTTTTTTGATACCGGCGAAAGACGCAGGATTCGCAATCGCCGCCACGACTGGCTCAGAGGGCGGAGGCGAGTCAACTGCCATAGTGGCGGGCTGCTTGGGTTTCTTGGCCTTTTTACTTTTCGGCGGCAGAATCTCAGTGGAGACCAGATAGGGCGGCAATGTTGTCCTGAAGAATCTTCGCGTTGGCGTCCGACATGGCTGGCGAGCTTTGGAGATCCGTCTCGGAAACCAGGACCCCCCTATTTATAGACTGCGTCGAAGCAACAGGTCAGGAGAGTAGCCCAGATACTCGGCGCAACTGCTCGCCGAATAACTGTTGGATGTTTCTTTCCGATCTCCCATGTCGCTCAAAAAGAGCGGGGATTGTGTACAACCCATATTCGCGAGGATGGGTCCTACTATAGCCAGCTCAGCGGGAGTCAAAGTCAATCAGTCAGGGACAGAAGTCAACATCAAGTCGCAAGCCTGTGGAAGACCTGAGCGAGTATGGCCGGGGTGTACAACCCGTGCGAGCTCCCCAGGAAGTCGCCTAGTCGCCGGGGTGGGGGTATAAGTAGTGCCCCCTCTCCCTTTGGATTTCTCTATAAATAGGACCCCAGGGGTACGAGGGAAAGGATCGGAAATCTCGGCTAGATACTCGCGAGCTCTTTGGATTCCTTTTCCTCAGAGAACAAGTCGCGACCTGCTACCTCGTTGTTCGCTCGTCTCCCTCGTACCTAGCTCGGCCATTCTGGTTGTGAAGGGGTTGCTTCTTCTAAGCAGCCGAGTACGTGGTGGGACCTTCTTGCCGCAGCAACCTGGGGTCCTGTCCCTAAAGCTCTTTTCTGTTCTCGCTTCCGTGGGCTGTCTAGTTTCACTGCTTGACCAGTAGCCTTAGGCCGCCTAGTCCGATTATGAGGTAGGGAATTTTTCACGGCTTCAACAAATGACACATGACTTTTGGACGGATGCCAGGCATGTCAGAGGCTTCCTACACTACAACAAAGTATATATACCGCGGCATTTTTTTCAACCTTTCGCGGCGCTTTTTAAACGCCTCCATACCAAAGGCGGCGTTTTGACAAACGTCGCGCATTCGCCGCAATAAGAGGCGCCACTAAAACCTTTGTGGCGTTTTGTACACAGCGCCGCGATTACTTAATGGATACAGCGGCGTTTTATAGCTATAAACGCGGCTAATGCAAATATATATTCAGAATTATATAACAGTTTCGGCGGCGTTTTCTGTTTTAAAGCACCGCGAATGATATTGACATCCGCGGCGCTCTTTCATAGCAAACGATGCCATATTTTTTAGTTTTGTTTTTAAAAAATTTGAAGCAGTGGGCCTCCGGCTTGCTCGATCTATCGGTACATTAAACAATGTATCAGATGAATAGCTAGATCCAATCAAGAAAGAATGTCCATGAAAGATATTTCTCCATCGTACCCTCATTACAACAAAAAACCTATCTGTAACTAATATCCAAGACATCTCGGGGAGCAATGTACATTTTTTCAAAATTCCACAAAAAATGTCAGATTTTAAATTAACAAAAATTGTGCAAATGTTACATTTATTTAAAGAAATTCTCTTAAAACAAGATCTCCTCAAATCCTAATAAAATCCCTTCACTAGATGCATGGATGGAAACCTTAAACAAAACCTAATAATACATCAATTTTCGTCGGAACGTTGTGATTCAGATTTTTGTCGCTCAGCTCAATATCTTCACAAGGGGCCGAGTCGCTGCACACAAGATTGATCACCGTCTTCGTTCTCGTCTCTCCTTGAATGTTTCGAAACTTGGCGTCGTTGATCATTTTCAATACCTATGATGCAAAGAATCATGTAAAGCATATAACACATATCTTAAATATAAAATACTAAAGATAAGCTAAATACTGAAAGCAATAAATTTGAAAATATAATAACATTGGTTAGTCATACCCATCCATCTCTTGCATTTTGACATCCATGAAGCAGACATGCATCTACCACTGAGCTTGTTGAAGGCACTGTCACTGAGCTAGCTCTAAGAGGTTTCATTGATGATTTTATTCATTACTTGTATAGCATAAGCAACCTATAAAAACTAAATGGCTTACTCATAAGCCATAAGCAGTGCTGTTAGTGGGTTGAGTCTAGAACCTTGGGACAAATATGAACATAGCGGGTTTCGACGAAGAATTCCATACATAAGACGTGGAAAGAAATCATGATTTTTTGCACACTTTACTTCAAAAAAATATAAATATATGTTGGCAGCGCCGGGGAATAAAAGAAAAGATGTGGAATATTTTTCTGAAATAATATGACTCCATACTTTTTGTGCGACAATGTGCAGCTTGAATCAAGATTCTAGTCACTACATACCTATTTGGCGTGGTGTTTTTACTCTAGCTAGTGAGTTTGGACAAAAACATCACCGTCATAAAATATGTGTTTGATTTGACAATGTTTAAAACCACAACCAAGAAAAAACACTAATATTTTAACATAAAACTGGACAGTGTTCCTTAGGTGGGTGGGGGGAGTTAGTGAACAACGGTTTATAACCACCACGTTCATGACTGGCATCATTGTGTTAAACATACCCTACATGGTGAGAGGGGGGAGTTAGTAAACAACGGTTCATAATCAGCACGTTCATGACCGCCATCGTTGTGTTAAACAGACCCTACATAAAGCACAACCATCAACAATCAACGGCCTAAGGCATGAACTATCGTTGTGTTAAACAGACCCTACTTGAATTGACATATTATCTTTGTAATATAGTTCACACAAGAGTCATTGAAGCCCTTATTCAAGTAGAAATCGTACAAGCAGCACCTCGCATTGTGTCTCGTACAAGCAGCACCTCCAAAACTCCATCTCTCGCTAAAGAACTACATCCTGCAGAATCCAACTTGCCCAACGATATTAGATTCTTATGAAGTTTCATAAAGATTCACATGCATCGTCACCTAATCAAATATTTTGTTATAAAGCAGTTGGGGTAATTCTGAATACTATAGAAACATTCAATAATGAGGACCCTTACGGGAAAAAAATAATCAAATGCACTCAACATATATTTGAACCGGGGCGAAGACGAACGAGTAAATTTCAAGGGAATTAATATTTTGAAAACTTAGAAAACAGAGAAAATCAAGAAGTTTTTTATGGGATGAATGGAAGTTTAGAAAAGCTATCATAAATTCCTATGCTTATATGCTTACAATAGCAACAACAAACCTAAGGAGGAAGCGTGTGTGGATGGATCTTCTCCTGGCTATTTGCTGGCATGAAGAGAAGGAGTTAACATGAGTTAATAAAAAAATCTAGTTTTCGCATGATTGATGATACTCTGAAGTTATTTATATAATTTTTCTGATTTCAGCACTCAAATTTCAATTAGTTCAGAGAATTCTCCAGTAAAATGACAGATGAATTTTAAAATAGGGGTCTTAATGATGTTAACGACAACATGGAAAATTGAACCAAACCTGGTGTAGAATTCTAGCTTTGGAAAGAAGATAAGAGACAAGGGAAGGCATCAATTATAAACAGATCCTAGATAAAATATCTATTTAGCTAGTTGCTTGAAAATGTTTTAAAGATCTACCTCCTCCACTTTGATTCTTCCTCCTCAACAATGGCGTTTTCGGGATGGATTTTCTGATTTAGTTTATCAATTATATTTGCAAGGTATAAGCGCCGTGATTAAATTTCATATGCGCATAAAGATTTCAATGAGAATTTTCCGAAAAAAACTACTTCAGGGAAAGTTCTTTATTGAAGTCTGACAGCAATAAGAGTATTCTGTAAGAAAATTCAGCAGCTTCTGCTGTAGGGAGTAAAAAGTTCAGAAAAAGAACCTGAGGATTCTACCAGCTGTTCACCATCCACAACTAGAATAGGAACCTTCTTATAGTCAGACCATTTGATTTCATTCTTACCAAAAGGGTTTACTTCCACAACCTTGTATGGTATATCGTGATAATCTAAATATTGAAAGCAATAAGTTTGAAATAATCTAAACACTGGTTAGCCATACCCATCCATCTCTTGCATTTTGACATCCATGAAGACACATCAAATTTCTTTGGGTAAAGAATGTCTTCAGTTTACTTCATTTAAGATCAAAAATCTTTCCTAAATGTCAATATTACCCGTCTTCAATGATCTTTGCTCCCGGATACTAGTTATTTGGAAACCAAATATTTCGTCAAGGGAAATATATGTCAAATATGAATGCCTCCTAAAGCTACAAGGATGACATAATGATACAATCTTGAATGGGAAGATAAGACAAATTAGTGTTTTACAAAAATAATATCATGCAACAAATCAACAAAACTGAGTCATCTCATTGCAAATTTTCAACAAACCTCCAAGAGACTCTAATCAAAAGCCATATTCCAGAGTATTATGAAATGTATATTAGAGAGCAGTACATGCCCAAGGACATAAATGCCAAAAATACCTCGGTAAAGATCTTCGTCGTCGATCATCTTCCTCTAGAGGCAGTAATGATATTTTGACATCACGAAACTTAACTCTTGTATTCCAACAATTACTTGCAATGCACATTAGGCTTGTAAAGATAGCATTAGGGGTGCAAACGAGTCGAGCTCGAGTCGAGCTTGGAAAAATTTCCAAGCTCGAGCTTTTCATTTCGAGCTCGAGCTCGAGCTCGAGCTCGACGAGCTCAATTATCCCAGCTCGAGCTCGAGCTCAAGGCCAACTTATCGAGCTCGAGCTCGACTTTCAAGCTCGCGAGCTCGATCTCGAGCTCGAGCTGCTCGCGAGCTTTTTAGCTCATGAGCTTTATTTTTATATTTTTCTTATTTTTTTTACTTTTTTTTAAAAAAAATGTATAAATTAAAAGCTCGCGAGCCGGCTCGCGAGCTCATGAACAACATTAGATGAGCTCGACTCGTAATCGAGCTCGAGCTCGTCGAGCTCGAGCTCGACAGGCTCGAGTCGAGCTTTTTTCGAGCCGGCTCATCGAGCTTTCGAGCCGGCTCAACTCAACTTGCACCCCTAGATAGCATTATCTCTTATTTTCTCTCTTTATATAATTATGTCTCCTCACTCTCACTTTTCTCACTTGTTTCACTGTCATTATTTGCTTCCCTCCTTATTTCTCTCTACTTATTTTCCTCAAGGAGCAAATCCAACAAAAAAATTCAATACAAATTGACTCCATTAGATATTTTGTGTATTGGTTGCAAGAAAGTAGACCAACAATTATTCATTAAAAACCAACTCTTTATTTTGTGCTCATCTTTAGTAATCAAAATAAACAAAGCCTATGTGAGATCAACCTACTTGAACTTCATTGATCATGAAAGACAAAAATTAAGCTTAAGATGGGGGAGGATCACTATCAGCATACTAGTAAGTCAACATTTCTTCCCTATTTCTGATTTTGACCATCCTCCACCAGTATATCCGCCTAAATATCCAGGAGTAGTAGCAAAACTAAACCTAAATAAAGATTTGACCTGGAGTTGGAGAGGGAGTTCCCTTCTTTTGGCGGCCTGGAGATGGACTGTACGGCGGTGGCAGCCTGGAGATGGAGGGTTCGGCAGCGACGGCGACTTGGAGATGGAGGGTTCAGCAGCGATGGCGACCTGGAGATGGAGGGTTCGGCGGCGGCGGCCTGGAGATGTAGGGTTCGACGGCGGCGGCTAGAGATGGAGGGCTCGGCGGCGACGACACCTGGAGATGAGGGTTCGACGGCGGCGGCGCCTGGAGATGGAGGGTTCAGCGGCGGCGGCGGCCTGGAGATGGAGGATTCGGCAGCGGCGGCGTGGAGATGGAGGGTTCGGCGGAGAGCTCACCCTGAAAATATATCGCTCGGGAGTAAAAAAGGAGCCCTAAATAACCTTTGATTTTTTGAGGGCTTATAATAAATATTTTAGTCTTTTAATTAGAGGCGTTTATATAAGAAAACGCCGCCAAATACTATATTATAATAGGCGCGTGCACGAAACATTGCCGCCAAAAAAATTGTATACTTTTAGCAACGTTTTTCATCAAAACACGCCGCGAAATCAAAAGCTTATGGCGGCGCTTTCATAAGCGCCGCAAATAAAACGTCGTTGTAGAAGTTATTTGTTGTAGTGCTACGCGAAGATATCAAGGTTGTCAAGCAAACATTAAATGAGAATTGCTTTTCTATTTTCTCCTAACTCTACGTTGATCGAGACGATCCTGCTTCAATTTCCTCCTTGAATAGGTATCTCCTGAACCTCCCGCGCGTGCTCGAGATGTAACCCCCCTCATGGGCTACAAATCGTCACTGAGTGTCCGTGTTGATTTCCCAACCTTGCGCGAGTGCTTGTTCGTACTGAGGGGAGGTCAACGGTATTTCTCTTGAGTTCATCCTGCGGTTACTGCCCGGCTCATGCGGGCACTGGGCAACTTAACCGACTATCGAGATCTGAGGGTCGTGGGTGCTCATCTGAACGTTCTTGTTGATTTTTGATGGTGGGATCGATTTCACTAATCACTTGGTCCACGCTCACCGTTGCGCGCGCGCGTCCGGGAGCGCGCGGATGCCCGTGTCCGACCCCTGCCGGCGTGCGTGCGTGGAAGCCCGCATGAATACTCCTCCTTCTCCAAGCACCACCACTGTCGCGCTTTTGCCTTCGTGCGCCTCCACCGCCGAGTGCGCAGCTTATTGTAAAAAATTGCAACATACCTTGGCATTCGTGTCATCGCCCCCACCGGCACGCCTTTCCATTCATTGTCATAATGATCACACCAGAAGAAGACACGTAAAATCTTCTCTCTTCTCACACTTTGGTTCTAAGTATCGAGAATTTTGGGGGCATGTGATGGGGACGTCATAATTTATAGCAATCTGGTGTACGGTTAGCCCACTCTCCATGATCCCCACCAAATTAGTGGGATTATGAGTTTGATCACCGCGCGCGCAATCATTGCACACGATCCCCCGCACACTCATCCCATTACCTGCACCATCCAAGCCGTCGTCGCACCAGGGCTGTCGGCGCCGAGCGGCCCATGCCCGCCCGGCCACCTCCTGGCCACGGAAATCTGCCCGCTAGGGCGGCCGCTCCACGTACAGTCTCCTTTCGACCACGGAGCACCGTCTGCTAGGGGAGGCCGCGCCACGGCCGCCGCCCTGCCGTGTGGCGTCGCTTGCAAGGGGAAGCCGCTCTACGGCCGTCGGGCACCACCCGCTTGGGGCGATTGCTCCGCGGCCGCCTCTAGGCCGTGGATTTCCCCCCGCAAGTGGCGGCCGCTCCACGACTGTCTCCCGTCCGAGGAGCGCCGCCCGCTAGGGGCGGCCACTCCACGGTCACCTTCTGGCTGCGGGGCGCCGCCCGCAAGGGGCGACCATTCCTCGACCTCCCCTCCCCGCGGCCACGGTCCTCCTTCACAGGTGGTCGTCCGCCATAAGGCGACCGCCCGTCCTGGCCGGCCTTTCCCTGATGTTTGATTTTTCTGCCGCGATTGCCACCATCAAATTTGTGAATAACCACCCACTAACCTCAAACCATACTTTAAATTATTATATTGGTAGTTACAGTGTGCGGATATGCGCATAACCACCGTAACCACCTTTTGGAGGCTATAAAAAGGCCCTCAGACCTTCTCATTTCTCACATTTTCTCCTCCGTGCTTTCTTCTTCCTCATGTCAGAGCTCTGTCATAATTCTCCTACGAGCAACCGTTCCTCCACCTGAATTCTCCTACAAGCCACAGTTCCTCCATCGGAATTGTCCTACGAGCCACCGTTCCTCCACCAGAATTTTCCAACGAGTCATCGTCCCTCCTCCAGAATCCTCCCGCGTGCCATCGACGCTCCACCAGAAACTCGGCAAAGTCCGCAGCATCACAATGAAGAAGACTCTCTATCCGTTGTAGGAAGAAAGCATCGTTCGTGCTCAGCCTCCATAAAGCCCACTCCAATCTCACTCCGCGCGTTCTGCGCCCATTCACGCACCAAGATTGTGTAAGCTAAACCTCGCACGGAGCAGCCTGTTGCCCGCCAAGCGCGTAAGATTCTCTCTCATCTCCTAAGTGTAACGATGAGTGACATGTCGCCTTCGATTCTAGAAACAAGTTGTAGCTTTAGCTGATAGTGGAGTTTGATCGGCACAGATTCGGTCACATATTTTTTTACCCAGTTGAGGGGGTTTTCCACGTAAGAATTATTTTGTGCACTTACTTCTTACTCTGTGACTGATTGCGCGCTCAGCCGCTCCCGGGCTAAGACGATTACGTCCAGACCGATTTAGAAGCGTCGAGTTAGACAACAACACAACCTATAATTATAGGCAGTCACAGACTCACAAATATTCAAATCTTTAATTATAAGCACTCTTGTCTTCGTCCGAAAATAATAACAGCTCTTTTCTTCCTTCTTGGTTGCATAACTTCAAATGAATGCATATTATTCTTTTTATAGCTTTTCTGTTAGGTGCATTGGTAATTGCGCCATTTTGGAGTTTGTTGAAGCATGAGACCGGGCGGTCTGCGGTTTGGACCTGGCGGATTGTTGACTGTGCGGTCTAGCGGTTTGGATCTGGCGAGTTGTTGACCGTGCGGTCTAGCGGTTTCTCTCTAGCAGTTGCATATCCAGGTGGTTGCTGCTGTGGTTCGGCGGTCTAGCGGTTTGTCTACAACGACTTGGATGTCTGGCGGTCTGGCAGTCTGGCGGTCTCCTTCTGCATCTCCCTCTGGCCTGTCCGGGCGGTTAGCCTGTTATCTAACCGCGCGGACTGTGCGGTCTGTACATATCAAACCGCCCAGTCTTTGTACATTTATTTAGTCCCACATTGTTAGTTTGTACTCTCCTCTATCTCCTCCATTCTATAAAAGGGAGGCCATACCTTTGTAAATGATATCTTTTTGGATAATAAAATTTTCATTATTCAAAATTCCGGCTTGTTTTCTAGTCGTTTTTTCTCTACTTTTACATGGTATCAGAGCCTTCGATTTCTGGCTCCTGATTCTGTCCGCTCTTTCTGCGCGGCTTGTTCTGTCTGCCCGCGACCTGTCCTTTGCCGCGACCTGTTCTAGTCGCTGTGCTCTTCTTCTCTTCTTTAGTCGCCGCGACCTGCCTTATCACCCTTCCCGTCTGTTCGCGCGGTCTGCTCTCTTACCGCCCGACCTCTCTCCCTCTGCTTGTTCTGCGGCTTGGTCGTGGCCTCTCTGGCCGCTGGTGTCTGACATCTTGACCGCTGCATCTCTTCTTCCCGCGGCTTGTTTCTTAACCGCGCGGCTTCCCTTTGTTTTCCTCTATGGCTCTCTCTGAGACTTCTACTGCCACCACTCCTGTTGCCAATCCGGCTCCCCCCCTCCTCCTACTCTTTCCGGAAATCTTGGCACTGTTTCTAAACTTGTTGGCTCCAATTATCCGGATTGGAGCGTTTCTTTCACCTTTCTCCTTCGCTCTCAGCGCAAACGTCATCACCTTACCGATGACCCTACCCCTCCAGATTCTGCTCAATTTGACGAATGGGATGCGAGTGATGCTCTTGTCCGCACTTGGCTGGCTAACAGCCTCTCTGATGAATGCCTTCCCGTCATCCGCCATGATGAGACGGTCAAGGCCGCTTGGCTTCACCTTGCCGCTCTTTACTCTAAGGGGACCCAGACGTCCCGGATCTACACCCTTTATGCCGACCTCTTCGCCCGTCCTTCCATGACTCCTGCAGCAGCCTATCAGCAAGTTCAGGCTCTTGGCGCCGAGATTCTTCAAAATCGGCCCTTCTCTGCGGACGTGGCCACCCAACACAAACACTTCCAGGAACTCCTGGTTGTTTGTTATCTTCTGCGGCTTCCCGAGTCCTTTGATATGATCCGCCAGCAGATCTTGGGTGAAGCCGAATCTCCCACCTTGGATGCCACCGCGGCTCGCATCGCCGCCGTTACTTCGCTTCTCCAGCGCCCTCTGTTGGCCTCCCCTCCTCCACCAGAGACCTATGCTCTCCAAACTCAGCGGGGCGGCACTAGTGGCCGTAGTCACACCGGGCCGCGCGGACTGTCCAGGTTTCTTTGTTCTCATTGTGGTCGTACCGGCCACACTGTTGACCGCTGCTGGCAAAAACACCCTCACCTTCGCCCCTCTGCTGATTCTTCCTCTCTGCCCTCTGCCTCTGTGGCCACGACCTCAGGTAGTGCTCACGTCGTTACCCAAGGTAAATGGCTGATTGACTCTGGTGCTACAAATCACATGACCGGCAATCCTCAATGTTTCTCTCTTCTTGAAACACATGATCGGTTACCCCCAGTTCTTGTTGCGGATGGTTCTCCTTCCCCTGTTCATGGGACGGGCATGGTGCAAGTTACCCCGTCACTTTGTTTAATGGACACTCTCTATGTCCCGAAATTTCCCTGCAACTTACTCTCTGTTACTACCTTATGCAAGCAACTTCAGTGCTCCGTCTTATTCACTCCTTCTTCTTGTTGTTTTCAGGACCCGAGGACCCAGCGGACGATTGCTACTGGGACTGAGAGCGGCGGCCTCTACTTCCTCGACAATGTCTCTGCTCTGTCCGCCTTCTCTTCCTCGTCCACCGACCTGCTTCAATGGCATCTTCGCCTTGGCCATCCTCCAGCTCGGATTCTTCGTCAGCTTCTTCCCCACTTACCTTCCACGGGTCCTCCGCTCGACTGTGACGCATGTCAGTTGGGCAAACATCACCGTTCCCCCTTCCCACCAAAGCAAGGCCGTGGTTCCTCTCGCCCCTTTGATCTCATTCATTCTGATGTCTGGGGACCTGCTCCTACTCTCACCGTTGGTCGGGGTAGCTCTTATTTTGTAACTTTTATTGATGATTTCTCTCGATGTACTTGGGTGTATTTGTTAAAAGATCGCTCTGAACTCTTTTCTGTATGGCAAACTTTTTATAATATGATTAAAACTCAATTTGAGGTTTCTATTTGTAACACCCCTATCCGTCACATGGCATATAGCAGTAGGTCCGGCCGGGGCCCGACGCCATATACCGCAGACAGACCGTGGAGTTACGCATCGCATTATCATACTCACAATTTGAAAGACAACGTCCTACGCAACACCTAGCGGAAGCATTTTAGGTTATTAAAAAGAACCCAACAATAAGCATGAATGTCCACTAATGATAAAACCCATAGGAATGAAACGACTAAAAAAATACACAAAACAGTCCTCGGCCTTAAGGCCTTACAAACATTGTTCTCTTAACCAAATAGTGTCTTTCATACATCGGCGCGCAGGCCGGCCAAACATGAATATGAAAAACAAAACTAAATCTTCAGCCTTCATGGGCTAGCGCTGCAACTTGGGCTTTAGCCTGCTATTTGCCGCTCGGCTCCGCAGCAGCACCTGTAAGAAGCAATCCACCGAAGAGGTGGCAATTTACACGAGTAACCGGTCAGCAATGCTGACCAAATTATAACGACCCCGCCCCGCAATTGCGGGACGGCGGTGCTCCTTCCCTGCATAACAACTAACATAGCAATATATAAATCTATATAACTATTCGCCACAAGTGTCGGCACGCACGGCCGTACACCCCGTGCTCTCAGGGCACTAATTGGTGAATCCGGTCCGGACCCGGTCCGTTCCCGCGATTCCACCGTCGTCTCGTGGACGACAATTCTCGTGAGCAAATAGCCCTTTCAGCCGAAGCCTAGGCCCGTTTCCAGCCCCCCGGGAAGTCCCATGTACTTTAGGTCGCTTCTACCGAGACCACTTGGAATGGGTAGAGTTCCACCCGCCCGTTGCTCACTTCACCACGGCCATTTAGCCATCGGTGCGGGCCAAGTTTCTCCTCATTCCCACAATCGATCAGAACACGCACATAACCCCGTTATGTACCGATTTGCCCTCCAAGGCAACATCGTGGCGGCAATGCGATTCCGCCCAAGCTTTCCGGGTGCGCCTCGAGGTTAATCCCCAAGGATCCCTGTATGCAATCTACCGCGTAGAAATTTCGGAAAACTGAAATCATCGGTGCGGAGTCTTCTCCGACCATGCAATGCAACATCACCGATTCGGGCTAAACCCGAATGGGCTTCACACACAATGCCTACGCCCGTACTTCGATTCCGGGCTCTAACAACGGGGACTTTACATATCTACCCGAAGGGATTCCGCTCCTCAACGCTCACTCGCGAGAGGGGGATTTCCCCATGCAAAGGAAGAAGGGCGACTACACATGCCCTATGAAGAGGATCGTTACCCTCGCAGATTTTCGCGCGCCCGTCATGAAGAAGTAGACGGTTGAAAAGCTTCGCCTCGCTCTTGCCGTCGAGGATCCGGTCTCGGATCGAGATTCGGTGCTCCGGTGCTCCGCCGGCGGCCGGATCTCCTCTTCTCCTTCCTTGCTCTCCCTTCTCTCTAAACTTTTAGAAAGAGAGTCTAGGGTTTGAAATGAGGGTTTAGAACCCTTCAACCCTAAATTAAATGTTTGGGCGGACCATCCTAGGCCGTTAGATGAGATTTGATGGAAAATCGGACGGCCACGGAGTCATTTTACGGATTCTGCACCCGTCCGCACGACCAGTGGCGCACGGTCAGTGGTCGTGCGCCCTATGTCAGTGATCGTGCGTTTTCGTTAAACAGGGATTTGGCAATATATTTTCTTTATGCACGACCAGTGGCGCACGGTCAGTGGTCGTGCGCCCTGTGGTCAGTGATCGTGCGCTAAGGAAAAACTGCACAGTTCTACGCCCTTCCGCCGACGGTTACTCTACCGCGAGGCGTTAACTCCCACCGACTCCAGGACTGAACATGGGGTGTTACAACTCTCCCCCCCTTAAAAGAATTTCGTCCCGAAATTACGAATAGCAAGTAAACAACTTAAACTTAAACGGTACCTGAGTTGAAGAGTTCGGGGTACTCCTCGAGCATGGTTTGCTCTCGTTCCCACGATAGCTCCTCACGACCGCAATTGTCCCAACGGACTTTCACCATCCTGATTTCTTTGTTCCGAAGCCGCTTGACCTCGAAATCTTCGATAGAAATGGGCTTGACCTTGGTCGTCAACCCTTCCTCAACCGGTACTTGATCAACCGCTAACACTTGCGACGGCTCTTGCACCGCCTTCCGCAATACTGAGATGTGGAATACGTCATGCAAACAACTCAGTTCCACAGATAATCTCAACCGGTAGGCCGCTTCTCCGATCCGTTCTAGAATCTCGAATGGCCCAAGGTATCTCGGACTCAACTTTTTCAAGCGTCGAACCCGTGACACCCCCTTGAACGGTTTGATCTTCAGGTATACCCATTCGCCAACATTGAACTCCACGTTCCTATGTTTGGCATTAAAATACTTAGCCTGCCTGTCCTGAGCTATAAGCAAGCGCTCTCGTATCGTTTGCACCAAAGAAGTCGCATCTTCGATCTCCTGACGATTGTAAAGTTTCGACTCACCCGTCTCCAACCATGACAACGGCGTGCGACACTTTCTCCCATAAAGAGCTTCGAACGGTGCCATCTGGATACTTGCTTGGTAACTGTTATTGTACGCAAACTCGACCAAGTATAAGTGATCCTCCCACCGTTTTCCGAAGTCCAACGCACACATGCGAAGCATGTCTTCCAATGTCCTGTTGACTCGCTCGGTCTGGCCATCCGTCTGCGGATGAAACGCCGTGCTAAACTTCAGTTTCGAGCCCAACATCTGATGTACTAGCCTCCAGTCATTGGACGTGAAGCGTCCATCGCGATCACTCACAATGCTGCGGGGCACTCCGTGCATTCGCACAATATTATCCACGTAGAGTTTTGCTAACTTCTCCACCGGATCATCCTTCCTCATCGGAATGAAACGCGACACTTTTGTCAATCTGTCCACGATCACCCAGATGGCGTCGTTTCCCTTCTGCGATTTTGGCAATCCATGCACAAAATCCATAGATATGTCGTCGAATTTCCACTCCGGAATGGGTAAGGACTTCAAGAAACCTCCCGGCTTTTGACATTCCGCCTTCACTAGGGCGCAGGTTTGACACCTCGCCACATAAAGCGCTACATCTTTCTTCAGTCCTGGCCACCAGAATAGTTTCTTCACGTCTTTGTACATTTTTGTACTCCCCGGGTGGATTGAGTACTTGGTATGGTGAGCCTCGTACAACAATTCCTCCCGTAGATTACCTACGTTGGGGACGCACAAACGATCGTCCTTTCTGAGCAATCCGTCCTCCAACATAAATTGGGAATTTGACCCATCCAAAACACCATCCATGAGTTGCTTCATAACATCATCCACAGCTAAAGCCTGCCGAATCCTATCAGCCAGGTCATACTGCACCTCTGTCCAACTCAAACGCGCTTCGGCGCCCGTTTGTCTATCTACACAGAAGATCTCCAAATCCTCTAACTCTTGAATCAATCGTGCATCATGCACCAACAGCCAACTAGCACGTGCGGGAGTTCTGCGACTCAACGCATCTGCCACCGCATTGCCCTTCCCCGGCACATAATGAATTTTGAAGGTGTAGTCCCCCAGGAACTCCATCCACCTCCTTTGCCGCATATTCAAGTCCTTCTGATCCAGCAAGTACTTCAAGCTCTTGTGGTCGGTGTAGATATCAACTTTCACACCGTAAAGGTAGTGTCTCCACAGCTTCAGCGCATATATCACGGCCGCTAACTCCAAGTCATGGACCGGATAATTCCTCTCGTGTACCTTCAGCTGCCGCGAGCCGTAGGCAATCACACTCCCACGCTGTAGTAGTACACATCCCAAGCCACTCCCCGAAGCATCACTGTAGATTTCGAATCCCTCGGTCCCACTCGGCGAACATAAGATTGGCGCCGTGGTCAACCGACCCTTTAACTCCTCAAAAGCTTGTGCGCACTCCGGCGACCACACAAACCTTTGATCCTTTCTTGTCAACGATGTGAGAGGTAACGCTATCCGCGAGAAGTTCTCTACGAAGCGCCTGTAGTAGCCGGCAAGTCCTAGGAAACTTCGGACTTCCGCTACCGAGGAAAGAACAGGCCACTCCCGTATCGCCACTATCTTCGCCGGATCTACCGCAATCCCTGCTCCACTAATGATGTGGCCAAGGAAAGCCACCGAGGATAACCAGAACTCGCATTTGGAGAACTTAGCATAGAGCTGGTTCCTCCTCAGTGTCTCCAACACCAAGTGCAGATGCTTGTAGTGATCATCTACGCTCTGAGAGTATACCAGGATGTCGTCGATAAACACGATCACAAACTGATCCAAGTACTCTCTGAATGTTCTGTTCATCAGATCCATAAATACGGACGGCGCATTCGTCAGTCCAAACGGCATAACCGTGAACTCGTAATGCCCATAACGCGTGCTGAACGCCGTTTTAGGGATATCACTCTCCTTGATCTTCAACTGGTAGTACCCAGACTTCAGATCCAACTTCGAATAAACTGTAGACCCCACTAGCTGGTCAAACAGATCGTCGATCCTCGGAATCGGGTATTTGTTCTTCTCGGTGAGCTTGTTCAACTCTCGGTAGTCGATACACAGCCTCAGACTTCCATCCTTCTTCTTGACGAAGAGGACCGGTGCACTCCAAGGTGACGAACTTGGACGCACGTACCCCTGTTCCAACAGTTCTTGCAATTGGACCTTCAGCTCTGCCATCTCCTTCGGCGCTAGCCGATAAGGTGAGCGGGACACAGGTTTGGCACCTGGCACCAGCTCTATTGTGAAATCAATCTCTCTTTGGGGTGGAGCCCCAGGGAGATCATCGGGAAACACGTCAGGATACTCCGAAACCACTGGGATACTATCCAGACTCGTCTTAGGCTTTGCGGCCTCCACTAACGCGAAAAACAGCTCTGCTCCAGCACGAACCGCCTTGACCACCTGAAGAGCAGACATCAGTGTCTTGCTCGCCCCTTTAATGCCCTCGAACGTAGTCTCGCGACTAGTATTTGCCCCCAGTTTAACTTCCTTCCGACTGCAGTCAATATAGGCTCGCTGCTCCGAGAGCCAATCCATCCCAAGGATCACGTCAAACTCCACTAGCGGAAGTAACGACGCCTGCAGATCGAATTCCTGATCCCCAATCTGAATCTTCACGAGGCATACCCTATCTACGCGCATAGAGCATCCATTGGGGAGTAGCACATCCAGTTTGTCCTTAGCCATCGAAGAAGGGACTCCGATGCGCGATACGAATTCTTCGGACATAAAGGAGTGCGACGCTCCCGTATCAAATAATGCCCTTGCTGGGCTATCGGATATCAAAACGAAGCCTAGCATAGGAAATATAAGCTAACATGCAAACAGGTAATTATTCAAATAAGGTTAAACTGCAATAATTTAACTCATACCTGTCACCACGTCAGCCTGTTTGATGGCTTCTTGAAGGCCAAGGTTGTACACCCTGGGCTGAGCTGGAGTATGGTGAGATGCGGATGATTCCGCCATCTTCCCTTTCTCCTCATAAGTTGCTCCTGGCTTTCTCTCGGACTTTGGACGTCCGCTCCAACAATCACGGGCCAAGTGCCCTGGCCTCCCACAGTTATAACAAGCACCTGGGGTGCGCGCTGTCGTTGCTCCCGAGGCACCAGAAGAGGGGGCTTGACTTGACGTCTTGGCCCTCTTATTCCACCTCTGAAACTTTGACTTCGTAGCGTTCGGCACCTTGAACTCGGGCTTCTGCACACCCAGCTCTTTCTTTCCAGAGATTCTTGCCAACTCTCGCTCCAACGATCGAGCCGAGCCGACCAAGGTTAGAAATCCTTGCGTCAACGGCCCTGATAGAAGTACCTTGAGATCATCTCGCAGTCCTTCATAGAAACGGTTCGTCTTCCGTTCCTCATCGCCAAAAGTAGGAGCTGCATAACGACCCAGCCTTGTGAACTCATGCAGATAATCATCCACATTTTGACTCCCTTGTTGCAGTCTGAGGAATTGATTTTCCAGTTCTATCTTCTCGGTCGACGGTAGGTACCGCGCCATGAACATTCTCGAGAATTCTTCAATAGAAACCTCTTCCAACTGTCTTTCGACTAGATGGTGTTGCTCCACACCGTCCCACCACAGCCTTGCCTCGCCATCCAATAAGAAAGTGGCTATGGCGGTTTTCTGATCCGCTTCGGTTCTGGTTGTCGAAAGGATCCGCTTAACGCGTGATAGCCAATCCTCCGCTTGCGATGGGGTTCCACCCCCCGAGAATATTGGCGGATTGAAGCTCATCACGTGCTTCAGCTGACAATCCGTCGTACGCCTTGGTGGTCTAGGCTCCTCAGCCACCACAGGCACTGTCGCTCTCGCAGGTTCTTGCTCAATCTCCGGTGCTGGACGTTGTACCTGCCCTGCAGGTTGGGCATTTAGCGCGGCAAGCACCGCCTCGGTAACCAGCCGAATAGTTTCAGCAGATGGAGGTGTTGCAGGCGCCTCGCTTGGTGCCCTACTCTCCGCTGAACGTGTACGGGCTGACTGCCCTGCCCCACTCCTAGTCACCTAGATAAACAAAACCGACAAATAAGCGACAAGCACATTGCTAAAAAGCAATCATTTGAACATTTAACTTGTTCAAAACTGTGTATTTTCATTCCTAAGTGGACATTCATGGGTTCTTTTTCATGTTATAACGATGACGCACGTGATAGTGCTCACCACCCCTTAAAAGAATTCGTCCGCGAATTCTAATAAGCAAGACCGAAACCGTTAGTCTGATACCAATTTGTAACACCCCTATCCGTCACATGGCATATAGCAGTAGGTCCGGCCGGGGCCCGACGCCATATACCGCAGACAGACCGTGGAGTTACGCATCGCATTATCATACTCACAATTTGAAAGACAACGTCCTACGCAACACCTAGCGGAAGCATTTTAGGTTATTAAAAAGAACCCAACAATAAGCATGAATGTCCACTAATGATAAAACCCATAGGAATGAAACGACTAAAAAAATACACAAAACAGTCCTCGGCCTTAAGGCCTTACAAACATTGTTCTCTTAACCAAATAGTGTCTTTCATACATCGGCGCGCAGGCCGGCCAAACATGAATATGAAAAACAAAACTAAATCTTCAGCCTTCATGGGCTAGCGCTGCAACTTGGGCTTTAGCCTGCTATTTGCCGCTCGGCTCCGCAGCAGCACCTGTAAGAAGCAATCCACCGAAGAGGTGGCAATTTACACGAGTAACCGGTCAGCAATGCTGACCAAATTATAACGACCCCGCCCCGCAATTGCGGGACGGCGGTGCTCCTTCCCTGCATAACAACTAACATAGCAATATATAAATCTATATAACTATTCGCCACAAGTGTCGGCACGCACGGCCGTACACCCCGTGCTCTCAGGGCACTAATTGGTGAATCCGGTCCGGACCCGGTCCGTTCCCGCGATTCCACCGTCGTCTCGTGGACGACAATTCTCGTGAGCAAATAGCCCTTTCAGCCGAAGCCTAGGCCCGTTTCCAGCCCCCCGGGAAGTCCCATGTACTTTAGGTCGCTTCTACCGAGACCACTTGGAATGGGTAGAGTTCCACCCGCCCGTTGCTCACTTCACCACGGCCATTTAGCCATCGGTGCGGGCCAAGTTTCTCCTCATTCCCACAATCGATCAGAACACGCACATAACCCCGTTATGTACCGATTTGCCCTCCAAGGCAACATCGTGGCGGCAATGCGATTCCGCCCAAGCTTTCCGGGTGCGCCTCGAGGTTAATCCCCAAGGATCCCTGTATGCAATCTACCGCGTAGAAATTTCGGAAAACTGAAATCATCGGTGCGGAGTCTTCTCCGACCATGCAATGCAACATCACCGATTCGGGCTAAACCCGAATGGGCTTCACACACAATGCCTACGCCCGTACTTCGATTCCGGGCTCTAACAACGGGGACTTTACATATCTACCCGAAGGGATTCCGCTCCTCAACGCTCACTCGCGAGAGGGGGATTTCCCCATGCAAAGGAAGAAGGGCGACTACACATGCCCTATGAAGAGGATCGTTACCCTCGCAGATTTTCGCGCGCCCGTCATGAAGAAGTAGACGGTTGAAAAGCTTCGCCTCGCTCTTGCCGTCGAGGATCCGGTCTCGGATCGAGATTCGGTGCTCCGGTGCTCCGCCGGCGGCCGGATCTCCTCTTCTCCTTCCTTGCTCTCCCTTCTCTCTAAACTTTTAGAAAGAGAGTCTAGGGTTTGAAATGAGGGTTTAGAACCCTTCAACCCTAAATTAAATGTTTGGGCGGACCATCCTAGGCCGTTAGATGAGATTTGATGGAAAATCGGACGGCCACGGAGTCATTTTACGGATTCTGCACCCGTCCGCACGACCAGTGGCGCACGGTCAGTGGTCGTGCGCCCTATGTCAGTGATCGTGCGTTTTCGTTAAACAGGGATTTGGCAATATATTTTCTTTATGCACGACCAGTGGCGCACGGTCAGTGGTCGTGCGCCCTGTGGTCAGTGATCGTGCGCTAAGGAAAAACTGCACAGTTCTACGCCCTTCCGCCGACGGTTACTCTACCGCGAGGCGTTAACTCCCACCGACTCCAGGACTGAACATGGGGTGTTACACTATTAAATTTCTTCGCTCTGACAATGCTAAAGAATACCTTAGTCATGAGTTTTCCTCCTTTTGTATGCAACATGGTCTTCTCCATCAGACCAGCTGTGTTTACACCTCCCAACAAAATGGGGTGGCGGAACGTAAAAACCGTCATCTCCTCGACGTCGCTCGCACTCTTATGACGCAGATGCATGTGCCTCGCTCCTATTGGGGCTATGCTGTTGTTCTTGCCTGCTATCTCATCAATCGTATTCCCTCTACTGTCCTTCATGGCAAGACTCCCTTCTCCATTCTCTACCCCGGCAAGGAACCCTTTCCTCTCCCCCTTCGTATTTTTGGGTGTACGGCATTTGTGCATGCTCCGTCCGCTACCCGGGATAAACTTTCCCCCCGCTCCACCAAATGTGTCTTTTTGGGTTACTCCACCACTCAAAAAGGCTATTGTTGCTTTGAACCCATTCTGCGAAAACAGTTTGTTTCCGCAGACGTCACCTTCTTTGAAAATGCTTCCTACTTCTCATCTCCATCTCCTTCTCCTCCTGACCTCTCTTCCTCTCCACCATTACCTTGTGTTCCTTCCACGTATATCGACGTCTCCCCTCCCATGTCTGCTCCGCCTCCTCTACCTGTTATACCCCTTTCCCCTTCTCCCGTTTCTCCACCGCCGTCTCTCTCAAGTCCCGGGCCAGCTTTCTCCGCCACAGACGCTCCGGTTCCTGAGGCTCAAGACGACCTAGATCTCCCTGTTGCTCTTCGCAAAGGGGTGCGGGCGTGCACCCAACATCCGCTTGCGGCTGTTGTTTCCTATGATCAGCTTACTCCTTCTCGCAGGCATTTTGCTTTGGCGATCTCGGCTACTACTACTCCTCGCACCTACCAGGAGGCTCTTGCTATTCCTCACTGGAAATCTGCCATGGATGAGGAAATCGCCACTCTTACTGAACGAGGTACCTGGACCCTTGTTTCTCCACCAGTGGGCACTGATGTGGTTGGCTGTCGCTGGATGTTTGTTGTGAACTTTCGCCCCGATGGCTCTGTGGAACGCTACAAGGCCCGACTGGTGGCCAAAGGCTATACTCAGACTTATGGGGTTGACTACTTTGATACGTTTTCCCCAGTTGCTCGCCTCAGCACCATCCGTGTTCTTCTCTCTGTGGCCGTCAACCGGGATTGGCCTATTTCTCAGCTTGATGTCAAAAATGCTTTTCTATATGGGGATCTTCACGAGGATGTTTACATGGAGCAACCTCCGGGGTATGTTGCTCAGGGGGAGACACGTGTATGTCAATTGAAGAAGGCCATCTACGGACTAAAATAGAGCCCTCGGGCATGGTTCGACAAGTTCAGTAGCATTGTGGCTGTTATTGGCTTTGCGAGAAGTTCAGCTGATCACTCTCTGTTTATTCGCAAAACCGCATCGGGCCTTGTGGTTTTGGCAGTTTATGTAGACGATATTCTTCTGACCGGCGATGACCAAGCTGGGGTGGACTTAACAAAGAAACACCTCCGTCAACACCTTGTTACGAAGGACATGGGCTCCCCAAAGTACTTTTTGGGGATAGAAATCTCTCGGAAGCCGGACTCGCTGGTCCTCTCTCAACGGAAGTATGCTCTTGATCTTCTACAAGATGCAGGACTGACCGGTGCCAAACCAGCTCGGTATCCCATGGCTACTGGAGAAGACAAGACATGGACAGATGATTCACCTCTTGTATCTGATGTCACGAGGTATAGACGTCTGGTAGGCAAACTCATTTATCTCACAGTGACCAGACCCGACATCTCATATGCTGTAGGCAAGGTTAGTCAGTTCATGCAAGCTCCCAGGGAATGTCATCTTCAATCTGCCTTAAAGATATTAGAGTATGTCAAAGCAGCACCAGGAAAAGGGTTACTCTTTCAGAAGCATGGTCATCTGAGAGTTGAAGCCTATTCAGACTCAAGCTATGCGGATGATAAAGGTGATCGGAAGTCTACATCTGGGTTTTGCACCTTTATTGGAGGTAATCTTGTGAGTTGGAAGAGCAAGAAGCAGTCTGTTGTCTCAAGGTCGAGTGCAGAAGCTGAATATCGGAGTATGGCGTCAACCACGTGTGAACTAAAATGGATGAGGGCTCTCATGTTTGACCTAGGAGAGGTCTACGACTATCCTCTTCCTATGTTCTGTGATAACAAGGCTGCTATATACATATCTAAAAATCCGGTCTTCCATGAGAGAACGAAGCATATAGAAGTTGACTGCCATTTCATCCGGGAAGAAGTCTTGAAGGGACAGATTTGCACTCCGTTCGTCACCTCTGACAAAGAGCTGGCGGATATCTTTACCAAGCCGGTTTCTACTTCATTCTTCCACATCTGTGACAAGCTGGGCATGATTGATATCTATGCTCCAGCTTGAGGGGGAGTGTTGAAGCATGAGACCGGGCGGTCTGCGGTTTGGACCTGGCGGATTGTTGACTGTGCGGTCTAGCGGTTTGGATCTGGCGAGTTGTTGACCGTTCGGTCTAGCGGTTTCTCTCCAGCAGTTGCATATCCAGGTGGTTGCTGCTGTGGTTCGGCGGTCTAGCGGTTTGTCTACAACGACTTGGATGTCTGGCGGTCTGGCAGTCTGGCGGTCTCCTTCTGCATCTCCCTCTGGCCTGTCCGGGCGGTTAGCCTGTTATCTAACCGCGCGGACTGTGCGGTCTGTACATATCAAACCGCCCAGTCTTTGTACATTTATTTAGTCCCACATTGTTAGTTTGTACTCTCCTCTATCTCCTCCATTCTATAAAAGGGAGGTCATACCTTTGTAAATGATATCTTTTTTGATAATAAAATTTTCATTATTCAAAATTCCGGCTTGTTTTCTAGTCGTTTTTTCTCTACTTTTACAGAGTTTAAATGGGCGAATGAGACTGTGTGATTCTAGTGCCCCCCCCCCCCCCCGAATGATCCGGGCAGCGCGGGTAGGCTCGTCAGAGGAGAAGGCGGCGTAGTGTGCGAGTGAGTGCACTGGGGGCACGCGCAGGGGCGCACGAAGTGCGTCCACGTGTGCAAAGGGCCCTGCGCAGGTCGCACGTGTTGGAAGCCGTCGCGCGTTGGCCCCGCGCATGCGTGCTCCGCTCGTCTGCGGGTTGCGTGCGCACGTGCGGACGCACTTCGTGCGCATGTGTTGGGCGTGGACTGAGGGCGCCCTTGCAAGGGCGCGGCTCACGCGCATACATGACTTGTGCATCCATTTTGTGAGTGTGTGTGCCCGGTGTGTGTGAACCATTTGCAGGCGCGCTCATCAAGAGTTCCGGTGTCTGGTCGAGGAACCAAATGAACTAGGAATGATGCGAATGAGCGCTTGTCGGACTCATCTTAGCAAGCCAAACGAGGGTGTGACAAAAACCTCTTGTAAGTACTTTTGTAAAGCATATAATATATATACTTTATATTTATAATTTTTTTTGAGTGTGGGCAGCCGCCCACACTAGACCTTTAATAGGTCCGCTCTTGTATACACGGCAAATTTTTGGGTCCGAGCCCCGGTTCCAAATCTGGAACCGGGAGCTATGGATCACCATTCAAATGCATGTGGGGCCCACGCATTTTGGGAGTGTGACATGCACTTTTACGCGGGCCCCATGCAATCACCTTTTCTATTGGCTCCGGTTCCATCCGGAATCCCGGACACAAAAATTTCGCTGTATACACACACATCATATGCAAAATGATAATAAATAGCTTTATGATAATATGGGCTTGGGTCATATGAGTGGATTAGACCAACTGTTCAAATTGTCAAACTGGCTCGAGAAAGGAAAGTTTGACCAGTCCATCCAAATCTACCGTAGCAACTTCCCACTTGCAGCCCACCCTATAAATCCTCTTCTTTAATGGGATTTGACTCTCTTTTGGACTTTATTTCCCCCTTTTACTCCTCATGTACATTTATTTATCCACCATTTTTTTAATTATATTTATTCATGTATACTATATATATAAATATATCACTATCAATTCATGATCATGATCATATCCGAATCCTCATAAAATAAATTAAAAACTAATCTCTGCCCTAGAAAGCTTATGAAATGCTCTCTTTTTTAACTACAAGTTCAATTCATTTTCTCATAATGCAATTATGATGAATAATCACTCATATATACTTCACAATTTATTTTTGCAGAATACATTTGAAGTATTTTAAATTAAGATTTCGTTTGGCGTGGCATGTTTGCTCCGGTGAGTTTGGAGAAAAATTTCACGGTCATAGAATGTACACTGTCACGAAGAAAAGATCATTAGTTTTCAATAATAAAAAATTGATTAAATTTTTAGGTGAGGTTGGGCGGTCACAAACGACGGCGTTCATGACCGCCTCCGCTGTACCAAACGGATTCAAAATCTATGAAAGCCTTAAAATTAGGTAAATTTTATGAGCAAACTAGTTTCAGCTATATGCAAGCTGTGCTTTCGAAAAATCGTCAAAATAACTATGTGCAGACCGGACTTTTTCAGTTTCACAAGTCTTAGTAATTTTTTAATTTGATCCGCACTCAACTCAATTTACACAGAGTCAAAATTGTTCGGAACATAACAACGACACTCAATTAGAAGACAATTCAAACAAAATGATTTCCATTGAATTTGTTTTCGGGGATAATTTCCAAACATTTACAGTCCCAATTTAATGCAACAAATCAAATAGTTGCAGGCTCAAATCTCAAACAAAATCATACGATTTCCTTTCTTTCTCATAAATTCCCACGCACCAAACTGTGAATGAGAATTTTGCATACATTAACTCTCTCTCTCTCTCTCTCTCTCTCTCCAGTGTCTTTCTCTCTCTCTCTCTTCAGTGTCTTTCTCTCTCTCTTCAGTGTCTTTCTTTCTCTCTCTATCCATGTCTCCCTTTCACAAACACCAAATTTAGGACCTGGGCTTCATCACCGATCACTCGGCCAGTCATTTTGTTTCAGGACAATCTAAAGCTTAGCTGAGTCACATTCAACAACAAAAAAAAACCCATCCCCCATGACAACACTTTCCTTAGATGTTACTTGACAGCAACTTAGCCTTGCATGGCCCATCAAGAGAGAGAAAGTAAGAGAGAGATTCAAACTTTTGGGAAGAAGCCATGAGCAGATGTGGAGAGAGATTCCCCCTCCCCCTCAAACACCACAAAAATCAAAGCAAGAAGAAAGAAAATATGCATAACTATATTGGATGTGACTAGATGAGTTTATATATATATAAATATCGCTACACAACGTACATCTCAGTCACATTGGACATACACTCGAACAATATTTATTAATCATACATATGTCCCGCATGCCATTTCTATACAACTCTCTCTTTCTCTCTCTCTCTCTGTCTTTCTCTCTGCTCAACGCACGCAATTTTGCTATATACTGCACAAATTATATATATTATTCAAACGCCCAATTTAATTTAAAAATGCTGGCTTGTTTGCAGTGTGAATAATTTATTAATCTCTGGGTGCAGGCTGCAGCTAAAGTTGAACTCTTTCTTTCTTTACTCAAGAATGTTGAAGCAAAGAAATCAACGGCCGCAGCAATTATGTGATTTCCAAATCTGGATGCAGATCAGTTTTAGCTCCAAAGATAGGATTCTGCGTCTTGTCATACAAATCAATTTTCTTCAATAAGCATCAGCAGCTGCAGCTAGCTAAGCTTCTTCCATCACTTCGCCACCAATAATTTATAGAATGATTTTATCCAAAAACATATTTATAATATCTCATTATCTCCTTTCTTTTTTAAAAACCAAAAAAAAATTCACGGAGCTCTTCTTGCGAGAGAACTAATTACCGGCAGTAAGTTTATGAATTTTATTTCAACCCATTAAAATATGACTGTTTGGCACGGTGGTGGGGTAAAACAAAGGAAAAAAAAGTTGGGATAGGAGGGGTAAAAAAGATGCATGAAATTGGAAAGAGTGAGACCTCAAATGGGGGTTCAGTTCTGCTCTGTTTGGCACAGTGGTGGCGGTCTTAAACGTATGGGTTAAACCGTCATTCGTTAAAGATGATTAACAAATATTATACGTTTAAACATAAAAGTGCATGAAGTTCGTTTCTTTAGGTGGGCGTTAACGAATAATAATTTAACCCTCATGTTCACGATCGCTGCCACCGTGTCAAACGGAGCCTTATGGTCTGTATGCATTCTCATTTGATTTAATGGTGTAAAATTTTTTTTGATTAAAAGAAAATTAAAATAGATTGGAAATAGTGAATCTGTCAAATCAACCAGAAATTAATAAATTTGGACCATAAAACAGATACAATATATCCATTTCACTCCAAATGGAGAGAAGACGAATTCGGATTGTTATCGGTCCTCGCATCGCTAGAATTTTTGCTGGATCAAGATTTGGGGTGAGACTCTCGGATTGACTGAAATTGCTAAGGTTTCTCACGGTCCGAGGAGTTTCTACTTCCTCTACGGGGGCGTGCTGCTGGTTCATTTTTTGTCATCGTTTCGGGGAACCGGAACTCTACATCCCATATCAAGGTGGAGTCGTTCTCGGCATTGAGCGAGAATTTTATGTGGCGCGACTACTTGCCGCTATTGCCACAACCTGAAACATCAGCCGCTAGAACTACTAGGATTCACGAAGGAAAAATGACACAAATTTTGGGTGCCATTAAAAAAAGATAACGCGCGAGAGAAAAAAGTCCCGATTTTTAAGATTTTTAGAGTGCGGATAGTCGATTTCAAGTTGCGATTAACAATCCCATAAATATTAGTTATAAGCATGAGAATTATACCCAAAAATATTATAGAAAAAAAAGAATGATTTTATGAAAATAAAAATGAAAATGCATATAAAACAAGAACCAAAAAGTTAGAAGCAACAGTGGGTAGAGTCAGATAAAGGAGGGGAGTGGGAGAAGGCATGAAAACAAACAAGGAAGGCAAAAATAGATAAATAAATATTAATTAGGAAAAAGAGGAATGTGAGGTTTCTAAATAATTACTCCCACAATTTACATATTTAATTATAGTTGTAGAAAATGGTGGAAAAAAACAAAACAACTTTATCTTCCGTCTCTTATTCCCCAATCCCCTCCCCGTTATTATTATTATTATTATATATTTATTATTTATTTTCAGTTTTTCACCATCCTCCTCTGTTTGCAGACCACGGCAAAAGATCAGGGTAGTGGGACTGTGCTTTCCTCCCGCCATAAACTCCAAACCACCAAATCCCCTGCTGAAAATTTAAAATAAAAGGGCCAAGTTATTAAATATTATAAAATCTATCTTCAATTAGAAAAAAGAGAAAAATAAATGGCAGAATTAGGATTTTTATTTAATTAAAATGATGTTTTTTCATAAAAAATCAAATTGAATGAATGTTTGTACAATGATCCTACAAATCTCGAGTAGCAAGCCGCACCCTAATTTGGGGGAAGTTTTGGCTGTCAATTTGGTCTAGACAAAATTAAAGGACAAATTTTAATAATAAATATAAAATAATGTATATAATGCTTTTTCCTGAAAAATTGAACTCGAGCAAGTGTCCGATATGCCTCTACATAGATCTGCCCGGAAACCAAATGCACCTGCTACCAGAATGCAATGTCTCAACTTTTTTTTAAAATTAAAAGTTCATTTTAAAATATTAATAATTTGAGATACATTTTATCAAAAAAAAAAAAACCCCCCTAAATTTAAAAAGTCCATCTTTTCAATTACCCAGATAAAAATACAAAAAGTTATTTAATTTGATATTTATGAACCGAATTGTTTAGAAAGAAACACTCTTCTACTATATCCCCCTGACGCCCCTCACTATATATAGAAGAAAGCAGCGTGATTCTTCGGAGCTAGACCGTTCTCTCCTCCCCCTTCTTCTCCTCCTCCTAACCGGCCGGCTCAGAAACCTGCTGCCATTGAAGGAAGGCCCTGCAAAAACAGAGGAAGTGAGAGAAAGAGCTGCTCGGTAGAGATAGAAAGAGAAAGCAAAGAGGAAGAAGAAGAGGAAGAAGAGGAAGAAGAAGAAGAAGAAATCATGGGGAGGGAAGGAGGGTTGCCGGGTTGGCTGGGTGGGCTGGTCGAGGAGAGCTTCTTCGTCGGGTGTGGGACCCACGAGAGCATGAAGAAGAACGAGAAGAACATATTCTGCCTCGACTGCTGCACCAGCATCTGCCCCCACTGCGCACCCTCCCACCCCTCCCACCCGCTTCTCCAGGTCCTTTTTCTTGGTCACCACTCCCACTCCCCCCCTCTCTCTCTCTACTGCGCTCGCCCTTATTACTTATAACTTATAAGCCGCCGCGTTGCTTCGTTAGGGTTTCCCACCGGAACGATAACACCCGCCGCGTTTCTCTTTCTTCTTCATTTTCGCCGGAATTCTTTTTGTGTGTGTGTGTGTGTGTTTCCTTTCCTTTCCTTCAATCAATTAGCCCTCGCTTTATATATTATTAAGCAAAATTTATGCAAATTGGCACGCTTTTTGAATATAATTAAATTTATAGTTCCAATGTTCCATCAAATTAGACAAGATTTTGCTTCTGAATTAGATCATTCCATTTTCATGCTCACGCTCACTTCTTCTGCCAGGCCTTCTCCGACCTGTTTTGCTTTTTATAGAAACAACCTTTGCTTCCCGGCCCTTTCTGGTCTCTTTTTTTGGGATCACCTTTTTTTTCCCCACCAATTTATATATAATTCGATAGAATTACCACAAATTCTCACCGCCTGAAAATAAAAAAAAATTTAATGAATAATCATAATAATTAAAGAAAGAAATAAAATTAGTCAAAAAGGTGAAAGCTTTTTCCAAAGCCTCTCCTATCATTCCCATTTTATAAATAAATGGGTGTGATGAGGTCTGCTCGCCGTTTTCACTCACTATTCGAGGCGGAGAAATTTGTTTAATATCTACCCCGCTTTACTGCTTATCTAAAGGGCCTGGATGGATTACCGCCCTGCCCTCCGGTTAATTCGCGTTGCTTGATGTCTGTACATGTCGTCAGAGGGGTAAAACCGTCTTTGTATCCCAGCGCCTTTGAATCCCAGCGCCTTTGTCCCCATCGAGATAAGAATCAAGCCCCGGTCAAAAATTGGAGAGGCCGGTAATAAATATCAAATGACTAATAAATGATATAATTATTAAGTGCCAAATTTTGTTAGATTCTTTTTCGGGGGTGAATTCGGAAATACTTTCTATTTTACGAGAGGGCATTCTGAGAAAATATTTAATTTAAATTTTAGGTAAGGCGATATGTATACAATGATGTGGTGAGGTTGGATGATTTGGAGAAGCTCATCGACTGCTCCTTCGTTCAGGTATAGCCATATTTTACTCCCTTTTTTAAAAAAATATTTATTGCAAGATTTTTTTTGGTTAGATTAATGAATTAATTATGATTTCTAATCTAATGTTGTGTTAATGTGATGATTATTATTATAATAATTATTATTATTAGCCATACACCATAAATAGTGCGAAGGTAATATTTTTGAAGCCGAGGCCTCAATCCAGGCCGTTCAAGGGGTCAGGAAATATTTGCCTGAGCTGTGATAGAATTCTCCAAGAGCCGTTTCACTATTGCTGTCTTACCTGCAAGGTGATTATTTTAAATTCAAAATTGAGCATCAAATTCCCTTTTTAGCCCCCATGTATATTATGCGGCTTAAGTTGCTAATAGTTAATTATTATGAACACCGCGCTCGGTCCATCGCAGGTGGAGCATGTGGTGATGCAGGGGGCGGATTTGTCGAGCATTCTGTTCCGGTTCGACGAATCGGAGTTCGCGTTCTCGCATTTCGAGAGCCTGAGGATGGACGGCTCGGATTTGCTGGACGACGACGGGGTGGGCGGCGGCCAGATCACGCCGAATTCCATCCTGGAGGACCCGTTGCAGTACAAGGGGAGCGCCGGGGGATCGAGCGCCGCCGACGGGGGAAGGGGAGGCGTGGGAAGGAACGATGCTGCGAAGAGGAAGAAGAGCGGCGCGGGCGGGGGCGGAGGCGGAGGACGGAGTTTCTTTCCGGGGATAGTGCTCTCTCTCAGCAACAGAAGGAAGGGGGCTCCCCATAGATCTCCCCTCTCTTAATTCTTAAGTTTAACGGGGGCAGATTGGGGAGCTGCCTTGCCTTTTAATTAGGTGTCTGCATGCTAATTAATTAGATGGTCGGTCTGCCCGGAATGCCCCTGTTAAGGTGGGGGTATTTAGGGCATAAATAGTATGGGTGTTGGGTTGGTGGCGTTTTCATAAGGGGTGGGGGGGAATTTGCAAGTTCCATCATCTGCTAGGCGGTCACAGCAGGTCATATTGAGACTGCTTTGGCTGCCAATTTTGTATTTAGTTGATGGCATATTGCATACTTCTACATGAATGATGAATGATGATCAACATATAATTATATATAATATTTATGTAATATTTGTGTTAAATTAAGATTATATATATATATATATTATGGGATATGTATGTGTTGAAGTAGGAGAGAGAAGGTAGGGCGGAGAGAGAGAAAGAGAGAGGGGGGAGGGATTTCTTCTAGCTAGCAGCTCAGCAGCTGGGGTCTCTATCTATACTTATTGTCTTCAATATTGGGCTTTGACCGAGGCCGGGCTAGACTGGCTCGCGTAGGTCTTTTTGGCGGGGTATGTGGAAGTAGAAGCATTTTAGGGTGTTGATATTAAATGTTTTACTTGTTGTAGATTGTAGGCCAGTAGTCCCACAACGACTCTCTCTCTCTCTCTTAACTTTTTCTCTCCCCCTCCTCGAGCTATACTATTCTCACTTGTTTCTCTCTCTGGATTTCTTCCTGCACCCTCTCTCTCTCTCTCATCCCACCACAGAGGGTGAATTGGTGGAGAGGTAGCTGGGGGCATGGCCAGTAGTAGCACCTGGATGGGTGCCATAACTGCATGACTGAAGCGCAGCTTTTGGTTCAACCTTTAATGGCCTCTAGACTCTCAATAATTGAATGCATCGCCACATCAAAATTATAACGGATATGCATCAAGTGTGCGCCTGCACTCATAGGCTCCTGTTTGAGGCAGCTCTGAGAGTCGCGAACACGGTTGTTAATTGTGTACTTACATTGGTGAATGCTAACATCACCACCAGAGTAACTTCATCAACTTTTTTTTCTCGGGCAGTGGTAACTGTAGTCATGCATTCTATGTCGGTGATGTTTTTGTCCAAACTTCGTCCCACAGCTAAAATGCCACGTCAGACGGAGACTTAATTTCCTTGTGCTTGGCAATTGTGGTTTAGAATTATGTATATATTGTGGCGGCTCACTCGAAACTCCTGTAGATCAGTCTAAATTGCATCATTTTAATCAGGGAGCGGTCGAGCACGCAATCAGTCGCATTGTAATGAGCCAGCTGTCAAGAAAGTTTTTTGCGTGGTAAATCCAAAAAATGAGTGAAAAATTACGCTGGCGAGATTGTGTCGAGACCTAAATTTCACTGGTTGTTGGTGTTGTGCATATAACTTTTTTGAGAATGCGAGTGCGACAAACCGCTTTTTATTACAATTTGTGGGAAGAGAGACATTCGAAGGGTGACAAATTACAACTCACGAAGCAAAGTATTTTTCATTAAATACGGTGAAGAACACCGTGCTCTGGAGACTTGGTGATCGTCTCTTTGCATTTGGAACTTGGAGCGGCGCGTTCTGCACGTCTTGGTGTGAGCTGCTTTCCTCCTGCGGTTCGCAGTGGAGTGGTGCGGAGAGAGTTTGTGGTTGACTGGAGGGCGATGAATGTTGAGAGTTGTTGGGTACATTGGAAAATGTGTACCTGATTTGAAGAAGCCTAACTTAGCTCAATGATATACATCAAGGTGTATTTGATGTTATTTTGAGTTGACATGTGCAGGTTAAGAAGTACTAAGAAAGCAGGAAAATTATTCTAAGTCCATGTGTCGACACCAGAAGAAGCTGTGTCGACACTTCAGAATAATTGTGTCGACACTTGAAGAAGACAATGTCGACACAGAGAAAAAGAGTCGACAACATTTGTGTCGACACCGGGAAGCTATGTCGACGCATAGAAGTTTGGTCGACATCAACTGTGTCGACACTGGGAGGCTGTGTCGACACACAGAGGCAGAGTCGACTACATTTGTGTCGACACCAGAAGACTGAGTCGACACATATAGGCAGAGTCGACAACAGCTGTGTCGACACCTGAAGGCAATGTCGACACATACTATGTTCTGAATCTACATCAACTGTGTCGACACACAGGACTTGTGTCGACACACTGCAAAGTCTAGATCAAGTCATTTGCTGAAGAATGATGAAGTGTTTGAGTCGACACAAGTACTCTGTGTCGACTCATTCTCAAGATGCAGTATGAAGTAGCTGAGTCGACTTAAAGGCAGACATGTCGACACCATCAAAGGCAGTGTCGACACCAAAGTTACTTATGTCGACACTTATTAACAATGGTCTCGACGCTTTCTAACAGACAGTCTCGACACTTCGCTGATCAAGACAAAGACACAAGATCTGTTTGAAGACTTGACAGCTGTGAGTTACAACAGGTTAACTGAAGCTGTCAGACTTGTCAGAAGTTAGTTAGAAACCGGATCAACCGGTTACCATGAAGAAGGCCTATAAATAGACAGATTCAGATGTAGAAAAACAATAATAATAGAAGGGATTTTTGAGAATCAACACACTTAGAAACTGATTGAGTAATCAAATCAAGAAAGTAAAAAAGGCACGGAAGAAGATCTTCATCAGAAGATCTAAGAAGACATTCTGAAGGATATAACCTATCAGGATCTGTCTAAGTAGAATTCGTCCAAGAATTCTGAAGTATTATCAAAGGAATTGGATAGAGAGGGATCCAGCCGTTTGAAGATCAAGAAGGAAGCTGTTACAAGTTTCACAAGAAGCTGTTTGGAAATCAACTCAGCTAAGTTCAGATTCAAGAAGCTTTGAAGAAAGCTAAGATTCAGTTGATTTCAACCATCAGCTGATCAGGTGCTGTCTTGTTCTTTCGTTCTCAACAAGGGCAAGATTCTATAAAACTCTTTTCAATTTCTGTAGGATCTATTAATATAGATCTGAGTTATAAGCCTATATTATAAAGACTGAGTGTAGGAGATCTGATCTCTGAGTGGTAGGGCTGTGTATGCCTGAGTGTAGGAGAAGGTATTTCTCTGAGTTATAGGCCTTGTGGCAAGGCTGAGGTAGGGCAGATTAGCCTGAGCTGTAGGAACCATTCAGGGTTCTGAGTTGTAGGAACCTTTCCAGGTTCTAAGCTGTAGGATCTGTGGATCTGAGTTAAAGAAGGAAGTTAGGCCGAATCTAGCACACTGCTAGATAGGTGAAGGGGAAAAGTGGATATACCCAGACCTTGGGGAACCACTATAAAACTGTGTGCAATCTGTGATGTGTGAATTTCTGTGATTGTTGTGCTGTGTTTGCTAAAGTATTTTCTGTATTCAATTTAATCCAGTAGTTATTTTATGCCTAAAGTAAAAACAAGCATTAGAACCTATTCACCCCCCCCCCCTCTAGGTGTTTAGGTTGTCTTGAAACTAAAACTATCAAGAGTGTTGCACACGGATTGCTTGTTGTGGTGGGAGGCGTGTGTGCGGAGCGGAATGCTCAGGGTGCACGAAGACGTACGGATGAAAGCAGACAAAGGTGGATCAAGAACTTCGTGGAGCGAAGGAGATTCCTAGAGGGCCTCTCAAGTGTGTAGGGGGGTAAGTTGAGGAGAAAAAAGGTGAAAAATGAAAGAGAGGTTGAGATCCTATTTATAGGCCTCGTGAGTGTTTACGGTGGTTATGCGGCTAACTACAGACTGTAACCACATTTATTTATTATTTGCAGGACAAATTACTATAGTTCAACATGCGTATATTTTAATATTATTATGCGTACACCCGCACAGTTATTTGCACCTCCATATTGGGTGGCTACGTCGGTGGTTATGTGAGTGGTTACACGTACATTGGACGGTGGAAATCGCGTGAGGACGATCGGACGTCGGAGAATCGACCGACGGCGAAGAGGGGTCGACCGATGGTGGTGGCTGACGAGTCCCCGGCGGCGGTAGGCCATCGGGGGAGGAAGGAGTGGCGGCGGGCAGGGGCCGACCGTGGGCATGCCGGTCGGAAGGCTGGCTGTAACGCAGACCGGGCATTGTGGTTGTCGGCGCGCAGTCGCATGACAAGGTCGCGACCGGTCGTGGGCGCTCTGACCGAGCGGGTCGACTATGATAGGAGGCCACGCGCAGTCCGATCGAGGAGGCTGGTCACGTCCTATGGCTTGGGGCCTTGCGACCGCGGGCATGCAGCTGCATTCGTGCGGCCGCAACGCACAATAGGGACTGACTGTAAGGCCATCCTCGGACTCTCGCGGGTGCATAAGTGCGACCGACCATGAGCAGTTTGCAATCATGGTAATTGGCGGGCCGATCGGGTGCAGGTCGTGTGTGTGGTGGTTTCTCTCCATAACCTCCTACTAAGATAGCGGGAGTCATGGAATTATAGCAAATTGCTGTCCGGATTACTATAAATTGATGGAGACCTCATCATTTGCCCCCTAAAGACCCGGAGTCAAGAGCCGAAATGAGAGAGCAGATACTTTTTGCATGTGAACTGTTTGCGGCGACCATGGCTGAGGTGAACAAAGGGGCATAGAAGGAGCCGGGTGGAAGTGACGATGCAAAGGTAATACACATCGGTGGCAGTTGGGAGTGTGGGGTGCACATGCAGGGTCGTAGGGGGCACCTGCGCGCAGGGCGCAAGCGCGGGGCGTCACACGAGTAGGGCGCACATGCGCGATACTCCTGTGTGTACGTATGGTGCGCATGCGCGACACACCAGCGCACGAGAGGGAACCTTTGTAAGACCCCCCCCCCCTTTTTTCTTTTTAAAACTCCGGGGTCTTAGGCCTAGAACCGACGCTTTGCGGTGACACCTTCACACCCGGGAAAGTCGCCACTACAAAACGTCGATTCTGTCGACCGATTCGATCACAATAATAGCAAAATAATAAGAGCAAGTCCACAACAATCATATGTAAAGTAAATAGTCTCCACGAAGAGAGTGTCCACAGATATAATAAAAGTACAGATAGTTAAGGCTCATGCCCGGTACATCAAAATTCTCACTACATATCTCTCTCATAGCGGAAGCAAAACTAATAAACTATTAGAGATCTGGACTCATAGTCCCAGTAATCTGAACTCCGGTACTAGACTGCCCCATCTCCAAGCGTGCAGACCTCCGGGGCTGCTCCTCAAAATTCGGCTCCACAGTCCCCTAAAATGATGTGGTTCGAAAACCGTTAGTCTAAAACACTAAGTCCTATCATCTCCCGCCTCTTCCCCCATGGCTCCTAAGCACCGAGCGGGAAGGAAGAAAGGAAAGGACATGATAATGGAGAATAGCAAATGCAGGTGATGGCGGAACTAGACTAGCAGTTTGATGAGCATGTATAAATATATCAATAATAAAGGTAAGAAAAGCTACTCAAGAAATAAGTAACCTTAGCTTATATGAAAACACATAAGCCAAGAGATCTTTTGCAAGACTCCTATCGTATAAAAAGTCACATACCAATTTATATGATAGGGTGCCGGTTTTCTAGCAAGCGTACATATATATTTACAGAATAAAAACCTTAACTTATAAGCATGCTCGGACAAGCTTATAAACCAAGGGGTCGTTTTGCAGGGCCTATTGTATAAAGCGTCCTATACCACTTTATACAATAGGTGTCAGAGTTATATGCAATGGTTATGCTATGACATGCAATTATGGCATAATGTGAACATGCAAGTGCAACACACCCACTCGACTCTGTGTACACAGACCTTTAGTTCCCCCCTTTCTGGAGCCGAACCTCCCAGGATACCTCCGTAGTGGCAAACGGAAGTGGTGGGTTGGGCATCGACCACCTCTAAACCGGTAATTGCACTACCAGTCAGACCAATCGTACGCCTCAACGCTGGTGCACTAAGCGGAGCGCCTGCGTACTCTTGCCGGCTGGCGCACCGAGCTTTTATGGCGAAGTGCTAAACAACATTTACCGAGTCGACGTATTGGCGTCGGTGCATCGACCCTCCAATACCAAAGACTCACCACCTTATATCTTATGCACATGCAATATTAATGTATTATCCACTGAGCCAAAGTTCCCCGGACCATCCCGTCCGTCAACCGAGCCAAAGCTCCCCGGACCATCCCGTCCGTCACAACCAACAACCGAGCCAAAGCTCGTCGGGCCAACCTGCCCATCACCAAAATCCCCGGGCCTATAGCCCGTGTGAACCAACCTAACATCCCGAGACATCGAGGTGAGTGAAAGTGTACCTCTAATTATGTTAGTTACTCTTGCAATTCTGTTTTACCTACAGTTTAGGTTAACCCAGGACTGCCCCCGGCATATCCCGTGAAGGGCTCTCAAAGGGCACTAGGAACTACGATGGGCTGAAGCCCAAAGCTCCCTTTCGCAAGGCATTTATTATTATTGGCTAAAACCCGATTCCAGATCCCTCATTATTACCTTGGATCTAATCCTAGTTTGTTTTGACCTTTCTCTCTCCATGGGGAAGACGATGTTTCGTCGTCCCCGAGCATCTCTTAACATTAAACAACTAACCTCTCCTCATCTTGACTACTAAAGATGCGTTCATTCACATTCCCAAATCAGTATTCTAATATCCCAAATTCTCTAAGTTCATTCTGCACCTTATTATGATTTCTGCAGTTTTTACTAAATGCAGACCATCCTAAGCTATATTATGTATACAATGAGAGGTACTCAATTTTATCATCCAATATCCCTATAATAATTATTGGGGGTCTACCATGCCACAACTAGCCTAAATCCAGAAGTTCATAATTTTCCTAACTTAATTAGTAATTTATTTAATTTTTTCCTAAGTAATCCAAGACCCAAGTTTGAACATGAAGTACCCCTTTCAGATATGCAAATGCTCTACAAAATTTATGATAATTTCATGATGACTATTGAATTGTAAAATCAGAGTCTTCCAATTTTTCCAACAAGGTTTAGGTCTCTAAATCTAATTTTAAATACAACATACATTAATCATTTTAAAGAGACAAGTACTGCCAATTTACTTCCAACATTCTGAGAAAACTCAAGGATGATCATAAAGACATATAAACACTCCAGGTCAAGTTTCACAATTTTACAACAAATAATGAGCTCTGAATAAATTATTGAACAAGTTTTCATTTTGATGAGCTTGTGAAATATGTACTGGTAATATACATCTAAAAATTATAACAAAATTCATGTATGAATATAATTGTCTAAAACTTCCTCTGCCTCAATTTCATAACATTCCATTGAACAGTGAGGTTATAATAACCAAATAAGTAATAGAGGCTAATACATGTATTACAAAGGAGATACTAAAAATATGTTTCTAAATCTCCCAATAAAATTACCAAAAGCTCTTAATGACCTTATGACTACACCACCCAAGTTTTACAATTTTTCACAACACCTTGACTATCCAACTTACCATTTAAAAGTTTGTGTCCTAAACCATGGTTAGGGCTTTGAGGGGTCTAACCCTCACTAAATCCAATAAAATTTCTATCAAAGGACTCTAACTACCTTAGAGTCATCTCCACCAAATTTCAAATCTTTTCAAGGTCATTTGACCACATGCCCTTCTCAAACCCCCAAAACCCAAACATAGGTTTAAACTTTGGTCCTAAGGCAATTCAATCCCAAACCACCTCATATCCCATATGAGGGTGTTATATGTCATGCCAAACCAGTGGCCCAAATACCAACCTCTGTTGAGGTGATTTGTCTACTCAAACCTCAAGTGCACTTTTGACTTAATTACCCTTATTATGACAAGGCTAAGGTTTGCAAAATTTCAAGCCAAATCATCTCTAAATGAGATTAAATTTTATCCAGATCCTTATGATGACCCTAAGGACTACTCACCAAAATTTGGGAAGGTTTGGAGGTCATTTGATCCCTTAATTAATTTAATCATGATTTATTAAATAATTAAAAAACTATAGGAAGATTATCCCCAAAAATTCTCATTTGTAGGCATGACCTAGATATAGATAAGGGTGACTCCTTGTCCAAATTTCAAGTCATTTGGACAAGGGATGAAGTGGGGGCACTCATTTTAATTACTGTCTAGCCCTAGGTATAGACCCGCCAAAATGGGTGCCCTGGTCAAACCAATTGACCAAATTGTCCCAAATTAATTTTAAAATAACGTAGACACATAGGAGTACAAATTATATGTTGACAATTTTCTCATGTAGAGTTTCTAAGTATTTTTCATTAATTTTCTAAAGTGACTTATATTAGGAGACAGAAAACTCAAAATCAGGAATTAATAAAATATCACCAGCACACATCTTAAAGCACAATCGTGGGGCTCCTTGCTTTCTTCTTCCTCCAGCCAATGGCCAGGATTCACCTGACCTGGATCCTATCCCGAGCTTGTTTCCCGGCCACCCATCCCCCTCCTCGGCCGGCCACCGCCACCACCAACTCCGTTGAGGTGGGGGCTATCGCCGGGCGGCGGCACGGCCGCCGGAGGGGCAGTTTCCGGCGAACCAGCACACTGTTTTCACGGAAAATCCATGGAAAAGCTTCACCTGATAGGGCTCAAATGAGCCTGATTCTCATCCTAAAAGACTCCTAAGATCTACCCATAGAAGAAGGAGTAGGGGAGGACCTTGCTCGCGGCCTGGAGACGTGTCGATCGCTGGGATGCCATGGTCGGTGGTGGCGGCGCTCGGTTTCTGCACAACACAGTGAATTTCTTCGGCTCCTTCCGGTTTTGTGTGGAAACCGCTCCTCTAAGTCCAGTGAGTCTTTTAAAATGATAAAATGGGGGGAGGGAAGGGGTCTAGCTGGCAGTGGCCATTAATGCCCCTGGAAGAGCTTTTTTGTAACTGTAATTCTCCTCCCCTAGTTGTTGTTATGGCAGGAAAAGTCCTTGGCCTTCTCCTAACTGACCGGGGGAGGTGATTTCAGCAAGAAGAGTGGGCCCTTGGCCTTCCAGGCCATGAATGACATTTACTCATCTCTTTCTCTCTCTCCAGTAACATGGAATTTTGGTTTAAACTGCCCGCCACGTGGCACCCTACCATTGGACCACTATTATTGTTTAAATAAGTTTTAATGAAAGAAACGGGCCAATTTACGCTCTTGCGCAATTCCCGAGAAGATCCGGTTCAGCCTATTCACCCGAACCAGCAAACAGGGCCGAAAATTTCTCTAAGGCAAAAGCGTTGAGACAAGCCTCCACACTCAATGCCAAAATCGCCAGGAATTTTCTAAGTACAATGGCGTTGAGTGAGCTCAGCTCACTCGACTCGATGCCATTCAGTCTATGGCGTTGAGTGAGCTCAACTCACTCAAAGCCATAATTCTAGAAATTTTTCCAAGTACAATGCCGTTGAGTGAGCTTCACTCGACGCCATTCAGTCTATGGAGTTGAGTGAGCTCAACTCACTCAACGCCATAATTCTAGAAAATCCTTTCTCAGTAAGATGATGTTGAGTTCACTCAACGCACTCAACGCCATTCAACCCATGTCGTTGAGTGGACTCAACACACTCAACGCTCGAACTCCAAATTTTTTCTAAGTAAGATGGTGTTGAGTGCACGCAACGCACTCAACGCCATCCAGCCCATGACGTTGAGTGGACTCAACACACTCAATGCCCGAACTCCAAATTCTTTCTAAGTAAGATGGCGTTGAGTGCACTCAACGTCATTCAGCCCATGACGTTGAGTGGACTCAACGCACTCAATGCCCGAACTCCAAATTCTTTCTAAGTAAGATGGCATTGAGTGCACTCAATGCACTCAACGTCATTCATCCTATGGCGTTGAGTGCACTCGACGCACACAATGCCCGAGCCCAAGATTCTTCCTAAGTAAGATGGCGTTAAGTGCACTCAATACTATTCAGCCCATGACGTTGAGTGCACTCCACACACTCAACGCCCGAGCCCAAAAACCTGTCTAAGTAGATACCTGATCTACTCGTCGAGTCTTGTCGACTCACTCGACATTTCCCGGACTTGAGTCATCTTGAACACTTTTTGGTTGACCCCAATGGGTCCGTAGCGACATATTGGCCTCCCTTAGGGTTAGAGGTGCCATGATGGGATCATGGAACCAAGTTAAAACCCTAAGGTCATGCCTAGCTTGGTCTACTACGTACTACTTGCAGACCAATGTGATTTTCACCTTGAGTCATGACAAAACCACTCCTAGGGGGTCTAGTTGTTTGAGGGATGTTACAACCTGCGCGCCAGGAGCACATGGGGTGCACCTGCATGTAGGGCGTGCACGAAGGGGAACCTGCACACATGGAACATGTTGGGCGCTCCCACACGCAGGTCACAAGCGGGGCATACCTGCGCGCTAGTCGCATACAAGCCGCACCTACACGGGCGCACGCGAAACAAATCACACGCGTGCGATGCACACCCGCACGCCTGGTGCGTGCGCCAGGAAGCGTTGTGTGCATGCTTGCGCACCTTGCGTGTGCGGGTCATGCAATCATTAAATCTCATAATAGGTAGTGTTGAATTTTGAACTCTTAGATTCATTAATATTATAAGCAATCATTAAAAGATAGTGTTGAATTTATATGACGCTCTGACTCGAGTTTCTATTTGACTTATAATGAAAACCAATGAACGACCATAACAAACACAAATTTTCTGATAAATTTTGAACACAAATTTTCTGATAAATTTTGCATTTAGACTTACATCGGAATTATGTGCATCAAATTCAAATACTTATACATTTTACTGATTAAAACTTACATCATTATGTTATCGAATCAATGTGATACTACAAAGTAGTCTATTAATTTTAATTAATTTCTTCTTGTTTACTTGCTTGCATGTTTTACTAGCTTTGTTTCAGGAAAAATTAGTACTCAAAAATTTTTGTTTCACTGCTCTTATTTTATTTTTATTTTGCTCACCTGCTTATTTCCATGTTCCAAGACTTTTTTCTTATTATTTTGGAATTTGCCTTGATGTTCGTGACTGTGCAGCCTACTTCTTGAGCTCGATTTGAGTCAAACTCCAGCGTCTAGATATTTATTTTGTTACTGTGTCAGGTTCTATGTTTATGATTCATTTCATTTACTATCAGAAATTTCTTTTATGTAATAATTATAATTAGTCATTTTCTTTGTTATTTGGACAAATGATATGCTAAATAACATATATACTAGAATTTGACATTATTTACATGTTCATTTCTCCGAGTTTGTCATGACATAAAATCTGTATCTGAATTTGTATCATGAGTTTTTCATTAAAAATACATGTGTGTCTATATTTCACTATCTTATTTTAAAGTTTCCGCATAAAAATAGACATGAATTTTCTTTTCACCCATTCATGTGGCTTCACGACCTGTCCGAAGCGTGCTCTGACTTTTCTTTAGACGGGTTATGACAGTTGGTATCAGAGAGATGTTAACTTCTAAAAATAAATTATTATAACAATTTTCATGTATTTTGGACCTTATTTTATATATATATATGCATCATTCTTTCAGTCTTCTTGTCATTATTTGTTGTTCGCGATTAAAACGCGTACACACTACACTCATAAGCATGAATAATGTACACACTAATATTTATGGGTTAAGTGCAAATTTAATATTTTATGCATATGAATTTCCACTATGATATACAGAGATTGCAGATATTAAATGGATATGGACAGTTTAGTATTTTCAAGTGCGATGACATTAGATAATAATATGCATGATGTGTTAAGTGAAATGGACACTTAACATGACATATGTACAATGCCGGACGCAGAATTTTTTTTCAATGTGGGCAGACTTAAAAATTGTCGATCAATCGTTGCATCATGACCACGAAACGCAAAACATTGCTTTAAAAGAATTCTAATGCAATACATTGAAGCTTCCGTAGAAAGATCATCTACATTAAGTTCTAACTTTCGATGATCATCTAGTTTCTCCTTCTCATTAGGTCACTGATCCGGGTCTATTGCCACGAGTAGGCTTCACACAGCATGGCTACACATGTCTCAACTGTACCTCTAATGCAATTTAATGTCGGGGATGAACACAATCAACCCGATTAAAGTGATTGTTACCCTTGAAGTGTGCCTTAAAGCAATTGAATTGACCGTATTGGCTCCCACTTTGCTAATCTAAACTCTCCTCAATTAAGTTCTGGTTTTAATGCAATAAAAAAAGAAAGGAAACCAAAATTACGTTATAAGAAAGTTTCAACAATATTCACTAATCTAATGCAATCTTAATACTTTAAGATAAAAACTAATTGCAAAAATTATGAGTAATTAGAACGGGAAAAGTGAGAATTGAAAGTTCTGAACAACAAAACATGACTGACCATTCCCGAAATAGGAAAACAAAAATAGGATAACATAGTTCTAGACAACTCACCGGTCTACTCTGCTCTGATGGCCTAGAAGAAGATGACAAGCTCTAGTTTGATGGGAGAAGAAGAATAAGCCCGGGATCGCTGATTCCGTTGAGGCAGAAGAGCTAATCGCAAGTCGAGATTCACGAGAATGTATGTCTCATGTCCCGCTATTCGTGCCACCTGTCAGGCTTTGAGAATGACGGGAATAGGGCATCCACGATTTAAACCTTGACTAATACTTTTACATTTTTAAAGAATATGGTATTAGCCACGACTTAGATCGTGATTAATACCAAGGTTTTTTTAAAGAATATGATATTATCCACGGTTTAAAATGTGGCTAATACTATTTTTTTCGAAGAATGGTGTATTAGTCACGGTTTAATCATGGTTTATACTGTGACTAATACTATATTTTTTTTAAAAATGGGTATTTGCCATAGTTTATACCGTGGCTAATACTATTAATTTTTTTAAAAAAAATTGAGTGTGGACAGTCGCCCACACTCGCCCCAAGGTGAGTTTGCCCCTGCATGCATATCCATTAATATCATAAATCATTGCACAAATATCCAGCTAAAAACAATAATAATAATTTTCCACGCATGAATTTACTATTTGTTTGACATCGCGCATGATCTCATTGTTACATTTGCATGATCATTACCTATAGTTGTCCAATGGAAATGATGTAATTATTACATGATTTATATACCTGACAATATGAAATATGTTAGAATCTATAGTTTCGAGACCTCAATATTTGTAATCAGTTTTTTTGTTCAGCTTGTCTATCAATCCTTATTTGATCCTCTTGTTTCCCCTTCTAGTTAGTTCCTAAGTGTTAGTGAGAAATTAGAGTCTTCTTGTAAATTGCACGCTCTGCTGATTTCCTTCAACGTTGTTTTGTGCTTTCATCCCCAGAGTGACTTACTTTTGCCATCACTCATTCATCTTTCAGCTTCTTTTCTTTTTTGATGCTCTATCTTTGCTTCAAGCAAAGACTTCTTCGCTCTTGAATTCTCGAGTCTTACCTCACAATTTTGAGCTAATAGAAGAAATTCATGTGGTCCCTAAATCCAATCCTACGTATCTGGTCGTATCCTCTAAGATCGCGCAGTATTAAGTCCACAAACTTCAAAAGAAAACCCATTTATATGGTAAGTGTGCCTTGAATGCATGGTAAGTCCGAAGAGTATACTTTAGAACTTGAATCTATCATGCGTAGCAGGTATCTGTAATTTTTCTCTTGATCTTGGTAAATCTCCGCACTTGTTCTCTTTTCTATTCCAGTATATTAATATTAGCTTCTATGTCTTGTTTTGCAAATCTTTTTGAAATGAATGACATCTGAATCTTCACCGTAAGAGCCCCAATCAGAAAATTTTAAGAAGTTTCAGGACGAAACTTTCTAAGTAGGGGAAAATGTAACAACTCATGTTTTTTTAAAAGGAAAAACGTTAGTAATAATAATGGTAATTTTGTAATATTTTAACAAGTTTTTTTTTCCTATTTTAGCCGAGCCCCCCCCCCCCCCCTTCAGGTTTATTTAGAGGTTTCAGTCTAGGGCTTCCGTAGAAAACTAGTCCCTTGTCGATGCCCCACTCCTAATTCCACCTCCTACAACTCATGCTGATCCCCGTCTCCTGATTTTGCTCGCTGCCCGATGCCCCTTCCTGCTTCTCCTCCATCCTCTTGGGTCGACGCCTCCTACTCTTGCTCTAGTTGGTGGATTCCTCTCCTCCAAGAGTCGATTCTGCCTCCCTGCTCGCTGTTGTTCCCATCTTCCTCCGCCGACCCCACCTGCTCCTCTTCACTTCCTTCGGACAATAACCCCAAGAACCGGCGATCCTAGAGGTCAGCAGCCCTCTTCTTCGTTGTTTTGGCTGGGTTTTGCGAGAGGGATGCCTAGGGTTTCCTCCCTTCTCCTCCTTGGGCTCAGATTTAGTTTCCTTAGGTAAGAATATCCCTCCTTTTATTTTTATTCAGATTTTCTTACATCCTTTTTGATTATTTCATGCTCCAAATTTCGTATAACTAGTGATTCATGATTTTTCGTCCTCCTGTAATCGTCTAACTGTCATTGTATATGTGATTTCCAATGTTATTCGTCGAAGTTACAGGCGGAATCTCTCCAAATTTCTCTCTAATTTTGGGTTTCTCCTAGCCAAGCGCCGCCAAGTCTCCATTTTCGCGTGGTATTTTCTTCTCCTCTCACTCTTGAAAGAGGTAAATCTCTAAAACATTCTTGATCAAAAGTTATGCGATGATTAAATACCATGTGCTAGCATAGAATTTTCATCATGTCAAATATCATTTTCGTTATGCTTGGACAGGTTTTAATGAGGTCTTTAATTTTGCTCGCGCCGCTTTGCCGCCGTCAGTTTCAACCTCACCTTATGGCAAGTAGAAATTTCTCTCTTGCAAACATTGAGGTTTAGTTTTTATGCATGTTCTTATGATTGTTTAACTTTACTTCTGAATATTTATCTATCAAATGAACTTAATTCATAAATGCATAATTTGATGAATTAATATTTTATGGTTTAATATATTTGGAATGACATGAATTTGTGATCATGAGTGAGTCTTGTTTGGATTCCCACTTAGATGAATTGCATCTCATTTGATTGATAATTGAAACACTAGTAGTTCTTTATGAACATGAGTATTAATTATTATAATGATAAATGTTGAGATTTCTTGCTAGCAAATGGATGATTAGTGTTTTATATAAAAAATTTGGATTGTACATATGTTTACTTAGAATATAATCGTGTCTTAGAATAGATAAATCTAAATGAATACTTGGGGTCCTAGAAAATGACGCATAATAATCTTATCTCTCGTGAATACTTAAACCTGTAAAAATATAAAGCCAGCTATCTAATTTCTTTTGTGTTATCGAATCTTATTTCTTATGTCTGTATAGTTGTAAGACTTGGGTAAAATTTGTTTCATGATCCAATTTTCCCCTTTGAAATAAATTCATGCATGTTAGAATCACAATATATGAATCATTTGAATCATTTAATATCATGCACCCATTTTCATGTTTGTAAATTCTCTTGTATATCTGAATCGATAAATTAGTAACATGTTTTGATATACTATGAATCACTGAATCTTGAGCCCTTAAATTTGTTAATGTCATAAGCAATCATTGAAAGATAGTGTTGAATTGATGTGATGCTTTCACTTTAGTTACCACTTTACTTATAATGAGAACAAATGAATGATCATAGCAAACACAAATTTTCTGATAAGCCTGACATTTAGACTTATATTAGAATCATGTGCATCAAATTGAAACACTTATACCTTTCACTGATTACATCTTATGTCATTACGTGATTGAATTTATGCAATACTTTGGAGTAGTCTAATAATTCTAATTAATTTTTGTTTGTCTGCTTACTTGCCTATTTTACTAGCTTTGTTTCAAGATAAATTGATACTCAAATATTTTTGTTTCCTCTCATCATATTTTATTTTTACTTTGCTTACCTACTTATTTCGTTGTTCTGAGTTTTTTTTTCTTTTTGTTTTAAAATTTGCCTTAACGTTTATGATTGTGCAGCCTGCTTCTTGAGCCTGATTTGTGTCAAGCTCTCGCTTCTAAATGTTTATCTTTTTACTGTGTCAGGTTCTATGTTTACGATTCATTTCATTTACTGTCAGATATTTTTTTTATGTAATAATTATGATCAGTCATTTTCTTTTTTATCATGGACAATTGATAGGATAAATAACATATATACTTGAATTTGACATTATTTGTATGTTCATTTCTCTGAGTTTGTCATGTCATAAAATCTATATCTGAACTTGTATCGTGAGTTTTTCATTAAAAATACATGTGCATATATTTTTCACTACTTTATTTTAAAGCTTCTGCATAAAAATAACTATTTTCCTTCAAAAGAACTATTTTAAAACTCATTATCAGTATCTCAACCCTCGCCTTACAGACATGGATTTTCTTTCTGCTCATGCCTGTGGCATCACGATCCTCTTGGAGCACGCTCTGACTTTTCTTTAGACGGGTCGTGACATTTATTGAGCCTTATGCGCTGGCAAACCCCTTATTTTGCATTTCTTTGGTCGTGGAGGAGAAATGCTTATTGTTGTGTGGGCTTTCTACTGATCCTGAGCACTCTGCCTCCATGCCGCTAAATCGCGATCAAAAGTTGAAGTTGATGTTCAAGTGTGGCGGTTTGGATTCTGAGTCTCGACCTTCCTCTCGATCGAGAGAGCGCTCTAACAAGGCAGCTCCAGAGTTGATGTCGTGCCTGCTGATCCAAACCTCGTGGTTCTAGGTTCCTATGTTCCCCCGAGTATCTCCCGAGGGGCTCCTGTGTCTTTGATGGCTAAGGAAAAATGCATATCTTCGTCTTTGGAAGTGATGAACAATGCAGTAAGTACAACATTTTGCTTTTGTTTGTTTTAACTATATCTTTTTAGGATCCTCCTGATCCAACTGCCCGTCGTGCTCTAACGGAGTTCCTGATCTTAGCTATGATGGCGTACTGGGCTGCTCCTTGTCCGTGCTACATTTACTGCAAATAGCACGTGCATGCTGATTTCTAGTTCTCGTGGACGACTCCGACCCCATCTAGAGTGACAAACTTCATCGAAAGGTTCAAGATGGAAGGGGTAACTCTGTAAGCTGCCTAGAGTGGTCTGCTAAAGATCATTTTGTAAGGCAATTCTGATTCAATCGCCACAAACTATATATTATGAGTGGCTTGCTTCAGGAACTCCCCCAAGATCACCTAGAGAGTGATGGCTTCTTCAACTGGGACAGGTCTGCGATTGAAACCGTAGACTGGACCGGAGGCCGACTTGAGTTTCTCCTTCAGGATCTTCATGTCACAAAGGGAGGATATGAACACGATGTTGACTGAGTTGTCATTGTCCACCAGTATCGGCTTGACGTAAAAGTCGGGATCGCCGATCTCTGCACTGATAACAAGCGAGACCTAGTACGACATGAACACTCCTTTCAGGTCTTTGTCTATGAAGCTGGTCATTTTTGTGGGCCATGCATCCTGATTCTTTAGCTCCTCCTTGTGTTGAGCAATATAATTGATGGAGACGAAGGGGGAGCAAGTGATTGCCTATACAATTCTAACAACTTTTCTTCCACCCCTTCGAATCCTGGTGCGCATGTCACTGCTCTCTTCTCGCCTGTGTTGGCTAGTTCCAAGTATGGTCTTATAACAACCTCCCGAGGACGCCTTGTTGGATGAGGAGCTCAATCTAATCCTTAAGTTTTAAGCATTCCTAGGTGACGTGTTGTACTCCTCTGTGGAACTCGTTGTACTTCAATTGAACTCCCTTGTTCTGCGGGAGCTCCCACAACCTTTGCATCATTGTGTTATCATGTATCGCATAGAGCACATTCACATTAGATATTTTTTGTTTTTTTAATTCTTTGGTTTTCATTTAACTTTTTAAATTAAAAAAATAACAATTTAAAAAACATTATATCGGGAAAAAACTAATAATTACAAAAAAATACAAAATATTTTATAATATATATATATATGAATAAAAAAGAATCGTCGGGGACGGGCTCACCGTGGGAGGTCGAAGCCCTCTGCGGGGAGCGAGCAGGGCGGGTACTGTTGCGCGGGGTATAGGGCCCCCCTGCATTGTCACTCTTGTGTGTGTGTGTTAATGAAAAACGACAGTAAATGATAAAAGGTTTTTCTTGACGCGGAAACCCCAAAAATGGTGAAAAACAACGAGGTCAAATATGTGCTAATCCAAAATCCACTATTTCGTTTGATTTTAAAAGAGTTGAGATATTTTATCGGAGGGTGACAGACCATCTTTTCGTTACAAGTTTCGAATATGAAAACAACAAAAAATAAACTAAGTCTTCAGAGCCTAAGTGAGAGCGTTTCAGTGGGGAAATTGCTAAGTACTTGGAGCATCGATGGAAGCAGTGCTACTAAGCCGGAGCCTTGATAAGAGTGCTCCCGTGGAGAAGAATGCAACATCCTTGAAGCCTTGAGATGCCTTCGCACTAGAGAGGGAACAGACGAATTCCGAGCAGTGAAATGTTCTAAGTCTCACGTCCTTGCAAGTAAACGTCAGGGCTCTATCTAGCCTCTAGAGTTGCTTATCTTCAAATGAAGGACCGAAGACCTATTTATAGTTTTTTGGAGGGATATGCTGGTAATTGCGTAAGATTGGAATTTGTGCTGATGAATGGTGTTGCTCTGATTTGGTTATCTCGACCACCAATTTTAGCGAAATGATGAAAGTGCCCCCCGGGCAGTTTGGGTAGCCTGGCAAAGTGTTTGAAAGTTGGCGATGGCCGGAGGCTGCCAAAGAGTTATGGTTGTGTTTGGTGCGCGTATACTTTTGGCGGAGTAGCGCTTAGCTAGAGTGTTGGTATTTTGAACAGGTCGCTAGTGGGAGACCTTCGTCTACTTGTGTTTTAGGAGGACCGAAGGACGCCTAGGAGTTGGTGGCATGGAACCCATTTTTGTTCGTGCCTTAGGAGGACTAAGGTACATTCAAGTGGAGGTGACAAAGAACCTTTATTCAATCGCGTCTTAGGAGGACTAGGGCTCATATAGGTGGAGGTGGTAAAGAATCTTTGTTCATTCGTTCCTCAGAAGGACCGGGGACAGTCCAGATGGAGGTGGAAAATAACCTTTGTTCGTTCGCTCCTTAGGAGGACTGGGGTCCGTCCAGATGGAGGTGGCGAAGAAACTTTGTTCGTTCGCGCCTTGAGAGGACCGAGATCCATCCAGGTGGAGGTGGCGAAGAACCTTTGTCGTTTGCACCCCAGAAGGATCGGGGTCTATCTAGATGGAGGTAACAAATAACTTTTGTTCGTTTGCGCCTTAGGAGGACCGGGGTCTGTCTAGGTGGAGGTGGGGAAGAAAATTTATTCATCCGCGCCTCAGGAGGACCGGGTTCCATCCAGGTGGAGGTAGTTAAGTACCTTTATTTGTTCGCGCCTCAGAAGAATCGGGGCCCGTACAGGTAGAGGTCCCGAAGAACCTTTGTTCGTTCGTGCCTCAGGAGGACCGAGGTTCATCTAGGTGAAGGTGCAGAAGGACTTTTGCCCATTTCTCCTAGGAGGTGCAGAAATACTTTTGTCTATCTCGCCTTGAATATTCATGCTCCGGTGGGGTTGTTGAAGTCGACAAAACCAAAATTAATTAGATTATTGTTGAATGAAAGCACAAGGGTACATAGGGCTGACCGTGCGAATTTTATTCTAACAATGACGGAAGATAAATTGCACACGGTGGCGGAGTTCCCTCGGTGTGCTCGGTGTGTCAAGTCCTGGTGGAGCCCCCGGAAGCTGGGTCCTGCGAGCGGATGTCCAATGCGATTCCTTGAGCTAGTGTGTCAGTGTGGATCACCCTCAACAGTGGCCCCAGGAGTATGGCACTATATGTTAAGGTGGCTTATACGATGCTAAATTGTACATCATATGTGGACAACACCGGGGGACTCCCAGACTCATTGGTAGGATGATGCTTCCAAGATGGAGATCATTGGGTGTCCTGCGACATGTGCGCCTTCCAAGCCAAGTTGGACGTCTTTGCCTGAGATTCCTAGCTGAAGTAGAGTTGACAAGAGCAACACGTTGGCGAATACATCAGCAATATCCCATTCACCGTGACTGGTGGTGTTGAAACCGAGATTCGGTTCAACCTAGAGTTCGAACCTAGGGGTGCATCTCACACCTACTTCTCCCAAGTCGTCCCTTGGTGAGAAACCTGAATTTGGAAAATGAACCTTGACACTAACGTGGAGGTCCCACCTCACACCCAGAAGACCTTTGAGATCTCCCCCTCCCTAGCCAATGCTGAGCTAGGTGCCTTGGAGGATGAAGGAAGAAGATGAAGATTGGTGAAAATGGATGCCTCTCCAAGGCACCCAAAGAGTCTATTTATAGATTTTTAGTATCTGGTCTGCCAAAAGCGTAATTCCGTTGTTCTAAGAGTACTGAAATACCCTGGGTTGGTCTGACAATAGCCAAACTCTGTTGTTTTGAACAATTATTCGCAGCCCACCAGGGGCAAAATAGCAGACCCTCAAGCCGAGCGAGCTGCTCAAGTCGGGCGACCCCTGGGAGCTGTCTCATCAAGACCCCTGGGAGCTATTTCGCCGAGACCCCTGGGAGCTATCCTGCCGAGACCCCTGTGAGCTGTCCCGCCGAGACCCCTAGGAATTATCCCGCCGAGACCCTTGGGAGCTATCCTACCGACCCCTGGGAGCTAGTTCTTGGGGGGGCGGGAGTTGAGCACTCTCCCCGAGGAGCAATACTTCGCAGCATCTCCATGATGACTTGGATGGATGTCATGAACTCTTCCCTCTCTACAAAGGGTACTGGGTTAGGGAGCTCGTTGGGGTCATCACCACCTCCATGATCTCCCGTCATGAAACTGCTCAGGAACTTCTGTATGAGTCGCGGTCCACGGTCACCACACCAAAATGTTGAAACCGAGATTCATTTCCACCTAGAGTTTGGACCTAGGATTGCATTTCACACCTACTTTTCCCAAGTCGTCCCTTGGTTAGAGACATGAATTTGGAAAATGACCCTTGGCTCTAGTGTGGAGGTCTCACCTCACACCCGGAAGACCTTTGAGATCTCCCCCTCCCTAGTCAATGCTGAGCTAGGTGCCTTGGAGGATGAAGGAAGAAGATGAAGATTGGTGAAAACGGATGCCTCTCCAAGGCACCCAAAGGATCTATTTATAGATTTTCAGTATCTAGTCTGCCAAAAGCGTAATTCCGCTGTTTTAAAATTACTAAAATACCCTGGCCTGGTCTGCCAACAGCCAAACTCTGCTGTTTTGAACAACTATTCGCAGCCCACCAGTGGCAAAATAGCAGACCCCCAAGACGGGAGAACTGCACAAGACGGGCGACCCCTGGGAGCTTTCTCGCCGAGACCCCTGGGAGCTGTCTCGCCGAGACCCCTGGGAGCTGTCTCCCCGAGACCCTTGGGAGCTGTCTCGCCGAGACCCCTGGGAGCTGTGTCGAGACCCCTGGGAGATGTGTCGAGATCTCTAGGAGCTATCTTGCCGAGACCCCTGGGAGCTGTCCCGCCGAGACCCCTAGGAGTTGTCTCGCCGAGACCCCTGGGAGCTGTCCCGCCGAGACCCCTAGGAGTTGTCCCGCCGAGACTCCTGGGAGTTGTCCCGCCGAGACCCCTTGGAGCTGTGTGCTTGGTGGCAACTTTTTAGTTTGGGCTTTGAACAAAGTCCTTGTAATAAGTCAGAGGAAGGTGAGGATTAAGGCTCCCTTTGGAAGGACTTATTTTCACCGGTCAAGCGGTTACGACCGCTTGACCCGAACCTTAATTAAGGTCCGGTTCATGCGCACGGTCGTAGCCATTTGACCGGTGAAAATAAGTCCCCTCAAACGGAGCCTAAGTTCAATGCACCCAATATGTCTTAGGCAGTTCAAGTGCTACAATGGAAGGAAAAAAAGATTGCAGCCATGAAATGTGAGCCAACTTCAACATCTATCCCCAGTCCTTATTGCAGCACCTTGCTTGAATGAAGTTGAATTGCTAGTAATCACATGTCAGCACACAAGCATCAGTTAATTAGTATCATGGACGACAACATACCCTTCCTTATTACTTAACATCATTATTAGGTTGGAGTAGCGGTTAATTGTGAGATTCTCGGGAGATGAGAAATTTGAATGACTTTTCGTCGTAATTTAAACATAAGATCGATGTATAAAATTTATCTTTTTCTCGACGACTTAAATTTCTATATTATGATTGTTCATAGTAAATATGAGAATGCAGTGATGCCACTAACATAAAAATCAATTGATTGTGATGTTCAAAGGAATTGGTCTCTACGTAAATTATGCTCTGTGGTATATATTATTGTTTCTCACATTGATGAGTTCAACGGAAGCATTCAACGTCACTTATTTTAACTCTGTCAACTTCATAGATTAACCCTAAATTTTATTATAACAAATAGAATCAATAATAGAATGCATCTAATATATACATAATTTCTTTATAATCATGTGGCTTTTTGGCAGATTGCACCCCAAAAAAAAGTGGTTTTTGGAAAAATGCATGACATTGAATTATGATGAGAGTTAAGAAATTATGTATATATTCGATGCATTCTATTAATGATTCTATTTGTTATAATAAAATAGAATCTTAACTCTCAACATAATTATGAAATTGTATATGCATGACATCATATTTGTGTCATCCACAATATGTTTTCAACACCCCCCCATTAAATGAATCACTAGCATGTAATAGTCTTGATCCCCAATAATAGACTATGATGATGTAATAAAATATGGTGTTGTAGAACCATTAATTGGCTCTAGCACTATTAGAGGTACTATATGTTTCATGTTAAATATAGACATAATGTGTGCGTATAAATGTTTTTAGAAGTCATGAAAATGATTTTTTTTTAAGTATGGGTATGAGCAACTACATGTCTAGCTAACACTGATTATGATTATTGTTAAATCAATTGACGCAAAATACTATGATTGAGATAATTAGGATATTTTATCCAAAAAAAAAAAGATAAATTGATCAACATATATTGTAAATATTATCAATGTATGACAATATTCATTAAGGTATGTGCACAATAATCAGGAACACAGTGCAAAGAAAATTATGGATTGAATTACATAAAGATAATAATAATAATATTAAAAGGGCAGGCAAGAATAAATTAATATTGGAAGAAATGAAATGCTGGTTCCGATGAGAAAAAGATGGTGGAGTGGAGCTGATGAGCGGTACGAAGGGCATCAAGTTTCTCCTTTAGAATTGTCACATCTCCTCACTAACAGTCGATTTGACATAAATCTGAATGACAAACTCTCCTCAAATCTCTCCATTATTTTTCTTCTAAACTAGGCCTAAATGATTTTATTATTAGTATTATTATTTGAGGCCATACTAATTAAGGGCCTGTTTGGGAAGGCTTTTCAGAAAGGAGAAGGAGCGGTGGCAAAAGGATGGTAGGAAAAGGAGCTTTTGGAAAATGTCTATTAGAAAAGGAGAATGGGTGAATTTCTTTTGCAGAACTTTTCAAAAAGGAGAAACGCTTTATAAATCGTTTGACAAATCTCCGTTGCGGTAACTTTTTTTATTAAAAATATGCGTCCGGGAGAAAAGACGCAATTATTTCGCCGGGGCAGGTTTTTTTTCGCCCGGGAGCGAATTTTTCGTCGGGTGGTGGTTTTTCTCGCCCTGGCGTGAATTTTGAGCACGGGCGTGAATTTTTCGCCGGGCGCGATATTTTCGCCCGGGGGCGATATTTTCGCTTGGGCGCGAATTTTTCGGCCAAACCCTATATTTTCGGCCGGGTGCAAATTTTTCGGACGGACGCAAATTTTTTGAACGGGCGCGAATTTTCCGGATGAGCACGAATTTTTTCGGATGACGGCAAATTTTTCGGACGGGCGCGAATTTTTCGGACGGGGACTAATTTTTCGACTAGGCAGGAAAATTTCGCCCGGACGCGAATTTTTTGCACGGGCTAGAATTTTTCGCCCGGACGCGATATTTCTGCTCGAAAGCGAAAAAATAGCTTACAAGCGAAAAAAAATACACGACCGGGCAAAAAAAAACTGCGTCCCGGCGAAAAAACCGCGCCCGGGCGAAAAAACCGCGCTCGGGCGAAAAAATCGCGACCGGGCGAAAAAATGCCCTCGGGTGAAAAAATCGCGACTGGGCGAAAAATTGCCCCCGAGCGAAAAAAAACGTGTGCGGGCGTAAAAATCGCCCGCGGGAGAAAAATCACGCGATGGCGAAAAAAATCGCGCCGGTGTAAAAAACTTGCGCTCGGGCAAAAAAAATCGCTTCGGTGCAAAAAAATCAAGTCCAGGCGAAAATAGAGTGACCGGGCAAAAAAATCGCGCCCGGGCAAAAAAATCGGCTCGATCGAAAAAAAATCGTGCAACGACTAAAATGGCACCCGGATAAAAAAAACGCACCCGAGCGAAAAAATCACGCCGGACGAAAAACCGGCTCGGGCGAAAAATACATGCTCGGGCGAAAAAAAATCATGCACGAGCAAAAAACCGCACTCGGGCGAAAAAAACTCACCCGGGCGAAAAACCGCGCGCCCGGGCAAAAAATTCCAGCCCGGGCAAAAAATGCCAACCAGAGCGAAAAATGCTAGCTCAGGCGAAAAATCCGCGCCTGGGCGAAAAATTCTGGCCCGGGCGAAAAATTCGCGCCGGGCAAAAAAAACACTCGAGCAAAAAAATTACGCTCAGGAAAAAAATCGCGCCAAGACAAAAAAATCAAGTTGTAGATTTTTTTTTTAAGAGATAAATGTTTTTGAATGAGAAAGTGCTTTTCGAAAATGTTGAAAAGTAGGTGACATGTGACTTTTCCAAAAGATGAGCAAATGGAGTTTTTTGCGGTAGCTTTTCCCACCGATAGACAATCAAAACGGTCTATCAAGTGTGGTAGCGTTTTCCAGAAAATGAAAAGGAGCTAAAAAGTCCTCCCAAACAGGCCCTAAGGCTTAGTTCGGGGGAACTTATTTTCACCGGCCAAGCGGTTATCATCGCATGAATCGGACCTCGATAAGTCCCAACAAGGAGCAATATTTAGGTCAGGACCGTGGATGATGCTCATGGTCCTGCACCAATGAGGAGCTTGCAAAGGAGGTGGGGTCCACGCAGTTGTGGCTTGTGCCATACACTTTTGCGCGGGGCCCTCATCATTTGTGGCTTCTCATTGATTGTGTGGACGATGCTTACCATCCACGGTCCTGACCTAAAAATTTTCCCCCAACAAGGCCTAAGTGATGTCACTACAAGAAAAATCATAATTAGCAAGGGGCAGAATACCTTGCTAATTATTTAAATTCGTTGCTAATTTTAATTAGCAACGAATTTAGAAACAAAAAAATTTCGTAGCTAATATGCTCCTAGCTAATTTTAGCAACGAAATTTTTTCTTTCTATATAGCAAGGATTTTTTAGCAAGGTATTTTATCCTTTCTAAATTAGGAAGGAATTCTATTTTTGTTGCTAAAAAATATATTTGTTTAATTGTATATGCTAGGTTTTGAACACACAACCTACTCCAAACAACCAACCATTTTTACCAACTACTCTAACTTAATTCTTTGTTTATAAGTGACGATATTATTTATATATAACATATACATAATTCATTAAATTATATACTCAAATATAAATATATAATATATAAATTTCTTTATATATAACATATATATTCCTTTATATAATATATATTTATATTATATAATATATTTATATATATTAATTATAAATATAATATATATTTATTATATATATAATGATATTTTTTTTGTTATATATATGTGTGTTGCTATATAATAATTGAATATAACGTTATAATATATAACTATATGTATAGTTATTTATATTATATATTGTTCATATAATTTATATTTATTATAATTATAGTTAATTTGTTAAATACTAATAATCTTTATTAATTTATAAATTTATATATACGATTTTATATAATATATACAAATATAAAATTATATAAATAATTACATATATTATTAATTATTTTGTTGAATACAAAAAATTTACACTATTTATAAATATATTAAACAACAATTATGTTTTATGCCAAAGGATAATTTTGGAAAAAAAAAGTTCATCAATAAATATTTTGCAAAAAAAAAAAATGCAAAAATTTGGTTTGCAATAAATATTTTCCAAATTCGATTTGCACATAACATTTGTCATATTTTAATGCAAAAATTTTAGCATGAAATTTTTGAACGGAAAAATTTCGTTGCAATTTAGCAACATGTATTTAGCAACAAAATAATTCGTTGCTATTTTTGCAACAAAAAATTTCGTTGTTATTTTTGTAGCTAAAAACAAATATTATATTCGTTGCTAAATTCGTTCCTAATTAGCAACAAACTAATAAGCCTTTCTAATTTTCGTTGCTAATTCATGTTTTTCTTGTAGTGTGTATATTACATATATGTGGTTAATTATTGGATCTTCCCAGAGAATTTGCATAATTATAGATTGCACTCATCTATCTTTTGAAAAGACAATTAACTCCCCCCTCCCCTCTAAGTTTTCTCAGTTTACAAAAATGCTCGTTTCATTAGAACTATGAATAAAAAATGATAAAATTGGTCAAATTATTTTATAATTTACAATTTTATCCTTTGTAACAAAAGTGTAAGCCTTTTCTTTAAAAATATAGATGGAATGTGATCAAGTGTGTAAAATCAAACATAATAGTGAATTTTGGTCCGATACAGATCCAACCACGTGATTTTTCACCCATTTTGAATTTTTCACGTTAAAAAAATCATTTTGTTGCTTTTTTTCATTGATTTGCGCACCCGTTCCAATTCCGAGCTAAGGCGGTCCAGTTCTCCGGACCGGGGAAAAATCAGGTGACCCGCAACAGTTTGGCGTCTCCGGTCAAACAATTTGCAATGATGAAAGGAGGTGTGCACGCCACCAGCCAACCTGCTTACAAGGAACCTGGTGATCAAGCATCCAATAGCTCGCCCATCAACCACATGCCGCACGCCGCACTTCAAGGAGGTAATCACCGTGCTAGCGTCTTCGGTAGAAGAGAAAAAGTGCCAGATTCAAGAGTTCATTATATTAAGGGACTTAGGGGCCTCTCAGACCTCGGGAGCATACCCCTAGAAGGCAGTCAGATATCATTTACCTCAGGCCATACCGATCGCTCAGTAGACTATCCCGCGCCACGAGCCATACATGAGCTCGAGGGGCATCGGTCGTAGGAGGCGTCACTCCCAACAAGGCACCCAACCAACAAGAGCAAAGCGACCAGGGAAGGACGAACAAAAGGAGTATAATCCCTATGTCTAGAAAACGTGATAGGCACCCGGGTAGAACCTCACGGGCCAGGGGGCAACAACACTTCAATTCACCCAACTCTGCACCTCTCATACATAGATCATGCACGCTCTCAGAAACCGCCCTCAACTTCAGAGGCCCAAGGCGCTCCCCCTGGCAGGAAGGACCAGTCCTAGTACTGTCACTTTCACCAGGGGTACGTACACAATATGGAGGAAAGCTTACGCCTGAAGGAGGAAGTCGAGCGGCTTCCACGTCACGACTTTCTCAAGGAATTTCAAGGAAAATGGTTGTTGTGCCACCTACCACGACCAAACCCGATGCGGGAGGGGGGGGGGGGGGGGGGGGGGCACCACAAACCACGACCAAACCCAATGGGGGATAGCATCACGAAGAAGCACTTCTAGGGAAGCAGCAAGAGCCGGTCAGACCGGCCGTCCCCAGCACACCAGGACCCTCGTCAAATCCATAACACATTCATGCGACCCTCGAAAGCTCACCTGTACAACCTCGTATTTGCGGAGTGGGGTCCCCAAATAAGCGCAAGGTGTAATCCAGAGAATGGTCCAAGACAAGTGAGCCCAAAGGCCAAGGGAACAAAGGGTCGGGTGCGGCGGGAGGCCGGCACCCGCCCCGGCCTCATTTTCAAGGGGGTGAGTGCGGCGGGAGGCTGACACCCGCCCTGACCTCATTTTTAGGGGTCTCGACGTGTTAGGGACCTAATTACTCAATACCTCATATGAACATGGAGATGACTAGCATGCTTGGATTCGCATTAGAAAAAAAGAGGAAAGGGGATCACAAAAAACGGTCAAAAAACAAGGATGTTCTTCCGGTCACTCTGAACAACCTCAGAGAGAACCGTCGGAAAATCCTCAAAATAGGTCCCAAAAAAGTATAGGAAATAGCATAACGAGAACAAATGTCTGCAGCCCGATTAGCCTCCCGCGGAGCATATCAGAGCAGGACACAAGGAAGCCCGAAAAGAAATCCCAACACATCAGCGTCCGAAAAGTGGGCATCCCAAAGACGCGAGTCAAAGCAGCGTTGACAATACTATATTTTAGTAAAATTAGCAATTCTATATTTTCATCATTTTAGGGTAATAAATAAATAATTTTAAATTTTGCATGGACATAAATTATGTTTGCAATTTGTTCACAAATTAAAGCATTTCGGTGTTGTTATATGCAAACCATAACTCTCTATTAGCAACTCCGTTTTAAGAGATTATGCCAATTTTTATATCAATAAACCAAACCACTTCTTTCTTTTTCCAGTTTTTCCTGTATTATCAAACATTCTTTGTAAATGAATGAGTCAATACACGTGTTATATAGTAACAAAATCAGTATGTCAGAATGGTTCTTGTATTTAAGGTTTGAAATATAACATTTTTTTCCTGTTAGATTTTTTGTTTCCTACCAACGATAAGACCATTTAAATTTTTTGAATGGTTTGCTATTAGGAAGACTGTGCGAATAACTGTCCACAAAATAGTTGGTTTGCTAATAGATAGAAATGATTTGCTCATAACTTAGGCTTCGTTTGGTTTGATGTTTTGCTCAGGCGGCGGGAGGAGAAGGAGGGCTTCTGGAACCGGAGGGTGGAGGCCGTGGTTGAAATCCCTTTGTTTTCCTCCATTTCTCATGATGTGACGGGTGCAAACGGAGCAAACGCCGCCGCCGAGCATTTGGTTACACGTCGTGCGACGGCGTTTGTCCCAAACGAAGAGCTCCAAACGCTACGCCAAACGAAGCCTTAAAATCAAATTAAATAGGCATTTACGAATATAACTCGCACTCAATAGTTATAAGTGATTGTATCATGGGAGCTCAAAATAGATTAGGAAGCAAATAGTCCAAAACAATAAACTGGATTATATATATATATATATATATAGTTAATAATTGAACCCCCTCAAACTTCCACAAATTATTATACAAATCACCCATACAAAAAGTTAAAACTAGTGACAAGAATCTTTATCTCCTTTTGTCACTTTTTGGCACAAGGGATTCGTTGCGAGGTGGCGTCACGATGGTTTGTCCTCACCCAGTTAAGATTCGATCCACAAGACACGAAACCATAAAAACTGTGTGAATCATCGTTGTGGGCGACTATCGGTGATTGTGATAACGCATTCAACAATTTCACAGTAATTATGCATCTATATAATCAGATCCAACCAAACAAGATTGTTCGATCGTAGCCTTTGATTAAAAAATAATTTGATATTATTATTTTTTGACTAACTCTAGCTTAAAGCATATTCATGCATGAAATAAATTAATATACAAACTATCATCTAAAAGTTAGTCAAAGGACATGTTTTCAAATTAATCTCAAATTTGGAGATCTATTTCAAACTTAAGCTATAGTATAGGACTATAGGGCTTGATTTATTTATTTGTCAATTTTTTTTAATGAAATCATAATTAAACAATTAAAATAGATTGTTAATTAATAGTAATAAATTAGTATTAATGGGGGAAAAGAGGGGGGTTCTCACTTCTCACCGAGAAGAGCGCCCTCATTGGGTTGGGCTTCGCAACTTTTTTGTTTGGGCCTTTGACAGCGCGCTCTCCCCCTCCGTTGACCACTCCCCAACAAATCTCCTTCCCATTTCCCAATCTCTCTCTTGTCGCCCTCTCTCTCTCTCTCTTCTTTTGACTGGGACCCACGTAGGATGTACGGCCGATTCCTATTGGCCAGCATCTATTTCTCTCTCTCTCACACTTCTTTTGACTGGGACCACAAAGGAAGTACGGCCGATTCCAATTGGCCAACATCTATTTCCCTTCCCCGACAGTAAACATAGCTTTTTAACCACTAATCACATGAGATTAGCATTTTTTAGTGGGCCCCAAGCCCCAAAAAGAGAAATATTTGGGTGCATTACTCTCCTCCAAGATTACGGTGCTCCCGCGCATCAATTACTGGTTAAAAACAGCATGATTGATCAAAATATTGTCGTATTTGAAAATACTGGTAGTATTTTTTGAATACCGCGGCATTTCGCGAAAATAACTCCAGCGTAGAATACCAGATCTTATGCATGTATTTAATCCCGCACTTAAAAGACAGATGAGAGTAACCCACCTAAAACTTTCTCTAGCATTAACGCTATCAACCCTAAACCTAAAATTCTTTGGGGTGCATCGATTTACTATGCAATGTGTTCTTGTGGCATAATACACATGAGAAATTTGATGCGTTGCGGGTGATTTTTTTGTAGATTGTCGTTTTTTCGGTGTGATGTAATTTTGTTGAGGCAAAGAACACACTCTTGTGAAGAATTTGCGTAATATGTATCAAACTGCACTGCTCCAAACACCTAGTTATTGTCGTGTGTTACACAAGGAAAATCCGAGGAAATGAATAATTAAATTGAAGATGGAGATGTGGTTTGTCAACTACTTTACAACAATATAAAACTATGCATCGTGCAAGACCAACATGTTAGTATTTCTAATCACATTGTTTACAATTAGGGTTTTATTAATCTCTCACGTGGGAAGCTTTTTTTTTAGGGTTTAGAAAATGCTTTTTTAACTCTTGTATCGAAAAATCATGCTCGTCTTTGCTCTCATTTGTGCGTTCGCAATACGTTTTATTGGAAGTCGTGATATTTTTTTATATATATGTAAAAAAAAGTGATGTTATGGACACATAATAATGTTTATGTACAAATCACATAAGTCCAAAACAACTAAGACCATTATAATTTATATTTTTATATATACATGATAATAATTTTTGTTTGGGCAATTATTTATTTTTACTAAACATGATAATAATTTCCCATAACTTTGTAATCCTCGCGCATGACTTGAACTTCCGAGTTTTACGGGTTACGACTAACGAGGGATTGAGCGTCAAATGAATAGTGCCGACGTTGGAACTTGGACGCACGGAAGCACAACAGAATGGTGGTGGTGATTTGTAAACCCTACATAGATCTCCCTTGCATGCACCACTGCTAATCGTTGACGTCCAAATTCATCTCCAACCTCGAGTTCCAGCATCAATGCCTCTCCCACAAGCCACAAATCTCAACTTTGAGCTCTCGCCTGCGGTGTTGCCCATTGTCAAAGCCTGGGCTGGGCGCATCTTGCCTCCAATTTTTCAGGACGACCGCCGGCACCCCCAGCATCAAGCTCGAAAGGGTTTAGCCTCAACAGGTCTGTAGACCATGCACCCCAAGCTCAATTTATGATGAGAAGAGAAAGAACTTTATTGTTAAACGTGCTCGGATGGGAGTAGTTCCGGAATGGGTCACCTCCTAGGAAGTCTTCGTAGGGGCGCTTAACTGGATCACTTCTCATCAAAGGGAGGCTGCGGCCTTCAACAACCCCCCAGTGGGCATGGAGGGGTTGGGGTGCATGATCTGCAGAATATTTGAAGTTGAAACCTTTCGAGCATGGTGCTGGGGGTGTCGGTGGTTGCCCTTTCGAGCCATGGGATGGGGAGGCCGTTATAGTGAGAGGTCCGCCTTTTCGAGTCTTGGAATGTCATTGAAGACTATGGTGAAGGACATGTCATTGAACCTAGGCAATCGCGATGGGGGGCAGGTCCTAGCGACGCTGCGAATTACTATGACGAATAAGGGTGAAACCTTTGATCGACAACAGTGAGAAGTCGTTGCGACGTGGTCCTAGAGAAACTGTGAAGTTAGGACGCTTCGAACTGCTAGTGAACGCGAGGGGGGCAGGCCATGGCATCATTGCGACCTACTGCGACGGATAAGGGCGAAACCTTTGAACGGTAGCAGTTAGAGGTCGCTAGAGCTGGGGGCCTTGAGAAACGGTGAAGGGATGACCTTCGAACCGCCAGAATGTAAAAGGGCAGGCCCTGGCGGCGCTGCGACCTACTGCGGCGGATAAGGGCAAAACCTTTGATTACTGGCAGTGAGAGGTCACAGGGATGTGGTCCAAGAGAAAAGGTAAAGTTCAGACGCTTTGAACCGCTAGCGAACACCAAGGGGGCAAGCCCTAACATCGATGCGACCTACTGTAGTGGATAAGGGAAAAACATTTGATCGGCGGTAGTGAGTGGTCGCTAGGGCTCGGGGCCTTGTGAGGATGATAAGGGGTGATTCCTAGCGTAGGATTCTACTCATTGCGGGGGATAAGGGCGAAACTTCGATCAACGGCGGTGGGGAGATCGTGAGGAGTCGTCCCTAGCTATAACGTCGAGGGGGTGGACCCTAGCATAGGCTTCAATCCACTGCGGGGGAGAAGGACAAACCTTTGATCCGCGGCATGGGGAGTACGTGTGATGACCCAGGGCCGACCCACTCTGGATCTCACAAGGATTACTGTGGCCTTACCTGACATCGTCCGGGCTGCAGCCCAAGCACCCAACCCCTCTCCATCAACAAGTGGGTTGTTGGTGGCCACAACCTCCCTTTGATGAGGCAAACTCGATAGTCAATCGCGCATCACGGGGATTTCTCAGGAGGTCACTCATCCCAGTACTAATCCAGCACGATCATGCTTAACTATGGAGTTTTGCTCGTGCTGGAGTAGTACTGGGATGGGTGACCTCCTGAGAAATACCCGTGATGCGCGCTTGACTATCGAGTTTGCCTCATCAAAGGGAGGTTGTGGCCACCAAGAACCCGCTTGTTGATGGAGAGGGGTTAAGTGGTTGGGCTATAGCCTGTACGAGGCCAGGCGAGGCCACAATGATCCTTGTGACATCAAAAGTGGGTCAGTCCTGGCTCGTCATAGTTTCACGAGGAGTCGTCCCTAGCTGTAGCGTTAAGGGGGGCGAACCCTTGTGTAGGCTTCAACCCACTGTGGGGCAGAAGGACTAACCTTCGATCCACGATGGGGTAGAGTTCACGAGGAGACGTGCAACACCTCCCCTGTAATGACCGTATAATATGGGTCCGGTCGGGGCCCCACAACATACAGACGTCACAGCTTAAGCATTAAAAGATGATATAAAACTACCCAACTCAAAATTCAGAATAAAACAGCAGAAACATACAACTAAACAGGAAGTTATCCACTAATCCATGAGTATCAAGATGGCATTAAGGTCTTACACATCATAAGTCCAAAACTGAAAGACAACATAACAACATACAAGAGCACTCCTAGGCTACCTCGGCATGCAAGCCAGATTACATTTCATGAGCATAGCATTCAATCAAACATAAGTAAATATAAGAAAGTTCGCTTCATGAGGCTTAGTCCTTTTTGGCAAGCGAGCTTGATCCTGCTTGCGATCCTTGCCCTATAAAAATTTGTTGTAACGAGGGTCAGCAAAGGCTGACCTCAACTGTGTAACCAACACATCTCCTCCAGGTCGTCCCTAGCGGACCCCGGGGCACTCCATCACCCTGCAGGTCATCACTTCGTATGCAATATACATAAACATGTAAAACGATAAAACAAGTTTGGATGTCTCATATATCAAACATGTTTCTACGTTAAATATATAGTAAAAGGGGCCTACAATGCAGCATGTATGCAAACATGGGTTTTACCCAAGGCACCCTAAAGGGTATGAATCTAACACATCATCACGCATCATCAATCAGGTACTTCCATTTTCCCCTTTGGCATTCAAGCTACAAACACATGGGTACTTCCAATTTCCCCAAACGACATTCAAGCCGCTATACGGAAATCTTGCCAAGGCCGCCCCACCCGCTCGTGGGTCTCAAAACCCGGGCTTGCCTGCAAACTCTGACTTCTCACATCAGGATTCTGCCATTCAAAAAAACAAACCGATGCTAAGAACTCTCGCAGGACCCCACCCGCTCGTGGGCTTCATTGCTCGGGCTTGCCCAATGCTTGACATTCTCGTCAGTTTCAAAGAAGGGGACTTGTCTCGCCGGGACACTCTCCACACATGACTTGCACGTCACAGACTAGCCAGCCGACCACGGAGACAAAGTCAAGCCTTCGCACATCACAAAACATAGCCTTACCACCCTAATCTACCTTTCGTACTGTAATATTCCCGTGCTCCAAGGAAACCATCTACTGTCACCACGGAACTAACCTTGTCTAGTACCGACTACATGTACTCGCGTGAAATAAGAGAGACATACATCACAAACGACATCTTGCCGCAACGGATTTCTAGCAAAATCCTTAAGGCTTGCTATGTAACATCACCGAGTCGGACTAACGGTCGTGACTACGACTTCACCCACAATGCCTAATCCACTAGCGAAGCAAATTTCTAATGCAATATCATGTCGGGAACGGACACAATCGACCTAGTGGTTTCTCTTGAACCATGACAACCCGAACCCCTCTCATTTGAGAGATATGGTGCATATATGCTTGAAATAAAAGTAAGAAAAGAAAAGATGTCATGCACACATCCTATAACCGAGAGGAGAAATATCGTTACCTTACGACCCCTCTTCCTAGCTATGGAATCTTTGCCTTGCACGGATGAAAATGAGCGCCTCAACGTCCTCTCACCCGGATCTGGCCTCGGAACGACGATCGGAGCTCTGAAGCTCCGCCAATGGCGAAGAAAGCCCTCTTTCCTCCTCCGCTCTCTAACTCTCAAACCCTAACATTCACCCGGAAAAGAGAAGAAAATGAAGGAGAAATCCCGCTCTGCTCTTCTCAAGCCCTTTGGGGAGAGGATCCTGGGCCCTTGGATCGACTTTGATGTGAAATAAGACTGTTAGGAATTCAAACTACAAAACTCCACATTTCAGCCTTCAACTTTCGTCGAACGGCTCCACCCTCAGCCTTCGACTTTCGTCGAACGGCTCCGCACATCAGCCTTCGACTTTCGTTGAATGGCTCTGCATTCGTCAAACGTCCTGAGCTCAACGAATGGCGCATAGCTCGATAATCAACCCAGAGCTCAACGATCGGCCCAGAGACCGACGTTCGTCGAATGACCAAAACTTGTTGTTCGTCGAATGGCTAGAGCTCGACGAATGACCCAGAGCTTGACGATCGATCCAGAGCTTGACGTTCGTCGAACGGCTAGAACTCGTCGTTCGTCGAACGACCAGAGCTCTACGAATGACTCAGAGCTCGACGAACGACCTAGAGCTCGACATTCGTCGAATGACCAGAACTCATCGTTCTTCGAACGACCTTCGACGATCCTAGAATTTTGTCGAACTGCTCTGAGTTCCTCAAATTTTGGGTGTTACAACTCCTCCCCCCCCCCCCTTACAAGAATTTCGTTCTAGAAATTATTTTTCATTCAGGAAGACAGCAAGAAAGATGTTGCAATAAATTCAAACATTTTTACAACAACATTATAAAAACAACTTACCTAACGAAAAGAGTTCTGGGAAGTCCTCCTGCATTATTTGCTCATGCTCCCAAGAGAACTCATCTCGCCCATAGTTGTCCCAATACACCTTTACGAGCTTAACCTCTTTGTTCTGCAGCTGCCGAACTTCTGAATCCTCTACGCCAACCAGACGGACCTTCGTCCTCAAGTCCTCTTCTACTGGTACCGTCGTTGATTCGATCACAACACTAGCCTCCACCAAGGCTTTCCGCAAGACGAAGACATGGAAGACATCGTGCAATCCACTCAGCTCTGCATACAGCGCTAACTGGTGAGCTTATTCACCAATGCGTTCTATAAGCTCGAACGGTCCCAAAAACCTCGGATTCAGCTTCTTGAGTTGGCGAATCCGCGAAATGCCTTTAAACGGCTTAATCTTGAGATAAACCCAGTCGTCTACTACGAACTCCATATTCCTATGGCGAGCATTAAAATACTTTGCTTGCCGGTCCTAGGCAACCTTCATGCGTTCCTAGATGGTCCGCACCAATTCGCAAGCATCGACCACCACTTCTTTTTCCAAAAGTTTGGTGTCCCCCGCCTCTGTCCAAGACATCGGTGTTCGACAGTACCTTCCATACAAGGCTTTGTATGGAACCATCTTTATACTTGTATGGTAGCTGTTGTTGTAGGCGAACTCTACCATGAAGAGGCGATCTTCCCACTTCTTCCCAAAATCGAAGGTACACATTCTCAGCATATCTTCCATTGTACGATTCGTTCTTTCTGTCTGTCCATCGATTTGTGGATGGAATGTCGTACTGAACTTAAGCTTCATGCACATACTCTTCTGAACCAACCTCAAGTCTTTGGACGTGAAATGTCCATCGTGATCACTAACTACACTCTTAGGAATCTCATGTAGTCGCACAATGTTGCGAATATACAACTCTACAAGCTTCTTCACGCTGTCCTCTTTCTGATTTGAAAAGAAATGGGACACTTTGATCAAGCGATCCACAATCACTCAAATCATGTTGTTACCCTACTGCGATCGAGGTAAGCCATGCACAAAGTCCATGGAGATGTCATCAAATTTCCATTCGAGGATAGGAAGAGGCTTCAGGAACCCGCCTGACTTCTGGCATTCGGCCTTCACTAAGGCGCAAGTTTGGCACCGACTGACGTACAAAGCTACGTCCCGCTTCAGACCATGCCACCAAAAGAATTTCTTCATATCCAAGTACAACTTTGTACTGCCCGGGTGGATGGAGTACTTCATAAAATGAACCTCAAACATCAACTCCACACGGAGCTTGCCGAACTGCGGTACACATATACTCCCGTCCTTCCTTAGGATCCCATCAATCATCTCTAATTCGCTACCTTCACCCTTTTGAGCTTCCACTACAAGCGGCCAAAACTCCTCATCCAAACTAGTCGCTTCCCGAACACGATCGAACAAGTCGTTTTGCAACTCAATTCAGGTCAAACGAGCCATGCTAGACTCGCCTCTTGCTACACACTCAATGCCAAGGGACTCCCAGTCCCGCACCAACCGCTCATCATGAGCTTCGATCCAATTCCGTTGACCAGAGTATTTTCTACTCAAGGCATCTGCCACCACATTGGCTTTGCATGGCGTATACTGAATTGCCACTTCGTAGTCTCCAAGGAACTCGACCCATCTACACTATCGCATATTCAAGTCCTTCTGATCTAGAAGATACTTCAGGCTTTTGTGGTCCGTCAATATCTCCCCCTTCGCATCATACACGCAGTGCTGCCACAACTTCAATGCAAAAATTACCGCCGCCAATTCCAAGTCATGGACGGGGTAATTCTTCTTGTGAGGCTTCAACTGCCTAGAACTAAAGGCTATCACACTGCCATGTTGCACCAACATGCAACCCAAATCGCACCCTGATGCGTCACTGAAAATCTGAAATCCTTCAGTCCCTTTAGGTAGACTTAGGATTGGAGCTGTCACCAGCCTTCCCTTCAGGATGTCAAATGCCAGATTGCACTCCTGAGTCCACACAAACTTTTGGTCCTTACAAGTTAGAGAAGTGAAAGGTAGAGCTATCCACAAAAAGTTTTACACAAACCTTTTATAGTACCCGGCTAGTCCAAGGAAACTTTCGACTTCCGCCACGGCTCTCAAAATCGACCAGTCCCTGATGGCTTCAACTTTCGATGGATCCATCGCCACCCCATCACCACTAATCCTATGGCCCAAAAACGTAACATTCTCTAACCAGAACTCACACTTCGAGAACTTTGCATAGAGATGGTTCTCTCTCAACACTTGTAAGACTATTTTCAAATAAGTCTCATGCTCCGCCTCCGATTTAGAGTATACAAAAATATCATCGATAAAGACGACAACAAAAGAGTCCAAGTATTCCCAAAATACTCAGTTCATCAAATCCATGAATACTGATGGTGCGTTCGTCAACCCGAACGGCATCACCGAGAACTCGAAATGACCATACCTCGTACCAAAAGCTGTCTTGGGTATGTCCTCATCTCAAATCCACAACTGATAGTATCTTGACTTCAAGTCCAACTTAGAATACACCATTGAACCCAACAACTGGTCGAACAGGTCATCTATCCGAGGAATCAGATACTTATTCTTGACAGTCAGTTTATTTAACTCTTAGTAGTCTATGAACAACCGCATACTATCGTATTTCTTCTTCACAATCAACACTGGCGCGCTCCATGGTGAATAACTGGGTCTAATATACCCCTGCTCCAACAGTTCCTGCAACTGTACTTTGAGTTCGGCCAACTCCTTTGGTGCCATCCTAAAAGGAGGACGTGACACCGGCCTAGCCTCTAGCACTAACTCAATCGAGAAATCAATCTCCCGTCGAGGAGGTACTCCAGGAAGCTCCTCAGGAAATACATCCTTGAATGTCGCCACTACCGAAATATCTCCAAGTGATAACCCGGAAAGGCGAACCTCCAACAATGCTACAAGAGCTACTCCTCCCTGGTTAACTGCATACACCAACTGCATGAAAAAAATCATGAAACATGCCACTCCATTAAGGAGCTAAAACTTAACTTCTGACTGCCCTTCGCTTCTCAAGGTCACAACCTTAGATAGACAGTCAATACTAGCACGCTGCTCTGCAAGCCAGTCCATTTCTAAAATCACATCGAACTCAACCAGTGGTAGAATCGATTCTACCAACATGAAGTCAACTCCGCCTAGACTCCATTAAATATGCCCCTTTGCCCCGGTAATCATGGAAGACCCATTGGGCATGCACACCTTTAGTTCTGCGTCTGCCGAGAATGACTCAACTCCAATTCTCCGGATAAAGCTTTCCGCAAGAAAGGAGTGTGACGCTCCCGTATCAAACAATATCCTAGCGGGGTATCCGGAAACTAGCACAAAGCCAAAAACATAGGTGGTATACATATATGGTCGCGAAAGTCTAAAGTAAATAAATGAACTTAAACTTTCTCATACCTGTCACCACATCGGGCTGGCGGATTGCTTCCTGCTGTCCAAGGTTATAGGCCCGTGGCTGCACGGGTTGAAACCGTGAAGCGCTTGACTTCACCATCTTTCCCTTCTTCACCACGCTGGGCCCGGAGTGCTCCGACTACTCTTGCCTTTGCTCCTGCTCAGCGCCACCTTCAGTACAAAAGCGAACTATGTGTCCCGGCTTGCCACACTTGTAGCACGATGGTGGTCCCTTGAAACGATACCCTCTAGACGTTATGTTGCTTTTCTCACCTGACTTGAAAGGATAAGGCTTCTTCTTCCATCTGTTACCTTCAGAATTCCCTTGCATTTGAGAAGGCTTCTCTCCTCCCTACTTGGCTGCAAAAACCTTACGACATTGTGTTCGCTCCATATCGCTTCCCAACGTTCTGGCAGGCTCAACTAGCTCATTAAAACCAGTATTCTTCATAGATATGAGGGGTTGTCTCAGATTCTCCCTCTGCCCATGGTAGAAGAGGTTGTCCCTCTCCTCATCGTCAGCCATGGTCGTCCCAGCATAACGACCCAAACGAGTGAAATCCTGAACATACTCATCAACCGTCTTGTCCCGCTGCACCAAGTGCAAAAATTGCCTCAGAAGGTCCAACCTTGTCGATGTAGGAATGTACTTCTTCAAGAAGACATTCTCGAACTCTTCAATGGGCGGGGTGCGTCTAGGAAACTGGCGATTGCTATTGCTCACCTACCACAACTTAGTGTCTTCTTCCAACATGAAGGTCGCAAACTCAAATTTCTTTTCCTTTTGCGTCTCTGCCGCCCTCATAAGTTCTTGAATCCTTGCCCACCAATCCTCTGCATCAGTCGGCGTGTCGACCCCCTTGAATGTTGGAGGGTGGAAACTTAGAAAATATTTCATTTGTCGGTCTCCGTGCCCGACAACCACTCTTTCAGCCAAAGGCTCTGCTTGTCTGGCTCCTCCATCCGACACGACTGTTGCCACGTCTAGGGTGGCAGGAGTTGTTATCTGTGCAACAAGGGTCACAACTTAAGTTGCCGCTGCAGCTTGGGCCGCTACCATTGCTTCTACAAGCATGCGACAGAAATCATTCGGGGTTACCCCCATGCCCAACGGACCTGGAGCAGTAGCACTGCTCGCCGAAGGCTCTTCTCGTGGCCTCGACGTCCCCGCCTCGTTGCTTGCACCCTTAACAAAAGCAAAGTAAACACAAATCAGTCTCTATTTGCAAGACTCAAACACAAGGACACTCATGGTCCCGTAATACTCCTATGTGGATAACCTTTCTACGCGATCTGATTACGTTAAATTGACCGCTAAACCTAACCTTGGACACTAACCTACCTCTGATACCAAATTGTAAAACCTCCCCTATAATGACCGTATAATATGGGTCCGATCGAGGCCCCACAACATACAGACGTCACAACTTAAGCCTTAAAAGATGATATAAAACTACCCAACTCAAAACTCAGAATAAAACATTGGAAACATACAACTAAACAGGAAGTTATCCACTAATCTATGAGTATCAAAATGGCCTTAAGGCCTTACAAATCATTAGTCCAAAACTGAAAGACATCATAATAACGTGCATGAACACTCCTAAGCTACCACGACATGCAAACCGGATTACATTTCATGAGCATAGCATTTAATCAAAACATAAGTAAATATAAGAAAGTTTGCTTCATGAGGCTTAGGCCTTTTTTGTCGGCGAGCTTGCTCCTGCTTGCGATCCTTACCCTATAAAAATTTATTGTAACGTGGGTCAATAAAGTCTGACCTCAACTGTGTAACCAACACATCTCCTCCCGGCCATCCCTAGCGAACCCTGGGGAACTACATCACCCTGCAGGTCAGTACTTCGTATGCAATATACATAAACATGTAAAGCGATAAAACAAGTTTGGATGTCTCATACAACAAATATGTTTCTATGTTGAGCATATTGTAAAAGGGGCCTATAATGCAGCATGTATGCAAACCTGGGTTTCACCCAAGACACCCTAAAGCGTATGAATCTAACACATCATCACACATCATCAATCGGGTACTTCCATTTTCGCCTTCGGCGTTCAAGCCGCAAATACATGGGTACTTCCAATTTCACCAAACGACATTCAAGCCGCAACACAGAACTATTGCCAAGGCCCCACTCGCTCGTGGGTCTCAAAAACCGGGCTTGCCTGCAAACTCTGACTTCTCGCGTTAGGATTATGCCATTCAAACAAACAAACCAATGCTAAGAACCCTCGCAGGACCCCACCCGCTCGTGAGCTTCATTGCCCGGGCTTGCCCAATGCTTGACATTCTCGTCAGTTTCATAGAAGGGTACTTGTCTCGTCGGGATACTCTCCACACATGACTTGCACGTCACGGGCTAGCCAGCCGACAACAGAGACAAAGTCAAGCCTTCGCTCATCACAAAACATAGCCTTACAACCCTAATCCACCTTTCGTACTGTAACATTCCCATGATCCAAGGAAACCATCTACCGTCACCACGGAGCTAACCTTGTCTGATGCCGAATACACGTTCTCGCGTGAAATAAGGGAGACATACATCACAAACAACATCTTGCCGTAACGGATTTCAAGAAAAATCCTTAAGGCTCGCTATGCAACATCACCGAGTCGGACTAACGGTCGCGACTACGGCTTCACTCACAATGCCCAATCCACTAGTGAAGCGGATTTCTAATACAATATCATGCCGGGGACAGACACAATCGACCCGGTGGTTCCTCTTGAACCATTGAAACCCGAACCCCTCTCATTTGATAGATATGGTGCTTATATGCTTGAAATAAAAGCAAGAAAAGAAAAGATGTCATGCACGCATCCTATAACCGAGAGGAGAAATATCGTTACCTACTAGTCCTCTTCTTAGCCATGGAATCTTTGCCTTGTACAGATGAAAACGAGCGCCTCAGCGTCCTCTCCACGGATCTGGCCTCGAAACGACGATCTGAGCTCTAAAGCTCCGTCAATAGCGGAGAAAGCTCTCTTTCCTCCTCCGCTCTCCAACTCTCAAACCCTAACCCTCACCCGAAAAAGAGAAGAAAATGAGGGATAAATCCCGCTCAGCCCTTCTTAAGCCCTTTGGGGAGAGGATCCTGGGCCCTTGGATCGACTTTGATGTGAAATCGGACGGTTAGGAATTCAAACTACGAAACTCCACATTTCAGCCTTCGACTTTCGTCGAACGGCTCCACCCTCAGCCTTCGACTTTCGTCGAACGACTCTGCGTTTGTCGAACGACCTGAGCTCGATGAATGACCCAGAGCTCGACAATCGGCCCAGAGCTCGACAATCGGCCTAGAACTCGACGATCGGCCCAGAGCTCGACGTTCATCGAACGGCCAGAACTCTTCGTTCGTCGAACGGCCAGAACTCGTCATTCGTCGAACGGCCAGAGCTCTACGAACGACCCAGAGCTCGATGATTGGCCTAGAGCTCGGCGTTCGTCGAACGGCCAGAAATCATCGTTCGTCGAACGGTCAGAGCTCGACGAACGACCTAGAGCTCGACGAACGACCCAGAGCTCGACGTTCGTCGAACGACCAGAACTCATCGTTCATCAAACAGCCTTCGATGATCCTAGAATTTCGTTGAACTGCTCTGAGTTTCTCAAATTTGGGGTGTTACAAGACGTCCCTAGTTGCAGCGTCGAGGGGGCAGACCCTGGCGTAGGCTTCAACCCACTGCGGGGAGAAGTACGAACCTTCAATACGCGACGACGGGGAGTTCGTGAGGAGTCGTCCCTAGCTACATCATCAAGGGGGTGGACCACTGGCGTAGAATTCAACCAACTGTGGGGAGAAGGACGAACCTTTGATCCGCAGTGTTGAAGAGTTTGCGAGGGATCATCCCCGAGATTGTTGTCGAGTGGTCAACCCTTGAGTTGGCGTTGGCACAGATTGTTGAGACTTTTCCCAACTCATTCCCGTGATAGCAACATTAGGAGCAATTGTGACATCTATAAATTGAAACAAAAATAGAATAGTTTTTGCACGAGTTTCTACTCACGACTTTATAATATCAAGTAGCGGTTGTCCTTAGATCAAACAAATGCAAACATAAGAGTTGGATTGAGGGGACAAAACATAGTGGGGTTTTGCGACCCTATTCCTGTCATTTTTAAGTTTTGTCTTTTAGGGTCCTCCTGACCCACTCGTTCAGGACCTACTGGTATATAGGGCTCCTCCTTGCTCAGTGCGCATCTGCTGTAGGTAGCATGTTCGTGCTACCTCCTAGTTTCCTTTGGCGGCCCCAACTACGGCCAGTGTGTCGAACTTCATGGCGAGATGGGAAATTGAGGGAATCGCCCCAAATGTCATCTGGAGCGGGTGGCCGAAGATTGCATTGTATGATGATTCTGATTCTACAGCCACAAACTGGACCTGATGTATTGCTTGCTTCGAGAATTTTCCTAGTGTGACCAGGAGGGTAATTCTTCCTTCGACTGGGACTGGTCCTCTGTTGAATCCATATATCGACCCTATCACAGGCTGGATATGTTCCTTAGAGTTGCGCATCTCACGGAGTGCCAAAATGGAAAGCATGTTGAATGAGCAACCATTATCCACCAATATCCTCTTCCCGTCGTAGGACTCAATATTTAGTAGCCTGATTTTCGTTGGGATCGAATGCGCCAAGACTTCAAGCGCACGCGGCAATACGTTTCTCATAGGGAGGTGGATGTGTGAGGTGCCACGGCCGACCTGGCTGGATTCTTCTTTAAACAGCTCCCACATCTCTTCTCTAGTCTTTCGTCTTGTTGGGTCCTCGGGGCACCCGCCCACTGGTACTGGTGGTGGGGGCCAATCTCGGCGACCCTAGCCTGGCGGGTGGGGTGTCCTGTGCTGGCCTCTTGTGAGAACTCAAAGTCCTCCTAATCAATTCTTTGATCACAACCTTGTGGTAGCGGTACGCTGACCAGATCTGGGAGTGTCGCGGGAGCTTGTGGCGTTCCGTGACTCTTTAGCAAAGCCAACATCTCGGCTTGCTGTTGATAACTTCTCAAAAAGAAGTTATCTAGTCCATTTTTTTGACTTAATATTCATCGTAAATGTATAAAATGAGTGTAAATTAAATAGAAATGAAAACAAATTCATATTTATTTGATTTGTGGGTAATTAAGGTTTTTCTAAAGTGTTATTTCTAAAAATGTCGAAGAAATCTGTTTGGGGAAACAAATCTGCCCAAATATCTTGACTTGAAAAAAAGATTGCAACCTTCAAAAAAAAAAGATTGCAACAACCTGGACAAATTTAAAATTTTAAAATTCAAAAGAGTCGTCGTTTGCAAAAATGGAAGAAGACATCTTTTGATCAAGGGCTAGACGTTTTTAGGATTATTCTGGAGTAAAAGAGATTTTTTTTGGACAATCTTAATGCGAATTCAAGAGGGGAGAATCATCTATTTAAGGGGGCAGCCACATCTAGGGTCCAACTTCTCTCGCAAAGAAGAAGGAAGATTTCCATGCTGATTGAGCGAGCAACGTCAGGAAGAGAATCCTGCAGTGATTAAGCATTAAATAATAATATATTGTAAGATCTCTTTAAACGTTTTGTGTGTTTTCTCCATCACCATGTACTAAATCATTTTAATCTTGTATTGTGAGAGTACTTTGTCTTGTGTGATGATGATTTATTAGTTTTCTCTTTAGGATTGTTTGGTGAATGTCTTTATGGAATTTATGATCTATATTTTGGAACTTTTGGCCAAGATTTTGCCTTTTTACTGCGCTTCATAATTTAAGAGATGAGTTGTATAAGTGCGTCATAGATTCGATATAGCATTTGAAGGGAGAATCGGGTGCACGGTAATTATCGCGAGAATCGGGTGCGCGGATCGTGCATGCGGTGGTTGCATGCCTAAATTCACACTAGGTGAGTGGGGAGAGAGGAAAACCAGGTTATTTGCAGCCTAGTTTTTCAATAAATTGGGATCAATCCATCAAGAAGTAAAATAACAGTTTAATTAAAACATTTTTGAAGATAGCTGAAGGAGTCAAGATGCTCTAAGATAGTTATTTTAGTTAATTAAAACGTATCTACTTATCCTTTTTGGACTTGATTTTATCATAATTATCGTATTATTTTATTAACATTATGAGGTGAATCAATGAATGTGTGCTGATCAAATGTTTCATATATTGTCGTCACATTGTACAAACACAGTCATACATACAGTGACCAAATATATCATTGTTGTCGGATTATGCAAGCACAGTAATATCAGCACTCCCTATTGTGATGCTTCTATGTCTAAAAAGCATCAAACTAACATTTATTTAATGTAACATGTAAAAAAAAATCAAATTTTAATTTAGGGCAATGTTATGAGCAGTCCTATAACGACTAAGCATAGTACAGTACAATGAATTCAAGTGTTTCTAGAACTGCAAATAACCATAGAAGAACTGATAATAACATCACCCTTAATTTAATGTGATATTGTCAAACTTAAACATTAGGGTAAAGTATCTATGACAGTCAAGGAATGACATTTGACTCCATATAAGTTTCAAAGGGACTCTTGAAATCTCTGGTTTTTCATAACCAAGACATTTAACCCCTTAAAAATTCCTTCGAGAGCAGGTCAAATGTCTCAGTTATGAACAATTAGAGATCACAACAATCCTTTTAAACCTTAAAGAAGGACAAGTATATATTGTTTCTCTACAATATATGAATGTCTATACAATATATGAATGTCACTTGATGAGGTTCCCCCCCCCTGTAATTTCTGGGTCAAATTGAAAATGCTCGGACCAAGGACGCATGGGGAAGGTCAATCCGGCTGAACAAGTCGCGCGCGGCCAAGCTGCACTCCCAAGTCCCGGAGATACCAGAGAAGAGGGCAAAGCCAAACGCTCGCCTCGCAGGCAGGTAAGCGCACACGCGCGCCACACGGGCGAACGCAACGCGCTCGCGCATGCACCCTGCGTGCGCCAGGGTGCGCCTCACGGGCGCACGCAGCGCGCTCGTGCATGCACCCTGCGCGAGCGCGCAGCGCTAACACTTGCACCGCGCTAGCACGCCGCGGCCAGCCTCCCCCGCCATCGGCCGCCTATGTCATCTTCGGCCGCCTCCACCGCCGACTTCCTCCGACAGCCACCGCCACCTCCGGGCACCTTGCCCGGGCCGCCCGAACTCCCCGAGGAGAAGGGGGCACTCTCGTCATTTTGGCAAAAATGGTGACTCGGGTGATCGAAGCGGAGCAACGTCATTCGCCAACACAAATCACTCTCCGATGCAATTATCATCATGACCCTCTAGAAAAATATAAATAGGTCTCTAATGCTTCATTTGATGATAAACAACTCCAAAAGCAAGAGAGAGCTATGAGGTTTTCCAGCAAGTTCGTGGATTAGGCCGATTCTCCTCTCAAAAATTCTCTCTGCTCTCCTCCTTGTGCTCAGGGGCCAACACGCCCCAAGTCACGTCAACCGCCTCTACGAGAGCACTCCCATCAAAGCTTTACATCAACGAGAGCGCTCCGCCTAGAAGCTCTGTGGACTTAAAGAGAATTTTTCAGACAGCACGCTTCAACCCAGGTTTTGCGAGCTCAGCAAGATTCAAAGGCCACAGTTCTTTCATCGAGGCTCTGAGGACTTAACCGTTTTTACTCCTTTTCTGCACTTGTAGCGGAGTAGCAGTCTGTTGCCCTCCGAGATCAAATCAAACTCTATAAAACCCCAAGAAATTAGTGGATTTTGGCTGGCACAGTTCCAGCCACGTGGTTTTTTACCTTTTCCGGATTTTCCACATAAAAAAGCCTTTTGTCATTTAATGTGGTTCATTTTGACTGTTTGCGCGCCCGGTCCGATTCCGAGCTAAGGTGGTCCGATTTCTCTAGACCGGGGAAAGACCGGGCGACCCGCAACAGTTTAGCGACGTCTGTGGGAAAGTGTTCCCAGAAGCTCTAACAAGTCTCAGCATTCCCCGATTAGCAGCGATGGCAAGAAGGAGTACATGCACTACAAATGACACGACCCCGGAAGAGCGCCCCGAAACAGTCGAGGCCGGCTCATCGCGGGCAATGCTCTATTGCCCAACGGGACAACCGTCGTTGCCGTTCTCGCTAATGTAGCAGAAGAGCGCGTCCGACTGATGGAGGAGTGCTAAACTGAAAGTCTCACCCTCTTATAGAGGATGAAGGTGTCCAACCCTCCCCACCCAGGCAACGTGCGCGAGGCATGACCGGTGGTAGTGCCAGAGCACATCCCTCGCCAGGGCACGACTCACCCAGAATATTCCCCCACCGAGGAATTGAACTCTGACGAAGCAAGCTCAATGCATATCGTCCAAAGATCGGAGCCCCAGGATGACGTTCAGGCTGACCCTCGGCCAAGGGAAGTGGACGCCCAATATAACACCTCCCCTGTAATGATCATATAATATGAGTCCGGCCGGGGCCCCACAACATATAGACTCCACATCTTCAGCATTATAAAATAATATAAAGAACTACCCATCTCAAAACTTAGAAAATAAGACAACGGAAACACACAAATACTATAAGTTATCCACAACTATAGGAGAATTGGCCTTAAGGCCTTACATCAATCAAATGGCAAACACTGTAGCAATAACAAATAGCGTAACGTGGCTTAGCACCCCTAGGCTACCTCGGCATACAAGCCAGACTTACAATGCATTAAGCATAACATTCAACAATTCATAAGTACTACAAAGGAGTATACTTCATGAGGCTTAAGCCTTTTTGGTCGACGAACGTGCTCCATCTTGCGATCCTTGCCCTGTAAAATTTGTTGTAACGTGGGTCAGCAAAGGCTGACCTTGACTGTGTAACCAACACATCTCCACCCGGCCATCCCTAGCAGACCCCGGATCACTCTATCACCCTGAAGGTCAGCACTTCGTATGAAAAAGTACATAAACATAGAAAGTAAAGTAACAGGTTTGGATGTCACATACATCAAACATATTTCTAGGTTAAGCATTTAATAAAAAGGGACATAACATACAACATGTATGCAATCTCGGGTTTCACCCAAGGCACCCTATAGCGCAAATGAATCTAGCAAATCATCACGCATAAAACACTACAATCATACATACAGGTACTTCAAATTTCCCCTAACGACATTCAAGCCGCAACACGAAACTCTTGCATAGGCCCCACCCGCTCATGGGTCTCAAACCCGGGCTTGCCTGCAATCTCTGACTCGCACGTCAGTTCTGTCACACAAACAAACCGATGCTAAGAACCCTTGCTTGACCTCACCCGCTCATGGACTTCATCGCCCGGGCTCTTCCAATGCTTGGCGTTCTCGTAAGTTTCACAGAAGGGGACATGTCTCGCCGGGACACTCTCCACACATGACTTGCAACATCACGGGCCAGCCAGCCGACCATAGAAACCAAGTCCAGCCTTATCAATTCCGCCCTAAATCACCATTCATTCTCACATGAAGAAGAGGGCAAACATCACAAATGGCGTCTTTGCCGCATTCGGATTTCTAGCAAAATCCCTATTGTTCGTCATGCAACATCACCAAGTCGGATTAACGGTCGTGACTACGGCTTTACCCACAATGCCTAATACGCTAACGGAGCGGATTTCTAATGCAACATAAGGTTGGGGACGGACTCAATCGACCCGGTGGATCCTCTTAAACCATGGCGACCCGTACCTCTCGCACTTGAGTGATCTGGTGCCTAAATGCTTGAAAGGAAACGAAAATAAAACGGATGTCATGCATGCATCCTAAAAACAGAGAGGAGAAAAATCGTTATCTTATGAATCCTCTTCCTAGCCATGAAAAATCTTGGTTTGCATGGATGAAAGTATGTGTCTTTAAATCCTCTCCATGGATCTGGCCTCGGATCGACGAATGGAGCTCTGAAGCTTCGTCAATGGAGGAAGATGCTCTTCTTATTCCTCTTCCTTCAAACACTCCCAAAACCCTAACTCTCACCCAAGGATGAGAAGAATGAGGGAGATGAACCCCTCAACCCTACTTAAGGGTCAGGGACAGTGGGTTCTGGGTCATGGGATCGATTTCTAAGAAGATCGAACGGCCAATCTCACCATTTACAAAACTGCTTTCGCCTGCTACCGCCGGGTGGTAGCTACCTACCAAGCCGCGGTAGCTCACACAGGCGCCTGCCTCTGTGTAACGCCCCACTACCGCCAGCGTTAGTGATACCGTCGCGCGGTAGCATCTCAATGCCTTCGACTCAATGCTTTTCTCCTCAATGCAAAGGGGTTATCATCGAGTGGTAGCTAACTAATGTCTCGTTCTATAACTCGACGCTCTCGATGAAAGAAGGCTACCGTCGTGCGATAGTTTCCTACCACCGCGCGGTAGCTCTCTAAGCCTCAAGTACTAGAAAACTGGGGTGTTACACCCAGCGTGGTGACCGTAGACTCACCCGCCAGGAGCTCCGGGACATGATCGGTGAAGGGTACGCCCAGGAGCACCGCTGCCCCGTAAACACACAATGCCCATTCTACCATGGGTCCCCCGCTCTTCCCTCAGTTTTTGTGCACCTTGTGCCGAATGGATTCAAGCTACTGCACTTAGAGGCCTTCGATGTGGTAGAGGACCCCCATGGAGCACATAAATCACTTCGAGACAATCATGCGCCTCTTCAACACACCCGATTTGCTATTATGCCAAGTGTTCCCCATGACTATGAATGGGCAGTCACGCACATGGTTCCACTCCCTGCGAGAGGGGACAATCAACAACTTTGGAGAGCTCACTCGTCTCTTCGTCGGCCAGTTCATAGAAAACTGACGGATCATTAGAGATCCCTCGCACATCTCTAGTATCTTCCAGAACAAAGGAGAGTCGCTCAAAGATTTCTTCCTCCGCTTCACTTCCGAGACACGACAGATCTTAGGGGTCGACCAGGAGCTTCTTCGCGGTGTCTTTCTTGGGGACTCTGCCTGAGTGGATTCTACTCTTCCCTGATGAGGGAAACAGTTCCCAGCTATGCCGACCTCATTCACTAGGTCGAAGAACAAATCGCGAACGACGAGACCATCAAATCCCACTGCTAGTAATTTAAAGGGTATACCAAGCGAAACAGGGAGCCGGAACCCGCACATCCAACACACTAATGGAATGACGACCGCCGCGGTAATTCTCGCCAGGACCAAGGCCCCCGCCGGAACCGGGAATTCACCCCGCTAAATACAGCCCAGGCGTAGGTTCTCATGGACATCCAAGACTTCGGCATGCTCTGACGCTAGAATTCATTGCTCCTGAACCGAGGAGACCAAACACAGTACTACGAGTTTCACTGCGGGATTGAGCACAGTACGGTAGAATGCACCCGACTGAACGAGGAGATAGAACGCCTCATCCGGCAAGGGGCATCTAGTGAGATACTTGCAAAATCAAGAAGCCAATCAGCCCCCACCACACCAACCGGGACAAGATCAGGCCCCGCCATGCCAAGGCGTGCAGGGGGGTAGGAAAATGGTCGGGGAGGTCAGAACTATTGCCGGATCACCCTTCAATCTCCTCTCTGTCGCCCGACGCGGGGAGAGCCCAAAAGAACCAAGGCCATAATAGGATACCACCATCAGCTTTAGGGATAAAGACTTGAATGGTGTGCGCACACCACACCAAGATTGCATCGTCATCAACACAGGAGTTGACGATCCCTGCTTTAGGGTCAGCGGATAATGGTCGATTGTGGTAGCTTGGTGGACATCCTATTTGAATCCACACTGCTCAACATGAAGGTCCCTCGAGATCAGTTCGAACCAGTAATCGGGTCGATGTATGGCATCAACAACACATTTGTACCCCTATGGGGAATGATCACCCTCCCCATTACTCTAGCGGGATGTCCAATTTGTAGTAGTCGACTCCATCTCGGTATACAACATGATTTTCGGGCGTCGGTTCCAAGCACTCTTCGAGGCAATCTCCTCCATCCCACACCTAGCACTGAAGTTCGTCACCCCGGGCGGGAGTGGAATCACATAAGGCAATTAGGAGGTGGCTTGACTCTGTTACCTTCAACAGGCGCACCCCAACAAGAACCAAGGACAAGGAAGTCGGAGCATGGCCTAAGCCGACATACCCCTACTGTTTGCGGCTTTCCCTATTTCTGTCTTGAAGAATAAGCCATGAGGGTGGACATGTGAGCACCTGTATCTTTCTTTAAGCAATGCAATGTCTGTTTTTTCCATCCACCACAAATGGTTCATTGCAATGTGAGATTGGCGAAAGCCACTTTGCACCTCTCAGGCAAGATTGGCAAAAACCTTTTTGCAACTCCCACATGAGATTGATGAAAACCTTTCTGCACCTCCCAGGCGAGATTGGTGAAAGCCTTTATACACCTTGCAGGAGAGATTGGCGAAAGCCTTTTTGCTCCTCAGGAGAGATTGGCGAAAGCCCTTCTGCACCTTAGGAGAGACAAACAATGGTCTGTCTGTACCTCCCAGGCGAGATGGATAAAGGTTCATCTGCACCTTCACTTGGACGAACCCTGGTTCTCCTGAGGTGTGAACGACCAAAGGTTTTTCACCGCCTCCATCCGAACAGACCTTGATCCTCTTGAGGCGCGAACAAACTAAGGTTCTTCGCCACCTCCACTTGGACAAACCTCAGTTCTCCTGAGGTGCGAACGAATAAAGGTTCTTCTCCACCTCCACTTGGACGAACCCCGATTCCCTAAAGACGCGAACGACCAAAGGTTCTTCACCACCTCCATCCGAATGGACCCCGATCCTCCTGTGGCGCAAACGAGCAAAGGTTCTTTGTCACCTCCACCTAAACAAACACCGGTTCTCCCAAGGCACACAAAAATAAAGGTTTTTCGTCTCCTCCACTTGGACGAACTCTGTTTCTCCTAAGGCATGAATGAACAAAGGTTCTTCGCCACGTCCGCATAAATGAACTTCAGTTATCCTAAGGCGCGAATAAGCAATAACTCCTCTCCCCCTCCGCATGGACGAATTCAGGTTCTTCTAAATGCCCAAACAAAGGTTCTCCTCTATCCCCGCTCAAGGAACGTACTGACAGTGCCACATCGCCTCCAAACCCTTAACAGTCCATGACTCTCCCAAGAACGCAAGTAAACAAGCAACGCTAAAGCAAAGTGTTGCTCTGTCAAATATAATACACGCGTCAAAACACAACCAAAGCAAACATGTACAAAAGCAAAAATGATCTCCACTCAAATGAAAAGGTGTCGCATGAGCTACATCATCATAAAAAGCAAAAAATATACAACAGCACAAAAGCACGCCTACAATAAAAAAATAGGCAAATCAAAACAAACTTTGGAAGAAGAAGTCTCAAGGATCATCCCTTCATGGCATTATCAACATCGTCATCCGAGGCGTCCTCCATGCTTAGGGTATCGCGGTCTAAAAACCTCCGCACTGCTTGAAATTCCTTGTCGAAGCCCAAGAAGTACGCAGCTTTGTGCTCATCCTCTATGAGCGGATCAACCTCCGTCGTCATAATCTCGGAGCGTGCCTCCTCCATAATACGAGACTGCTCTACCTAAAAGTCATGGGAAGCTCTGTACTCGGCCACCACGGTCGCACACATGGCCTCGACAACCTCCCACTCAGAAACCAGCAGAGCATTCTGTTACTTCAGTTGCTCAACCTCCCCCTCATGTTGGCTCATCACAGCATCAACTGCCTTAGTACGGTGGACCGCCTCCGCAAGAGTAACCTCAGCAGAAGCCAACCTTCCGCTAGAGCCCCGATCTCGGAATCAACAATGCTCAGCTTGGCTCGAAGAGACTCCACCTCGAATTGAGAGTAAGATAGCTGGGACTCCACATTAACCAACCAAGAAGTGATTTCCTTCTTCTTCCTCTCGGCCTCCACCAACGAATCCTCAGATGTGGCCAGCTTAGCCCGTAAAGAGAGAAAAACATCCTTTGTCGATACATAAGTACTGCTCCACGAGAGCGCAATATTGTGAACCTCATCAAGTTGCAAGCTCAAAAATCAAGCTATCCTCATGCACAACGCAAGGAGAAAGAAAGAAAATATTGAGGGCAACTAACATACCTTCCGGAGAAACGTCTGGTAAGTAGAGCATTCCCGCTCATTCCCCCTCCCCGTCTCCAACGGTGGCTCATGGACTGCTAAAGAGGCTGACATGATCGCAGGAATCTCTAGTACATCATCGATCTCCGCGGGAGGCGGGTCCACAACCTGATCATCTGGACAATCATCAACAATGTCAATGACGGCCCCGGGGGCAGCAGCGGATGACCCGTTTTCTCCCTGCCGATGCGAAAAATCCAGCTTCTTTTTTTTCCTTGCTCTAGTGGCATGACATAGCTCTGCTTCGCGTCCGTCGAAAGGCCTGCAAGAACTAGTCACTTCTCGATGACAAAGATGCTGATATTATAAAGAACAACCCCCAGCTCGCGCGAATCCTCAAAGCCCAACAACAGAATAAAGTCATGCTCCTTCCTCGTAAGATGGCAACAACGGTCAGGAGGATTCCACCAAGCCTTAGGAAGCTCCCACTGATTCTTGACAAACCCGTACAATGTCCCTCCATGGAGATAGTCGGTCTTGTCCTCGAACGATAGCCAACTCATGTTGCTTCATACTTTGACCCGATTGCCTGGGCTGGGACAAAACTTACACCATTCGCGAAAGAGGCGGACTGACATCCGAGAGTCATGGTCCCGAAAGAAGCAAAGCAGGCCCATGATCCTTGTCACCCCCACTAGAGAAAACCGCTTCACTGAAATGTTGTAGAACCAGAGTACGGTGATCGCCTCCTCAACAGGTGGGATCCAAAGACCTGCCTTCAAGCACCCTTCCGTAATCGCAAAGCAACCCGCAGGAGGGTGTCGAACGCGCTCCAACGGGGACGGGATCACGATCTTGACATTTCCAAAATCGTAAAGCGTTTCCTCCAACTGCCCAAGCGAGCAGAGGTCAAGGATGACGAAAGTCACATCGTTCTCTGCGGAACACCACCGTTAGACGTCTGCAAAAGAAATGGGCATTAGCACCAAAGCAAGCGAAAAAGAATCAACGCGCATGGAGGGCGACGCGACCACAAGAACAGCCCCCCAGGAACGAGCATAGGCGAATCCCCGCGTCCGGTCATACCCGCGCACTGGCAGCCCCCTGCGGGCACGCGCACAACCCCTTACGCGCATGCGCTTGAGAACGGGTCGCGTGCCCGCACCTGCGCGCGGGCAGCCCCGCGCTCACACGGCCGCACTTGCGCGCAAGCAACCCTGCGCCTGCTCGCAAGCCACCCCATGCCCGGGCGGCCTACCGCGCATGTGGGAGCCCCCCACCGTGCACCGCTACGTCTGTCACCTCCATTCTTGTCGCCTCTTCCGTCATCCTCTACACCGACGCCCTTCAGTGTAGAACTACCATCGGCGCCCTCTCCCGCTCGCCTCGTAATTTACTCCCGGGTCAAGAAAAATACTAACCTTCTTCGAGGGAGACATGGCGGCCACAGAAGCTCTGCGAACTTCTAGATCTCTACAACATCGCGAGAAAAGAGCAGAATGACCCCCCCCCCCCCCATTAATTTTTAAATGCTAGTGGGAATGCTCATAAACGAATACCACCAAATTTGCATGATATTTCTTGCCCGATTTTCATGTCTCAAACAAGCAGCGAATGTGCACCAATCTTTGAGCGGTGTCCCACAAAACATGGCAGATAATTTCTTAACGTTCGGAACGCACCGAAAGAAGCGGGAAATTTCTGCGTTCATCGCTTCGCGGATCATGACTCACAAAAAATTGGAGGCATTTGATGGGGTTCCCCCTGTAATTTTTGGATCAAACCAAAAAAGCTAGGACCAAGTACGCATGAGGAAGGCCAACCCGGCCGAATAAGTCATGCGCGGCCAAGCCGCACTCCTAATTCCCGGAGATACCAGACAAGAGGACAAAGTCAAACGCGCACCTCGCAGGCACGCAAGCGTGCGCGCCTCACGGGCACACGCAGCGCGCTCGTGAAAGCACCCAGCGCGCGGGAATAGCGCTAACGCGCACACTGCACTAGCGCACCGCGCTAGCACGCACAACGTGCTAGAGCGTGTCCGAGACTGAAGACGCCGCCCCCGCCGCCCCCGCCGCCACCGGCTGCCTCCGCCATCTCTGGCCGCCTCCACCGCCGGCCACCTTCGGTCGCCGCCTCCGGGCACCTTGCCCGGGCCGCCCGAACTGCCCGGGGAAGAGGGCACTCTCGTCATTTTGACAAAAGTGGTGATCCAGGTGATCGAAACAGAGCAACGTCATTCACAATTAGAAAAAATCACTCCCCGACACAATTACTATCATGACCCTCCAGAAAACTATAAATGAGTCCTCAGATATTCATTTGAAGACAAACAAATACAGAGACAAATGAGGTTTTTCGGCGAGCTCGTGCACTTAGGTCGATTCTCAAATCAGAAATTCTCTCTGCTCTCCTTCTTGCGCTCAGGCGCCAGCACGTCCCAAGTCACGTCAATTGTCTCCACGAGAGCGCTTCCATCAAGGCTCCGCATCAACGACAACGCCCCCCCAGAAGCTCCATGAACTTAGAGAATTTTTCAACCGGAACGCTCCCACCCAGGTTCCACGAGCTCAGTAAGATTCGAAGGTCGGAGTGCTTCCATCGACACTCCGAGAACTTAACCGTTTTCCCTCCGTTTCTACACTTGTAACGGAGTATCAGCCTGTCACCCTCTGAGATCAAATCAAACTCTGCAAAACTCCAAGAAACTAGTAAATTTTTGGCTCAACACAGTTCCATCCACGTAGTTTTTCACTCTTTTCGGATTTTCCACGTAAAAAAAACACATCCTTTTCATTTGCTGCAGTTCATTTTGACTGTTTGCGTGTCCGATCTGATTCCGATTTAAGACGGTCTGATTTTTCCAAACAAAAAATGACGAAAGACCGGACAACCCACAACATCATTAATACTTTACCATAAACATTATAATGTACAAATACGGGCATGCATCCATACATTTTGTGTGTGTAGTAGATATCCCAAATTTATTTTGAAAATGAAGTGGCGCGTGGGGAAGAGCGTGCCGGAACTATAGGTTGACACACACATTATTTTAATAATTTTACTATGGGCAAATAGTCTTATTTTAGATACTTGCAACCACCAAAATTTGGTGGTTATGCCGGTGATTACCCATATAACGGACGGCGGAGATTGCGCAGAGACAGTCAGACGACGAGGAATCGATCGGCGGAGGAGAGGGGGTTGATCGGAGGGAGGCCCGACCTTGCGGCCGGTAGCGGGCCACAGCAGCCGCGGGGGGCGCGATTGCAAGGGTTCGGCGACGGCCGGCCGTGGGCCTACCGCTGGGAGGCACAATGACGATTGTGGTGGAGGGATCGCGCGCGCTGATTGCGCTTGGATTAGACGCACAGATTAAGTGCAAGGTGATTTATCTCATAACTCATCAATCATTTAGTGGCGGGCATGAGAATTCCGGCTATTCGCAGCCCGAAATTCTTATAAATTGAGAGAGGTTCATCAATAATTCTTGAGTTTATACTGAATTGCTTTCTAAAGCTTTATATTATTAAGTATTCTAATCACAATCATTCTTTTTTAATAATTCTTATTTTAATAATTTTTATTATTCATGTGATTTAATAATTGCATAAGGCCACGTTCACATCAATTGCGACAGTACCTTGATAGACATGGGGCTTTGGCCCTATTAACTAATTAATGTAATTTAAAATAAACACACTATCAATTAATTAAAACAAAAAATAGTTATAGATCATTTTTTTCGTTAAAAAATCTAATTCCAATACATATATCATTGTGCATATCAAATCAATTTTAATAAAATTGATGAGTTTAATGGTTGCTCATCAAAAATACAGCTGACATATCTAACGACAATCTTCCTCGAAAATACTGATTACATTTCAATTAATAGTTTTCCTCGATGTATAATTCGTAATTCGCCGAGATCAGAAATGCCTAAAGAGATGCTTATTCGCAGACCTAGCGACGAGCGGAGGCGAGCTTGGGTGGGCAGAGGCGACGCGGGGACTTCCATCCATTACGAAGCACACACACCCAAACACCTTCAAATGAAGCATCCCTCCATTATGTCCCTGCAACTGCTGACACGGGGACTTCCACCCCAGAACCCGAGAAGGCATTCTATTGATCAACTGTGCCGCTATTAGCACCGCATAGGCGCATATCCCCATAGACTTTTAGGAACCTTCATGTTGAGCATCATACTCCTTGCCACCTCCAGAAGTTGCTTGTTCTTCCTTTTCGTCACTCCGTTATGTGCAGGCGTATAAGCACAGGTGGTCTGGTGCACTATCCCATGAGCCGATACTTATTCCTCCATTGCCTTGTTGATGTATTATGTTCCATTATCTGCGTGTAGTACCTTAATCACTGCATTGCATTGCGTCTGAACAAGCTTATAGAAATCCTAAAAGCAGGTAAATACTTCCCTCTTAACTTTCATCAAATACAACCAAGTAACACGAGAAACACAATCAATAAACGTTACAAAGTACTTAAAACCATTCAAGAACCATACAGTACAAAGTCCCTATACATCAGAATGAATAACATAAAACAGAAGAGCTTCTTCGGTCTGTACTAGCATACGAACTCTTAGTAAGCTTGCCGAACTCACAAACATCACACACCAACTTTGTTTTATCAATTGTTTTAACAATAGTAAGAAATAATCTAGCTACAGTATTAAATGATGGGTGACTCAACCGTCTGTGATGAAGTATTAACATGTCCTCTGCACTCATCTTTTGTCCTCTACCTCCCGTCTTCTCTACCATAGATACAAGAGCCACATCCAATCCTTCCCGATCCAGATACCACAACCCGTCATGCCAAGCCCCAGTCTCAAGTATCCGCCTCATCCCTTTCTCTTGAAAAGTCACCTTGGGAATATCAAAAGAAATAATACATTTCAGTTGGATAATTATGGAACTAATGGATGAGAGATTAACTGGAAAAGAAAGAGCATGCAACACATTGGATAATGTTACTGAACCTAAACAATTAACAGTACCCTTATCGACCACTGGTTGAAACGTACCGTCTGCCGTCTGAATGCTATCTGCAGCAGCTAGACGAGTATAGGTGGAGAACTCACCTACATTTCCTTTCACGTGACGTGATGTGCTTAAGTCGATGATCCAATCTGATGCCCTTGAGGAGGAGATTGATGCAAGAGCGACAAATCCATCAGTTGGATGGGCATACATCGCGACCCTCCAGCACCATCTCTGCTCCCTTCACTCGTCTGTTTCCTCTTGATGCCTTCCATCATGCTAAGTAGGGTTTGCTCCTCCTCTGTATAGTAAATGCTAACTTCTTCTGCACTGCCAGTCATGCTCAAATTGGCTCGATTGCCTTCTCTGTCACCACGAGCACGACCACGTCCCCGATCACATCCCCGTCCACCACCTGAATCTCTCTCCTTGGGTGGCTTGGGGCATGCTAGCCTTAGATGACCCATCTCACCACAGTTGTAGCACTGACAGGTTTCTTCCCTATGTGGTGCAATGCCAGGAGAAGCAATCATAAGTGTTGACTTCACAGTCATGGACCCTCCTACTCTTGCCTGAAGCTTGAGACGTGTATCCTCCTGAATCATAGTAAAGATGGTCTCGGTGAGTGTAGGAATCTACATACCAGAAAGGAGTAGGGTTCTCCGTTGATCGAACTTGTCATCTAACCCCTTCAGAAACTTCATCGTCCTCTCCTTCACGATGATCTTGGATGCCCGACACTGAGAATCGCTGCAACACATCCCACCAAATGCGTGATCGTAGTCCACCCATAGCCGTTCTAACTCAGAAGCGTACTCCTGCATTGGTTTCTCTCCCTGAGCAGTGTCATCAATTTCTCCCTTCACCTGGAATACCCACAGAGTGTCCCCACGCCATTGTATGTGTTTTTCAGCTTGTCCTAAACCTCCATAACTGTCTCGAGGTCATCTACTGTGGCGACAATCAATGGGACAACCGAGGTGAGAAGCCATATAAACACCGTCATGTGGGCCGACTCCCACTCATCTCCAACTGAGTTTTCTGGTTTCTTTAGTGCCCCTATCAGGAATTCCCAAACCTTTTTCACTGCAAAGATTTTCTTCACATGTCTTGACCAACTCAAGTAGGTTGTTGGTCCGTCAAGCTTCAAGTCAATCGATGGATGTTCCAATTTCGCCGACCGTTGTGATGAACCCAACACCCTCAACAATAAGGCCAACTCATACGGGCCCAACATCTTGAGGACATCTTCCATCTTCCTTCCTTCGATGTCATGGGTTCGATCACCGCATCGTCAGATCCGCAAAGATGCGGAGGTGGTGCCGCTGAAGACTCACTGGTTGCGGGCTGCAGCAGTCGGAGACAACGCCAGCCGCAGGATAATGTGGCGGGAGGGGTGATCACGCAACCCTAGGGATGGAACTCCACCGTCGATAGCAGCAGGGACGGCCGTTGGAGGGGCGGCGGAGCAGGCGTTCGTCGGAGTCAACGGGGTACGCTGGAAGGCAGCGGCGGAATCACGACATTGGATGGCAACGGCGCTATCGCGGAATCTCAAATAGCGGGCAACGGTCGGGTTTTGTCGTGAATTGTCAATCGCTCTGATACCATATTGAAAGAATAAACCGTGAATCTCATTAGAGTTAACACCCAAGGCTATTTATAGCCTAAAACACTATTGCAAGACACACTATTACAAAGACACACTATTACAACACATTCCAATTAATAGTTTTCCTCGACGTATAACCCGTAATTCGCCGAGATCAGAAATGCCTAAAGAGATGCCTATTCGCAAACCTAGCGACGAGCGGAGGCGAACATAGGCGAGCTTGGGCGGGCAAAGGCGAGATTGGACGAGCAGAGGAGAGATTGAACGAGCAGAGACAAGCAGAAGCAAGCTTGGGAGAGCAGAGGCGAGTTTGGGAGAGCAGAGGCGAGCTTGGGCGAGCAGAAGAGGGCGTGGGTGAGTAGAGACGAGCTTGGGCAAGTTCCTCGCGAGTGTGGGCGAGTAGCCCTTGTAACTGCTAGTAGAGACTGGATACTCGTCAATCCCTCCTATGACTTCTCTATTAATAAATCCCCAGGTGTACTAGAAATAGACTTTTGGAAGAGCTTGAGGTCCCACGAAGTTGGATACTCGCCAAGTCCATGTCTGCCTAGTACTTCACCCAGCTTTTGGTTGTGGAGGAAAAGTTTCTCCTAAACTTTCGGGTATATGGTGGGACCTCCCTACTGAATCACTTGGGATGTTCTTATAGATAGTTTTCTCTCTCCCGTGCTAGCCATCAGAATTGTAGTGTCGAACCGCAAAATCAGTAACCTATCCAAATTTTTGAAGCAGAGATTTTTCCAGCTTCAACACTCAAAATCACCATCGACATGGCTAATGGAAACCTACCATAATAGGTATCGAATCTATACTAAATATTTTTTGGATTTTATGAATTTTCATCAATAATTTTAATTTAGAGATAGAGTGTAATCAGTTGAATGAGCATTGTATTTAAATTTGTTTAAAATAGATTATAATATATCTTACAGCTTTAGAAAAAAAACAAGAGTAAATTAAAAAATAAGATAATTGATGGAGTCTCCCTCAATTTATAGAAATTTTGAGCAACAAATAACCGGAATTCTCATGTCCTCACTGATTTAGTGAAGTGTTATGACAAAAACGCCACACGTGCGATGTACGCGCCCGATCCATGTGCGATCCGCGCGTTAACCACCATGCGCGCCATCCCAACGCTCGATCCACACGCCAAAACAGCTCCCAACCACCGCCGCCTCGTAAGCCACCCACGGTTGGCCGGCCGGCCGGCCACCGCCGCACCTCGCGGTTGCGAGATCCCGCGGCCAGCCGCCCTACGCTCGATCCCAACGCTCCATCCACATTGCTTGAAACGTTCATTTTATCAAATATATACAATCTGGTAGAAATTGAATTTTTGCGCAAATATAACCTTCAATCGTGAATAAAGTTAACCTGGGCCAATGACTTCAAAAATTTTTATTTATTTTTAAAAATTTAAATTATAATGGTAATTCACTTAGGCCCTGTTTGGGGGACTTATTTTCACCGGTCAAGCGGTTACGACCGCATGAACCGGATCATAATTATGGTCCGGTTCATGCGGTCGTAACCGCTTGACCGGTGAAAATAAGTTCTCCCAAACGGAGCCTTAGTTATGCATTCAAAGAAGTAAGTGCTTTACTCGCACTAGAAGAGTTCAGTATTTCCGTTGTCGATCAACCTTTAAGAGCGCTTCAAAAATATGAGTGAAGCGACACCGTCGTGATCAGAATACTATCGCGACGGCACGAGATTCCAGTGAAACTTTCACTAGTATTCATAATATAAATATTTTTGGACGACCTGCTCTCCTTAAAAGAAAGAGGGTCATGTTATATGTATGTGATGGAGATTAACCCATTTTAAAGCATTTGGGGTGCGCATAGCCGTTCCAAATGAGGAGACCATGGGGTTGACTAGTCAACCCACTCCCCATGATCCCCATCATAATAGGAGGAGAGTGGGAGGGCCCACTTCCCCTTTTATCTCTCCACTAATCCCTCTCTCATCACAAGAAGAGGAAACCACCGCCACTCGACGCCAACCACCACCGGCCGCCGCCCGCCGCCGGCCGGCCGCCGGCCGCCGCCGCCCGGCCGCCTCACACCGCCCGCCGCCCGCCTCACGCCGCCCGCCTCACGCTGCTGGTCGCCCGCCTCACGCTGGCCGCCGGCCGCCTCCCGCCTTCGGCCGGCCGCCTCCGGCCGCCGGCCGCCGCCGGCCGGCCGGCCGCCTCCCGCAGCCGGCCGGCCGCCTCCCGCCGCCCGTGCCTCCACCGTCCGATTGTGATGGGGCCTCCGTAGCCGTCCAATACGTGGGTAACCACCCACTAATCCACCTAGTTAGTGGGGGGACCCACCATGACCTCCCCCTGGAGGTTATAAAAGGACCCCCAGGGGCTCCTCATTTTCACCTTTTCTCTTCTCCGGGTTGTCCTCTTCTTCCTCAGGTGAGAGCTCTCATGCCTCCTCCACCGAGTCGGCCACCGCTCGCCGTGAACCACTGGCGGCCACCATCGGCCACCAGTGACCACCAGCTACTACCAGCGGCTATAAACACCTCACCAGTGCGTTGTCAGCAAAAGGACGCCCAAGACCTCGAGGAAGCTGAAGGAAGAAGGCATCTGAAGCCAGCAAGCGCGCGCCGCCCCGAGCGTACACGCCAGAAGCATCCCGCGCATTCTCACGTCTAAGTCACTTCTGCGGTGCAGTCTGTTGCCCGCAGGAAGCTATAGTCTCTCTCTTCCCTCAAGTTGTAACGAGAGCGGCATGTCGCACTGATTCACCAAACATACTGTAATCACCGGAAGCTAGTGGAATTTGACAAGCACAGACCCGGTCACGTGGTTTTTTACCAATTTAAGGGGTTTTTCCACGTCATCAAGACTTGTATCTACTGTTCATTTTCATTGACTGTGTGTGCGCTCGACCGCTCCGTGAGTTAAGACGGTTCAAGTTAATCCAATCCGACCGGGACTTCGAGTTAGTCCGCAACAGTATGTAATTTTCAGCTACATGCAATCCAAAAATAAATACAAATCAATCTAAAAAACCATAAAAAAGGGTGAACTAGCATAAATTTGACGCATATAACCATTAAGAAATTATATAACCTGCAGGTAGCAGAAGTGGGCCTGCACATAACTATTGCCGAAAAAGAACTTTGAAAAGGCAGAGAAGGAAATATTAATTTAAATTAATATAAATGATGACGTCGATTCAAAGATGCTCGGATAAGAAGAAGACACGTGTCGGTGAGCCCAACAGCAAAGAACCATTAAAGAAGAAAGTACGGACGCACAAGGCGTTGTTGAGCTTGTGTCAGAACGGAGAGGTGGTGGCACGGCATGTGAAGCCAATCAGTGATGGCCGCTTGTCCATTTGTTCCCGTTGTCATTTCCTCAACCCCTCATCCTCCACATTATTATTTCTTAAATAATCCCTTACGTATATATTTTTTTATTATAAATTGCATCATATACAAGGTTTTGAGAGCCAACAGTTGAGATCAAAGATTCAATGTTGACCGGTCGGACCGGGTTGAATGGTTATGTACTTATGTTAGAATTTAGATAATATAATAAATATTAAAAATTATATAATATAATTTAACTTAGTTAATAAAAATGAGGCAATTTGAATTATATAAATAATTTTAAAGATATTAATATTGTTGCCGACTAACTCCGTGTCCCGGTCGGACCGGAATAAACTGGACCGCCTTACCTCTCGGGACGGTCGAGCGCGCACACAGTCAATGAAAATAAAGAGTTGACAAGATAGGTTTTAACATGGAAAAACCCCTCAACTGGGTAAAAAACGACGTGACCGGATTTGTGTCAGTCAAAGTCCACTATCAGCTTGCGGTTACAATATCTTTGGAGAATCGAGGGCGACAGGCCGCTCCTCGTTACAACTTGGTGGTGAGAGAAAATTCCTAACTCGCGACGGGCAACAAGCTGCGCCGAGAGAGTCTGGATGCTGCTTGGTGGCTGGTGTGCTTGAGTGCTGGTGATAGTCGTCTTCTTCTCTTCTCTGCGCACTTGGGGACTTGGGCGTTCCTCTGGCTCGTAGCTGGCTTGAAGATGACCCGAGAGAGGAGTTTAGCAGAGCTCTGGCCTGAGGAAAAAGAAGAATGGGGTAGCGAAAAGGTGAGAAATGAGGAGTTCTGGGGCTCCTTTTATAGCTTTCTGGAGGTGGTTATGGTGGGCCCTCCACTAACCTGGTGGTTAGTGGGCGGTTACCTGCAGATCGGACGGCGAGGAATGCTCTATAGTGATCGGACGGTGGGCAACCTGCAAGCGGCGGCGGCTCGACAACCAAGCGGCGGCGGCTCGACAACCAAGCGGCGGCGGCGGCCGGCGGCGGTAGTTATTGGAAGGGAGGCCCCCATGATCCTCCTATTGTGGAGGAAATCATGGGATGTGCGTTGACTGGTCGAACTCATGATCTCCATGATTGGAGAAATCATGAGAGAGAGTGGTTAAATGCACCCCCAAAGACTATAAATGGAGGTTTATCCCCATCAAATACAATTTACTATAATCTAAAATCTCAATATTACTATTTTATCACAGATCTAATAAGTTATTAAATTTATCATGAAATTTAAGTTTAGAATTTTTAATTAAATTATGCACACATAACTACATAAGTGATAAAAATGTGAATTATAAAAAATATATTTAGTTACGAGCATTTTCGCACGGGCAACGTCCGTGCTCGATGCTCTCGGACGGCCTTCAACTGCATCTAGGCGGGCTTTGCCCGCCTGCGCACGGGCTTCGTCCGCCTGCGCACGGGCTTCGTCCGCGCTTGATGCTCCAGGCAGCCTTCAGCCGCATTGTCGCCCTCTTCGACGCAATGCACCACCTCGACGTCGCACCCGCCACTCGCGGCCCCCAGAGCACTCGACTGTTTTGGCCTTCGGCTTCGCACTAAAGTGCTTCGGGGGCCACGAGTGGCGGGTGCGACGTTGAGCTGGTGCATTGCGTCGAAGCGGGGGACAATGCAATTGAAGGCCGCCGGGAGCATCAAGCGCGGGCAAAGCCCGTGCGCAGGCGGGCGAAGCCCGCTTGGATGCGGTCGAAGGCCGCCCGAGAGCATCGAGCATGGGCGTAGCCCGTGCGAAGATGCTCGTATGTATAAATAAATAAATAAATAAATAAATAAATATATATAATTATATATATAAATATAAATATATAAATAAAAAAAATATATATATTTAAAAATTTTGTGTTACCGATTTTGTCGGATCACCGTAGAACAAACTTAACTTCCTTATAAATAAACGAGCATCTTCGCACGAGCTACGCCCGTGCTCGATGCTCTCAGGCGGCCTTCGGCTGCATCGAGAAGGGCTTCGCCCGGATGCGCACTGGCTAAGCTCGTGCTCGATGCTCTCAGACATCCTTCGGCCGCATCCAGGCGGGCTTCGCCCGCCTGCGCACGGGCTAAGCCTGTGCTCGATGCTCTCCGGCGGCCTTCGGCCGCATCCAGGCTGGCTTCGCCCGTCTGCGCACGTGCTTCGCCCGCGCTTGATGCTCAAGGCGGCCTTCGGCGGCATTGTCGCCCGCTTCGACGCAATGCACAAGCTCGGCGTCGCACCCGCCACTCGCGCCCTTTGGAGCACTCGACTGTTTTGGCCTTCGGCTTCGCACTAAAGTGCCCCGGGGGCCGCGAGTGGCAGGTGCGACGCCGAGCTGGTGCATTGCGTCGAAGCGGGCGACAATGCGGCCGAAGGGCGCCCGGAGCATCAAGCACGGCGAAGCCCTTACGTAGGCGGGCAAAGCCCGCCTGGATGCGGTCGAAGGCCGCCCGAAAGCATCGAGCACGGACGTAGCCCATGCGAATATGCTCGTATATATAAATAAATAAATAAATATAAATATATATATTTAAATATAAGTATAAATATAAAAATATAAAAATAAAAAATATATATACATATATATTTAAAAATTTTGCCTGACCGATTTTGTCGAACCATTGTAGCACAAACTTAACTTCAATATAAATTAATAAATATAAATATATAAATATAAAAATAAAATATATATATTCCATAACATATATGTATATACGTGTATATATATATGTATGTATATATATATATATATATATATATATATATATATATATATATATATATATATATATATATATATATATATATATAGATGTATATGTATATATATATATGTATATGTATATATATGTATATATGTATATGTATATATATGTATATGTATATATATATATGTATATGTATATATATATGTATATGTATATCTATATACTATTTTAAAAAGAAATATGGTGGTCTGTCAATAAAATAAGTTCAAAATTACAGTATTTAATATAGAGCGTTGGATTTGACTAGGAAATACTATGGCCGTCAGATCTTAAACAAGAGTGGTCTGCCAACAACTAAAAATAGAAAATCCCTAAATCCCAAAACACAAGAATCCGGTTCAATAAAACCACACAGTGCTTGCTCCCGGATCCCCTCCGCCGCCAGAGCCGCTGGCGGCCTACCCGGATCCCACCGGCGGGGTCGCCGGTCTCCGGCGAACCCGACGGGGGTTGTCCGGCGATGAACGAGCAGGGTCACCGCCAGCGGGGTGGCCCTGCCCGTGAGATCCAGATTCCGGCCTCACGGGCAGGGCGAACCCGCCGACGAGGGCTGGGCAGCTCGTCGATGGCTTTGTCGGCGACGGCGAACACTTCACAGGCAGGCGGAGAGGGAGAGGCGGGCGGTTAATTAAAATCAAAAACTTATGACCTTAGGAAAATTTAATATAATTTTAAAATTTATTAAAATAAATTTAAATACTTTTAAAAATGATATATAAAAAATAATTTTAAAAATTAATAAAAATATAATTAAATATCTGAATAATTTAAAATTACAAAATTTAATTTATTTTTAAAATAATCAGGGGCGCGCAGGGCGCGCCGAGCCCCTCAGAGATGGGTTACTATCGCACGGGGCACGGGGGTCCCCCATGCACTGTTGGTTGATTATGCTGATGAAATCACTAAAGGTTCAAGGTTTGAATCCCCTTGGTAGTGCCTTTTTGAATCGGGCGGTTTCACAAAGTCGGGCCGGTTAGTGGGTCCCCGATTAGCCAGCCCGGTTAGCCGGTTCTCCCACGGTTCTTGGCTGAGCCGGTTCTTAGGCTTGATCAGACCGGTTCACAGTCCAATCGGTCGAACCGACAGGTCCGGCCTAGTTTTAAAAACATTGATCCTCCGGCCGATCGAACTGACAGGAGAAAGAACAGACGTGCGGGCGGGTAATTTTGGCCGTCTGATTAAGCACATCACGGAGGATTCAGAATCTAGTGGGTGGTGCAGAATTTCACCTTTTACATAGCGGCGGCCGGCGGCTGCGGGCTCTCCGACGAATCGAGTGCGGCCGGCGAGCCCGCATCCGCCGACCGCCGCTTTGTAAAAAAAATTTGCAGTCCAGGGCGGAGGTGGCTTTCCAGTCCAGGACGGAGGTGGCTTTTTGCTAGGTAAGGCCTGCACAATTTACCCAGCGGCAGGCGGCAGCTGTGAGCTCGCCGACCACCCGCCGCCCTTGATTCGCCGGCTTGCATATATATATACATATACATATATATACAACTTAATATTTTTCATAAAAGAAAATATTTTTGACTTCTACTTTATAAAATTTCTATTAACCCAGATTTACATACTATATATCTTTTAATCTAATTAAAGAAGGGTGTTGTTATTAGCAAATTCACTTTTGTTTCTAGTAAATCAAAAAAATATAGATTCTGTCATTTTTGGCATTTTTTTCTCTTCCCAAAAATTATTACTAGCAAACCAATCTTATTTTTTGGCAATTTTTGCATTTTTGAATTTTGAGCCCCAAATATTTCTCATTTGAAAAAGACATGCACGGAACGTACAGATTTTCGACGTGACTTTTTCGGGACCCAAATCGGGGGTTTAAACTACTTTAAATCAAAAAGTGTTCAAAATGAATGTTGTACATCTTGACGAGATCTACAACTTTTATGTTGAACACTTTTTGATTTGAAGCCGTTTATGCACCCGATTTGACCCCCGAAAAAAGTCACGCCGATCTTGGGCGTCCGTACATATGTACGACGTAACTTTTTTCAAGGGTCAAATCGGGGGTCTAAAGTGCTTCAAATCAAAAAGTGTTCAACATAAAAATTATAGATCTCGATGAGATCTACAATTTTCATGTTGAACACTTTTTGATTTGAAGCCGTTTATGCCCCTGATTTAACCCCCGTAAAAAGTCACTCCGATCCCGGACGTCCGTACATATGTACGACGTAACTTTTTTCATGGGTCAAATCGGGGATCTAAAGTGCTTCAAATCAAAAAGTGTTCAACATGAAAATTGTAGATCTACAACTTTCATGTTGAACACTTCTCATGAAATTGTACGTATAAGACGCAGTTCAAAAGGAAGTATATATTATTATATACACTTAACTCGTATATACAACACATCCTTATAGTAATTAGAAATCAAATATATTTCTAAACTGATCGGTATTTTGTTTAAAGAATTTGGTGCAGATAATGATATTTTGTTGAAAAAACAATTTTAGACATACTAAATATTTGCGGCATTTTGAGTTGCTAACATAAGTGGTTGAATGAATACATTTGAAATCATTTGTAATGTCATTATATGCAGCAGGTTATTTTGAAAGAATGAATGTTTTAAACAATTTTTTTTTAATTATGTTGGTTTGCTAGTAACAAAATGGTTTTCAAATAGCCATTTTGAAAAATGAGGGTTTGCTAATAGTAATGGTTTGCTAGAAACCAAACCGAGTTTCTAGTAACAACACCCTTAAAGAATTGTTGCGTATCGCTCGAGGCTCTTGATAGAACGGGTCTTCTGAACCATCTTAGCCGTTGAGCGGTCGAGCGTGCAAACAGTCAAAGTTTCATAAGGTTGTGAGAGAGAGACTTGATTGTGTGGACAACCCACAATTGGGGAGAAAAATCACGCAGTCGATTCGGTGTCGACCAAACTTCCACTATTTCTGAGTTTGTTACAAGGTCGTTCGGGTGAAGACGGGGGCGACAGACCGCTCTTAATTATATTTATAAAGGTGAGAGAGAGAAAGCTCTGAGCGCGATAGGACTTTGTGCTTTCCTGGTGATCTTGATCCTTTCACTCAGAGGAGAGCAAACAAACTTGGTCGTCTTGACAGATCGGCCCTGATGGCGATGCATGATCTTGTTCCTTGCTTCCGTGTCTTGCGAGTGATCGGAGGCTTTTGTGCGATGATCATGAGTCTTTTCCCCTCCGCGTTCTTGTCTTGTCACCAACAAACTTTGTTCTGTTAAAATTGTTGAAATTGGAGTAAAAGTGGAGTTGGGCGGTTAGACTGATCAAACCGCACAGACCGCAGAGTCCTCCTCGACCTGACAGACAACTTTGACGGATTGCCTTTGGCATGTGCCGGTTTTCTCTTGCGGTCTGGCTCAGCAAGCATCCTTGGTTAACCGTGCAGTTAGGGATTGGCTAACCGCGGTTGTAGCGGACTCTTCTGGAGCTCGCCGGTGTTCGACTTATTTCTATGCTTGCGGTCTGGTTGTTAGATCGTGGAGGTCGATATAGTTGCGTGAATTTGTTTGCTTGGAGGTCGCTACGTCTGATGGAGCAGTCCGCAAGGTGGCAGACTGATGTTGTTCAGATTGGGCACGGTCTTGGTATCAGGTGACACGGTTACTTGGAGACCACGAAGCTTGTCGTGGACTTGGTATTGTGTGACTAAGTCCAGCTTTATTGTCTAGCTTGCCGAGATCGTCTATGTGTGTACTGCTTCTTAACCTCGCCGAGTTCGGCAAGTTGGCGGCATGGTTGTCACGGGCTGGAGTTTTGCGCAGCCTAAAGTTGTGCCCGCAAGCTTGGAGATCTGGTTGTTCTTGCGGACAAGACTGGTGTCCATACTTATTTGCGGATAGTCTTACTTAAGTTGCGGACTGATTCTTGTATTTGCGAATTCGATGTTAGCTGACAGGTCGACGAGCAGTTATCCTATCGCTATGGGTGGTTACGACATTTATCCTCACACCTATAAATAGGAGTCATCGGCTCGTCATAAACAACAGTGAACAGTAAGAACTAACCCTCACTTGGTTTGTTCGGTTAAGACTTTCTAACCGCTGCGACCAAGGAAGTTGACTGTAAAGCAACAATAGAAGAAGAAGGATGTTGTGCCTTGATGGCCATAACTGGAGATGGAACTCAGGTTAGATCCTGATGAGGTACTTATTCTAGCGAACTCTTCTTTTGATTCTGAGTATATAACTTCCTCAGATTCTGAAGCTTCCTTACCATCTAATGATGAGGATTGATCAAAATTTGAAGATGATGTCAATCAATTGATTGATAAATATGGTGTTCTCTTGAATGCTATAAAAAAGAGCAAGAATCTTGTCAAGAGGCAAGATGAGGAGATTGCTTCTCTACAACAAACATTGTATATGCACTCTGAGTCAGCTACCCAAGTAGCTCAAATGAGTAGAGAAATAAGTCAGCTGAAAGCAATCGCCATCATTCAAGTCAGCACCATAGGCCAAAAAGGAAAGATCATTAAGGATCTTGAAGAGAAGCTCCTAAAAGAGAGGAGTCTAGTGACTCAATTATCTAAGCCAAATTCTATGCTTCTCATCATTGACTCTTTCACCTCCCAAACAAATAAGAGAGGACTGAGATTTAATGGTAGGGGAACTGGATCTTGGAATAGAAGTAAGGGCAAGGCTCTAGTGAAGCATCAGACTACCTTTCAAAAGGTATTACTCCCATCTAACATGTATGGCTGAAAGTGAATGGATAGATACTACTCTAGAGGGGGGGTGAATAGAGTTATCAAATTTTGCACAGACAAAACTTAATAGTCTACCCAACTCCCTTGGAGTGAAGTGCGGAATTAAAAGATTACAGATATTGATTTAACCTTAAAGCCTAACACAAGTGTTGTGTACAAACACAAGCTAACTGTAATTACAGTTGAGTTTGGAAAAACCTAATCAGCAACTAGCAGCCTAGTTATATCTAATCACAGCCACAATGCAGGAATTAAACAATTGAATCCAGACGACACAAGGAGATTTATAGTGGTTCCCCAAACAACTTGGGTACGTCCACTCTTCTACCCACACGGTAGGAATCCACTCAGGTTTTTGATCAGGTGCCCTGCCACCAACAGAATCTGATTCAGGTAGATTCAGAAACCCTTTAGACTTTTGATCAGGTGTCTAAAAACCAAGCACAGGTTTTTGATCAGGTGCCCTGCCACCAAGGGATACTTTTGAAGGGAGTAATAACCCTGTACAGGAGGGGGAAGAAGGTTAAGATGTCTTCTCTATTTTACAATAGATTAGAGAAGCACAAAAAACTTGCACTGAGCTAGAATGCTCTAAAGAATCAAGGCTCCCCCTGGCTCAAAGATGTCCAGGTGAAGTCTTGCTTCAGTGCAGGAAACTCTTCAGAAAGTTCTGAAGGGAAAAGCTACAGGAAGAAAATAAACAATAAAAAAGAAATCTCTTCAAGCAGCTATTCTTCTTCTTCTTCTTCTTCAAAGAAACTCTGAGTTTGAACTTCCTGAAAGCAGGAGAACTCAGGTGAAGAAGAGATGAAGATCTTAACACTTCTCAGTTCGATGGAGTTTGCTGAGAGCAGGAAGCTTGAGCTTGAAGAAGGCTTGAGTGCTTTTAGAATATGTGTGTAACACTAGCTTCAATCCTTCTGCAAAGGGTTCTTTATATATTAGCAGCAAGCAACGGCTCTCTTCCATTTGAATTCTTTGTCTTCTTGTGAGCCTTGAGACCTGGGCTGTGAATATCAAAGAAGACAGAAATATCTCTACAGCAAAACATTCTATAAAAAGGAATAAACCTCTTTCTAAGAAGCTGCAGGTTTAAATCAAATAACAGAGGACTAAATAAAGTCACATCAGAAACAATCTCTTTATAGCAAGGAAGAAGACTTTTCAGTCCAACGGCTATAAAGGGGTTGTCAGCAGATAAAGTAATTTAAATAGACAGCTAATAAGACAAACAACTTTATCTTAAAAGATTTGAACTCAGGCAAAAAGAATAGAGCAAATAATGCCAGGAAACTTTATCATACAGCTTGAAATAATGTGCCAGAAAATGTATTAAATAATTAAATATAATAAATAAATACAAAACACAAAGGCATGCAGAAAGCGTCGAACGACCTTCGGAGATCGTCGACCGACGCACGGAGATCGTCGACCTATCGGGCAGATAGTCGAACGATCCAGATAGTCGACCTATCGAAGAAGATAGTCGAACTACCCCGGGAGATAGTCGACCTATCAAGACAGATAGTCGAACTACCAGATAGTCGATCTATCAGGACAGATAGTCGAACTATCAAGCGCACAGAGATAGTCGACCTATCAAGCAGATAGTCGACCTACCTCAGAAACCAGATAGTCGATCTATCAACAGATAGTCGACCTATCAACGCAGAACAGATAGTCGACCTATCAACAGATAGTCGACCTATCAGCGCAGAACAGATAGTCGACCTATCAACAGATAGTCGACCTATCAGCGCAGAACAGATAGTCGACCTATCAACAGATAGTCGACCTATCAGCGCAGACCAAGGCGTCGACCAACTGATAGACGATCGTCGATCAGTCGATAGACGATAGTCGAACGGCGTTCGACTATGGTCGAACGAAAAAGCTACTTAACCAAATTCTCAATTTGGAAAAGCGAGGACTCTACAGCTAGACTCCTAACCATTGACCATAGATATTTCTTGGGTCAAGGAGCACAAAGGAGAGGACTGAACTCAAATCAAACTAGGGTACCAACAATCTCCCCCTATTTGAGTTAAGTCTCTCAAAAACTAAAAACAGCTAGCAATAGAATACTAAAAAAAGATTTAAGCAAATAGATAGCAATAAACTGGCAGATTATCAATCAGATAAATAAATATAACACAGCAGTTTAATTAAACTATTTTGAATCTTTAGAGTCAGGTAAAGGAGCAGAAGAACTAGAAACAAAAGAAATTTTTCTAAGCGGGTCATCTGATTCCTTCTTTGACATCTTTAAATCCTGCACTCCAAGGATCTTTAGTTCTGTAGCTCTGGGGACAACAGCTTCAGGATGTTTTTCCATGTACTTTGCTGGATCAAAAATCTCAGGATTGACTTGGAATTTCTCAAATTCTTTCTTTCTATACGCTGACATGGTAGTAAAGCCAGACGTATCTTTACCTTCGGCTCTTGCTTTTCTTATTTGGGCTGCCCCTACAAGCTCTTGAAAGCGAGCCATCCTAAAATTAGGATCGAGCTCGGGATTTTCATATACGGGCTCTGGAGAAGCAGTATCAGCTATTATATCTAGATAAAAACATTAGAGGACTTAGCAAGGGGGACTTGCTAGATAACTTAAAACAAAATAAACTATTTACCTTTCGAAATACTTTTCTCAGATTGAACTGGAGAAGGAGGTGGGGAAAAAGTTGGTCTTTGGGCCACAACCTCCTTCATTGGTCTTTGAGAACCATAAGATGATTTGCTTTGAGAACTTTGATGACCTTGTCTTGGTTGGGGCTGAGCGGACGCAGATTTTGCAGAAGAGGCAGAAGGATTAGCAGGTAGATTCCCAGAGGCTCCTGCACCTGGAGGTGGAGGAGGACCTTTGGGAGTCCATCTGGAGACTGGACTGTCATACCTCTTAGTTCTCTTCCTTTCTTTTTGCTGATTTTTTGAAAACCACATCCAATGCTTAAAATCCTTAGATTTGGGGTCAATGCCCTTCAAAATGTAATACGGAGTGTCATTATCCTTATTTGGAGGTGGAGGAGCAGCTTTTCTCTTCTTTGCGGCAGATTTCTTTCTCTTTGATTTTTCAGAAATATCAGACTCATCATCATCATCAGAATGGGATGATGGAGGGTTCTCATAGGGATCATAGGCTTCTGAGACAGCCTTTTCTTTAAGCTTTGAAGCAGATTTCTCCCTTTCTTCTTCTATGGCATCCAAAGCCAGAAGGGAGTCTAAATCTAATCCAGGAGAGTCATCCCAGATGGATGACTTTTCAAATTGCAAATCTTTCTCTTTTTCTTTTAAAGATAAAACTCTTAAGTCCCATGCAGCTCTTGCTTGAGCTTCTTCCATACTCAGAACTGGAGAGTCAACTCTGACTTCCTCTTTTTCAGACTCATCTTCTTTATTATCCAAGAAAGATTCCAACTCAGGGTCAACTTGAATATTGGGAATACTTGGTACGGCCTCAGAAACAACTTCTAATATTTGGGCAGCTAAATCTTCTCTAATAATATCTGTAAAATTATGAATATAGATCTGCTAAATAAACAGATATCATTCCTTCAATGTATTCACAGACAATCAAATTAATAGACTCATCAACAAAACGAATGAAAGATTTACCTTCATATTTAACCATCTCCCAGCAGTCATTCAGATAAGAAGTTACAATTCCTTCCAGGAATCTAACTATCATAGGAGTGGTTAGATCTTCTAAGCATACTTTCACTGCAATTTCAGATAATAATATTCCATCTGCTATTTCTTTCTCAGTCAAAACTGGAGCTACAACTTGCTCAACTGGAGCAATCTCTTCCTGAACAGTCATAACAACATCTGGAACTTCTTCTGGCTCAACTTGAGCAGATTCTGGCTGGGCAGACAAGACTGAATCTTTCACAACTGGAGGAGAGGCAGGAAGGCCTGAGACATCTTCATTGAACATCTCCCCCTGCCTGATTTCAGTAGCTACTGAAACCAGGCACCTAGAGGTAGATGACTCAGCAGATTTTGAGATGGATTGGATGGAGGCAGTCAAACGATCAATGGAGGCGGCAAGGGGAGCGATTGCCTCGTCAATCATGGTTTTGATTGACGGGGTAATCAGCTCCACAATGCGGGAGATAATCTCGGGAGAGATTTCAAAAGAAGATGAATGAGAGGTGGATGGAGCAGCAGCAGATATGGTAGTGGTGCTGGGATGAGAAATAATGGGGACAGGGGATCGAGCAGGAGAGGGAGCAGGGGATGGGGAATGAACTGGAGAATGAATGGGAGATACATGAGGAGTAAGAATTCTCTCTGATCCTAACAAATCGAAGCTAGGAGCAGATATCCTAGCCAGATATGCAGGTAGAGGAGAGGCTGGAGGGGAAGAAGAAACAACCGTAGTTATTTCAGGTGCAGCAGAAGAAGAGGGTCGTACCTCAGCTGAAGTTGATGGTACTTCACCTGAGGCAGACGGCAAGGCAGAGGAGGAGGAAGGGAGAGCTGAGCCAGCTTCACTAGGTTGAGGAGCGACTGATTCAGTCCTTGTGTCCTCAGATTGTACTGGAGCAGATTTCACGAACGTCCTCTTCCACTTTGAGAACAGATGGGGGTCCATCTTCTTGCTGGCATTGATGGTTGTTGCAGTAGAGCTCAGCAGCTGGGGAAATCTTTCCTTCAGAAAAATACCTATAACCCTTCCGAGGGTAACTTCCTTCTTTCCATTCTTTTTCCTGATCAAATCAAACAGAACTGCAGCCCAATCGATCCTTTTCCGATTAACAATTGCACACATAAGTGCGAATTGCTGCCTTGTTATGTTATCATGGGCAGAGTGCTTGCCCAGAAGCACTTTTCCAACTATTTCAGCCAAAAACTTAATCTTGAAGGGGAAGTTTACCTTGAGCAACTTGGTGGGAATGCCCTCGGCATGTCCCAGCTCGACCAACATTCTTCCAAACTCCTGAGCGTCTTGCTCATAATCTTCGTCACCAATAACTAAACCAAAAACATCAGAAAGAACGGCCGGAGTCAGGATAGCTTCTACTCCGCCGATGGTACCGATCATCGATTCGTCTGTGGAAGACGACGTGAAAGCCCATTCTTTTATTTCTGGAATGTTAATCTTGATCCTTTCAGACATCAGCTTCTCTAAACCTTGATCCCTGCAGAGCTGGAGGACTTCCACTATTCCGGCATCGCAACTGCTGAAAGCTTCAAAATCTACACTGAAACCTGCATCGAACTTGACGACGGCTAGAACAGCTGGGGAAATCGCCATTGAATCGCTGGAGAAACGCGAGAAGGAGGAGGAAGACGAAGAGGACGAAACGGCACAAGATCGCAAGCGGGAAAGCAGAATGCGAAAGGGCACGCTCCGTCGACGATAAAGCAGAAGATCTTTTGACCTAGGTCGACTATCGGCTTTATATCTGACCGGATATAGTCGGTCTATTAAAAAGATCTTGACCCGATGGTCGAACGGTCGTTCGACGATCGGCTCAGAAGCAGAGTAGTCGGACAATCGTTCGACTATTTCTGGCTTCTCAAACAACAGGCTATCGTCATCCAGAGATCGACGATGTGCCCAACCTGTTCGACGATGGTCGAACGTCGATCGACGATCTTCAAACAGATAAGCTATCATTAACCAGAGGTCGACGATAAGCTTAAGCCGTTCGACTATCTTCGAACCTCGTTCGACTATCTTCAAACAGATTTCAACATAGGCAGATAAAGTCACACTTAGTCTCGTCCATTGATCATGCCTAGTTGAACTAAAAAGAACAGATGCTTCTGTTCATCTAAAGGCTTGGTGAATATATCACCTCTCTGAAACTCAGTGGATATGAACTCAAGACAGATCTTGTTCTTTTCCACACAATCTCTCAGGAAATGGTGCCTAATCTCAATGTGCTTCGTTCTAGAGTGGTGCACTGGATTTTGTGCAATTGAAATAGCACTGGTACTATCACACATGATCTTGGTGTTCTTGTGTGAGTAACCATAATCCACAAGCTGGTTTTGAATCCACAGGATCTGTGAACAACAACTAGCAGCAGCTATATATTCAGCCTCTGCAGTTGAAGTTGAGACAGAAGCCTGCTTCTTACAGAACCAAGAGACCAATCTCTCTCCCAGGAACTGACAAGTTCCTGAGGTGCTCTTCCTGTCAACTCTGCAACCAGCATAATCAGAATCAGAATATCCAATTAATTCAAACTCTGACTCAGCTGGGTACCAAAGTCCTAGATCTGGACATCCCTTCAGGTATCTCAGGATTCTCTTTAGAAGAATCAGATGAGATTCCTTGGGGTTGACCTGGAATCTAGCACAAAGGCATGTAGCAAACATTATATCTGGCCTACTTGCAGTTAGATATAATAGGGAACCAACAATGGCCCTATAATTCTTTTGATCAACTGGCTTGCCGTGATCATCAGAATCAATAACTACATTAGTAGCCATGGGTGTAGGCATTGCTGAAGCATCAGCCATCCCAAATTTCTTTACCAATTCCTTGGCATATTTGGATTGGGAGATGAAGATACCATCAACATCTTGCTTAACTTGGAGACCAAGAAAGTAAGACAGCACACCCATGCTACTCATCTCAAACTTAGAATGCATTAAGTTAGAAAACTTTTTGCACAGTTTGGGATCAGTGGAGCCAAAAATAATATCATCTACATACACCTGAACTAACAGGATTGTGTCCTTGTGATGCTTAACGAAAAGGGTTCTATCAACTACTCCCCTAGTGAAGTTGTGCTCTAACAGGAAACTAGCTAAGGTCTCATACCAGGCCTTAGGAGCTTGCTTTAGTCCATAAAGAGCTTTCTGTAACTTAAAAACATGAGAAGGCTGAGTTGATGAAACAAACCCTGGTGGTTGTTCAACAAACACCTCTTCCTTAAGCTCACCATTCAGGAATGCACTTTTGACATCCATTTGGAACACCTTAAACTTCATGAAGGCTGCATAGGCCAAGAAGATCCTTATTGCTTCTAGCCTTGCAACAGGAGCAAAGGTTTGGTCATAGTCTATACCTTCCTCCTGTCTGTAGCCCTGAGCTACAAGCCTAGCTTTATTCCTTACTATGATTCCATTTGCATCTAACTTGTTTCTATACACCCACTTGGTGCCTATGATCAGTTGGCCTTTAGGTCTTGGAACCAAAGTCCAAACTTTACATCTCTCAAACTGATTGAGCTCCTCTTGCATTGCAATGATCCAGTGGGGATCTAGCTCTGCATCTTTAAAGGTGAGGGGTTCAACCTGTGAGAGGAAACAAGCATGCATCACATCCTGTCTTAATTGATGTCTTGTTTGCACACCAGCTGATATGTCTCCAATCACTTGAGATGTGGGGTGATCTCTAAGTGTGACAATATCAGCAGGTGGGATGTGATCTTCAGCAACAGTTGGGATTAATTCCTCAGGAGGAATTTGATCTACTGTTGGTGGTACTACAACAGCTTCAACAGCTTCAGCAATGTCTTCATCACTGTCTGATTCAGTGATCTGAAGAGTTGAAAGTTGAAGGATTTCTTGAGGGGCATCATGTACCTGCAAAGAACTGGAGGAAGGAGAATTTTCTTTCTCCTTGTAAAACATCTGATGCTCATCAAATGATACATGCACAGATTCTTCTATCTTACAGGTTGATTTGTTATAAACCCTATAAGCTTTGCTTACTTGGGAATATCCAAGCATGATTCCCATTGAAGCTTTTGCTTCAAACTTTCTAATATATTCTTTATTATTGTTATGAACATACACAATACAGCCAAAAATTCTAAAGTAATTAATTTTTGGTTTCTTTCCTTTAAGCAACTCATAAGGAGTTTTACACTTAAGTTTGTGTATCAAACTTCTATTCAAGACATAGTTGGCTGTATTAACAGCTTCTGCCCAATAGGATAGAGGCATGTTAGCATCTGCCAACAATGTGCTAGCAGCTTCAATTAGTGTTCTATTCTTCCTCTCAACTACCCCATTTTGTTGGGGAGTTCTAGGAGCTGAGAAGCTATGTTTGATACCTTCTCTCTCACAGAATTCTTGCATGAGAAGAGAGTCAAACTCAGTACCATGATCACTTCTGATCAAGGCCACATGAGTAGAGTACTCAGTCTGCACACAAAGTAGAAAGTCTGTAAGGGCTTTGAAGTTATCAGACTTAGTTCTCAAAAAGAAAACCCAACTGAACCTAGAGAAGTCATCTACAATTACTAAAGTGTAATACTTCCCTCCTAAACTCTGTACATTTATTGGGCCAAAAAGGTCCAAATGTAATAAATACAGGATTCTAGGAGAATCACTTTTATTTACAGATTTAAATGAATTCTTGGTTTGCTTGCCTAGCTGACAAGCCTTGCATAGGCTCTCCTTCTTGTAGGGGCAAGAAGGTAAACCTCTAACAAGGTTGTGCTTAGATAACCTAGATATATTTTTCAGGTTTACATGACTAAGCCTTTTATGCCATAAAGAATTATTATTAAGGGTTAATTCATTAAACAGGCAGATTTCAGAGTGAGACGAATTAAAATCTACTAAATATATATTGCCTATTCTATTACCTATTAAAACAACATTATTATTTAAAGTAATATTGCAAGAGGAGTTAGAAAAAGAAACCTGGTAGCCAGCATCACATAGCTGGCTAACTGAAATCAGATTATGCTTCAGTCCATTGACATAAGCAACTCTCTTGAATGTAACAGCTCCAATCGTGATCTTGCCATATCCTTCTGTCTGACCACAGCTGGAGTCTCCAAAGATAACCTTTGGGCCGAGCTTAGCTTTGTACTTTGACAAAAGCTCTCTGTTTCCTGTCATATGCTTAGAGCATCCACTATCCAAATACCACTTGTTTTGAGTGATTGGATAGGCCTTCACCTGCAAGACAATTATTTAGACAGAGTGGACCCAGGTAACCTTGGGTCCCTTGTTTTTCACATAAGAAAAACTGGAAATGTATGAGAATGCAGGCTGAGGGTGATAACCTAGTGGGTGAGATCTCCTAGGTGGGATTCTCCATGCTGATGATGGGTCAACAAACCTAGGGTTTCTATTCTCATTTAGGTTTCTATGGAATGGATTATGATTTTGAAAATCATATTGAAAACGTCGATCTACGTTCGACGATGGGCGCTCAGATCGTCGACCTTCGTTCGACCATTGAGCTTCCGATCGTCGAGCTTCGTTCGACGCTCTTTGCATTTCTTTGAAAAACTTCTTTCTCTTTTCTCTCTTAGCCTTATTTAATGTTTTATTTACAAGGTTTACTTGCTCAGTGTTCTTCTTTCCACTAGCTGAAATGAAGTTCACTGGAGTTGAAAGATTATTTTTAAGCAAGACTGGGGGTTCACTGGGAGAAGCTCCTAAGCCTAGTTTATCATTACCTGACCTAGTGTTAGTCATGCTGGTAATTTCTAACAGCTTAAGGCTTCTACCATTAAGGGATTCTTCTAATCTCTTAGACTTAGCTAATTCTATTTTAAGGAATTTAATTTCTTCACTACAGGTAGTGAGTTCTTCCTTTAACCTAATGTTTTCAGAGGCTATTGATTCAGAGTCAGCTAGCCTATTTCTAAGTTCTTTTATCTCTTTCTCTGAGCTAATTAGATCTAAACATAGAGATTTAAATTCTAACTTAAATTCTTCAGAAGTAAAATCATAAGAAGAAAGTACCTCATCTTCAGTGGGCATTTCTTCATCAGAATCAGAACTCTCTGCAGCAGAGTGGTTGCTGCAGGCATCTATTGCCATTAGGCAAATTTCTTTTGCCTTCTTCTCTTCCTCATCTTCACTGGAGCTTGATGAGGAGGATTCTTCATCAGAATCACTCCAGGTTTCAGCAATGAAACCTCTCTCCTTCTTCTTGTTTTTGTAGGAGGATGGCTTGGAGTGCTTCCTGTGTTGTTCTTTGTCTTTTCTCTTTTCCTTGTTCTTCTCCTCTGGACACTCTGGCAAAATGTGTCCAGGCTTCCTGCAACCATAGCAAATAATTTCTTTAGCAGGAGAGCGATCATACCTTGGTTTGTCTTCATAGCGTGAAGACTTCTTTCTGAATTCTTTTCTCCCCATCTTGAGGAATCTCTTGGCAAACAGTGCCATGAGTTCCTCATTGGATTGGCTGCTTTCAGAAACATCTGCAGCCTTAAGAGCTAGAGATTGCTCTTTTCTTGTTGGAGTGGGGGTCTTGGCTTCAGCTTCTGCTTCTCTGGTCTTCAGCACTTGCTCAAAAGACTTGAGCTTGCCGAGGAGAGCTTCAGTGGATATCTCATTGGTACTTCTGGCTTCTTTGATGGGCCAGATTCTTAGATCCCATGTGCTAGGGAAGCACATAAGAATCTTATCATTGACTTCTGTCAATGATATGTCCTTGTCCAGGGTCCTCAGCTCATTGATGATTGAGCTGAGCCTGGTGTACATAGCTTCAACTGATTCAGCATCAGTCTTCTTGAAGTTCTCATACTGTGAGATTAGGTTGGACCTTCTGTCCTTCCTTTCATCAGCTGAACCAGCTACAATCTGGTTCAGTGTGTCCCACATGGCCTTAGCAGAGGAGCAGTCAGCCACCTTCTGGAACACCTCATCAGACATTGTCTGAGCCAGTATGTTCATTGCTTTGGCATCAGCAATTTTGGCCTTCTTGTACTCATCATTATAGTCTGGAGGAGGCACTGCACTCATATCAGATGATGAGGCAGTGGCAGCAGCAGGTGCTCTTGGGGGACCTGACAAAATAGAAGCAAAAATACTTTCATCAATAGAATTCATATAAAGTTTGATCCTTGCCTTCCAGATGCCAAACTTTGCTAAGTTGCATGCTGGAGGTCTGGTGCTTGAATAATCCTTAGATTGGGCCATGATAGTGAATATCTATAAGCTCTTGGTATCTATCAGGATCTTGTGACTTAGGTGTTAGCCTATTCAGTCAGTCAACCTCCCTCTGATACCAATTGAAAGTGAAGGGATAGATACTACTCTAGAGGGGGGGTGAATAGAGTTATCAAATTTTGCACAGACAAAACTTAATAGTCTACCCAACTCCCTTGGAGTGAAGTGCGGAATGAAAAGATTACAGATATTGATTTAACCTTAAAGCCTAACACAAGTGTTGTGTACAAACACAAGCTAACTGTAATTACAGTTGAGCTTGGAAAAACCTAATCAGCAACTAGCAGCCTAGTTATATCTAATCACAGCCACAATGCAGGAATTAAACAATTGAATCCAGACGACACAAGGAGATTTATAGTGGTTCCCCAAACAACTTGGGTACGTCCACTCTTCTACCCACACGGTAGGAATCCACTCAGGTTTTTGATCAGGTGCCCTGCCACCAACAGAATCTGATTCAGGTAGATTCAGAAACCCTTTAGACTTTTGATCAGGTGTCTAAAAACCAAGCACAGGTTTTTGATCAGGTGCCCTGCCACCAAGGGATACTTTTGAAGGGAGTAATAACCCTGTACAGGAGGGGGAAGAAGGTTAAGATGTCTTCTCTATTTTACAATAGATTAGAGAAGCACAAAAAACTTGCACTGAGCTAGAATGCTCTAAAGAATCAAGGCTCCCCCTGGCTCAAAGATGTCCAGGTGAAGTCTTGCTTCAGTGTAGGAAACTCTTCAGAAAGTTCTGAAGGGAAAAGCTACAGGAAGAAAATAAACAATAAAAAAGAAATCTCTTCAAGCAGCTATTCTTCTTCTTCTTCTTCTTCAAAGAAACTCTGAGTTTGAACTTCCTGAAAGCAGGAGAACTCAGGTGAAGAAGAGATGAAGATCTTAACACTTCTCAGTTCGATGGAGTTTGCTGAGAGCAGGAAGCTTGAGCTTGAAGAAGGCTTGAGTGCTTTTAGAATATGTGTGTAACACTAGCTTCAATCCTTCTGCAAAGGGTTCTTTATATATTAGCAGCAAGCAACGGCTCTCTTCCATTTGAATTCTTTGTCTTCTTGTGAGCCTTGAGACCTGGGCTGTGAATATCAAAGAAGACAGAAATATCTCTGCAGCAAAACATTCTATAAAAAGGAATAAACCTCTTTCTAAGAAGCTGCAGGTTTAAATCAAATAACAGAGGACTAAATAAAGTCACATCAGAAACAATCTCTTTATAGCAAGGAAGAAGACTTTTCAGTCCAACGGCTATAAAGGGGTTGTCAGCAGATAAAGTAATTTAAATAGACAGCTAATAAGACAAACAACTTTATCTTAAAAGATTTGAACTCAGGCAAAAAGAATAGAGCAAATAATGCCAGGAAACTTTATCATACAGCTTGAAATAATGTGCCAGAAAATGTATTAAATAATTAAATATAATAAATAAATACAAAACACAAAGGCAGGCAGAAAGCGTCGAACGACCTTCGGAGATCGTCGACCGACGCACGGAGATCGTCGACCTATCGGGCAGATAGTCGAACGATCCAGATAGTCGACCTATCGAAGAAGATAGTCGAACTACCCCGGGAGATAGTCGACCTATCAAGACAGATAGTCGAACTACCAGATAGTCGATCTATCAGGACAGATAGTCGAACTATCAAGCGCACAGAGATAGTCGACCTATCAAGCAGATAGTCGACCTACCTCAGAAACCAGATAGTCGATCTATCAACAGATAGTCGACCTATCAACGCAGAACAGATAGTCGACCTATCAACAGATAGTCGACCTATCAGCGCAGAACAGATAGTCGACCTATCAACAGATAGTCGACCTATCAGCGCAGAACAGATAGTCGACCTATCAACAGATAGTCGACCTATCAGCGCAGACCAAGGCGTCGACCAACTGATAGACGATCGTCGATCAGTCGATAGACGATAGTCGAACGGCGTTCGACTATGGTCGAACGAAAAAGCTACTTAACCAAATTCTCAATTTGGAAAAGCGAGGACTCTACAGCTAGACTCCTAACCATTGACCATAGATATTTCTTGGGTCAAGGAGCACAAAGGAGAGGACTGAACTCAAATCAAACTAGGGTACCAACAATGGCCAAGATAATATATATGGTCACTAGAAGAATGAGAATACTCATAGGGGAAAAAGTGCAACTAACTAGGGAGGAATAAAGGACATGAGGTTGAGTGCTTTTTGTAAAGTGTTTGTTTAGGATAGAGAGTGACCGAGAGGGGGGGGGGGGGTGAATAGGTCCCATTTAAATCTTGGCTACTTTAAGTTATAGAAATTTCTTAGTGTGTTTATTAACACAACCACAATATTCAAGAACACTGTTGATCTACTAAATACAACACAAATCTAATTTTAACAATCACAACACAAATCACAGCATAGTACACAGTAGTTTTATAGTGGTTCCCCAATTTATGGGTACATCCACTTTTCCCCTTCGCTTATCTAGCAATGAGCCAGATTCGACCAAACTTCTTCTTACTTTTCCTCAGATCCTCAGATCTTACACCTTAGAGCCCAGCTGGCTCCTACAACTCAGACAAAGCCATGTCCTACCTCAGATCCTCAAGATCTTACAACTCAGGTTCCTCTTCAAGAACCCTACCTTAGAGTGATCCTCCACTCCTACTCCTCAAGCAAACCCTTGCACTACAACCTCAGAACCTTCTAGTTTCTACAGCTCAGAGAAATAGCCCCTTCTCCTACCTCAGCCTTTATAATTTAGGCTTACAACTCAGAGAAATCAATCTCCTAATACTCAAATCTACTGATAGATCTTACAAAATTGATATAATAGAAAGAATTTGAGTTTTGAAGTGTCACCCAGGAAGAAAGAGACTGGTGACTTCTTCTTGATCATATCTTGATGTGAAATCTTCTCCCTTAATCTTGATTGTGAAGAAAAAGGTCCAACCCTTCTTAGCTTTTTTAAAGCTTCTTGAAGGAGAAGGTAGTGTTGAACTTGGCTGAAGAAGATTGAAGTTGATCCACGATCTGCCTCCTTTCGACCTTCAGAATTATATTGAATTGTTATGACAGACTTATATGAGAAGAATAAGAATGATTGCTCTTTTTTTTCTGTTGTGTTGGTCTCCTTATATAGGCTTTGGCAAGAGTGACTGGCTACCCTAGTTAATCCACTGACATCTGACAGTTCTAACGGTTGTCAGGATTTCAGGCTTAGAATTCTGGACTTAGATGAATTTCTGTCTGAGAGCTTCTACATGAAGATGTTGACACCAGTTCTGAGTGCCAACACTTCTGTACTTAGATTCTGTCGACACCAGTCCTGGGTGCCGACACTTATCTTATAGGGATGTCGACAACAATCAAGTGTGTCGATACTGCTAGCTTCTTGTTTCAACACAATTTGTGTCAAATGTGTCGACACTAGTCCTGAGTGTTGACACAACTGGTTTCTTGACTAACGGTGTCGACCCAAGTCCTGGGTGTTGACACAGCTTGCTTCCAGTCTCGACATAACTTGTTTAAAATGTGTCTACACTAGTCCTGAGTATCGACGCAGTTGGTTTCTTGACAAACGGTGTCGACCCAAGTCTTGGGTGTCGACACATCTTTATTCCTGTCTCGACACTACTTAAATAAGGGTGTCAACACTAGTCCTGAGTGTCGACACAACTTGATTCCTTATCTCAGCACTGCTTTTGCAAAGGTGTCGACACTTGTCTAGTGTCTCGACACTTTTATACTTAGTTTATTTTTTCTTTCAACATGGAAACTTCATAAGTAAACTCAACATACATCAAATACGAATTTGTGTATATCATTGAGTTAAAAGGGCTTCTCCAAATCAGGTACACAATTTCTATTGTACCCAACAATCTCCTCCTATTTGGAGAAGTCATAACCCTAATTCAATGATATACACCATGATACCAAAATATGATGATAAAGATATATATTAAAAGTACTGAACAAAAATGTAAAGAACATAGGAATGAACATTCAAATATAACCAAGTTCAAACAAACTTTTCATTCCAATTAGTTATCAGTTTACACCTTTCAATTTGTTACAAAGTTTTTAAAAAGCAAAATTACAAAAGTTCAAGAATATTCTAAGAAAGATCTAGCTCTCTGATAACATTGTCTTTTCCTGATTGTATATTGGATTTAACTTCAGGCACTTTGTCACCAACTATCTTTTTGCCATTATCATTCTTGGCTTTAGAGATCTTTTCCTCCTTAAGCTTCTGCCTTTCAAAATAGTGATATGGCTTGAGGAAGTATTTGCTGGGCTCAACAGAATTAGGTTGGATCTTCCCTGCCTTCAGATCATTTCTGAATTTTTGGATGACCTCCTGCTACTTTAAGTGCTTAACCCACTTTTGTCCTGTATACTATTTTCCCCTATCAGCTGCATTAGTATTGACTGTTTTCCATGCAGTGAGTATAATTGATCTGGAAGTTGGGCTCCATTGTTCAAAGTCTAGCCTAGCTTCAGCTTGTTCCCTGAACTTTTTCTTTGATATTGAACTTCTTTTTATTTTAACATAACATAATCAGTCATTTCAGCCTCCTCACATACTATATTCTGAATTTGACCTGGAGGACTATACATGGATTGGACTATACATGGATTGGACAATAGTTTGGATGTCCTCAAAATGAGCTGGTCTATACATGAATTGGACAGAATTTTGAATGGCCTTAAAATAAGCTGGTTGGAAACCAGACTCAGTAGTTTGGTCTCCATCATACCATAGGGGAGGATGACCAAGAGTGTCTATGATGCTATTTGTAATCCAAGTAGCATGCTCAGATCTAGCCTTTATCATTACCCTCTCCCCCTTTATGACTTCTCTTTTAATATGATCCCTTAAATCATTCTTGTGAAATCGTACTTGACCATCTAGATAATGGATTCCTGAGGTTAAAGAATTCTTGACTTTCAGTAAATGGTCATCCAAATCCTTGTCAGAAGCCTTAATATCCTTAATCAATGAGACTGAATGAGTTTTCAGTTGAGTTTTCATGTCCTTTGTAGAAGAAGTTATCTTGATTTCTAGAGCAGTAGTTTGTTCAACCAGCTTGACCAGTGATTCATTATTCATTACAGTCATGTTCTCATCCATTATTCTTTGATTCTCAATGACATAGCCTTGCTTTACAGCTATTTCATCTTCAGTTTTCTTTGATTCTTGCTGCTGTTTAGCAATATAAACCACAACATTTGCTCCCCTTTCAAAGAAATCTATCATATCCTTCTTTAGTAGATTTACTTTAAATCTTATATATTTAATGTCCTGAGCTAGCTGAAACTGCAAATCCTTGTTGCTTTCATCCACATACTTCTCAAGTTGAGTTCTTTGTTGATCTAACATGATTTGCAGTTGAATTATAATTGAACTTAAATCTACAGAAGGAGCAGGAGTTGTGCCAGACTGAATAGTTTTCTTATAGATTTTGCTCCTCTTTTTGAGTTCAATTATTTTTCTCTTCTTTAGTTGAGAGGCTTCTTCATCTTCTGATTCAGAAGAATTAACCACCTCAATAGATGCTGGCTCTTTAGTTGTTTCAATAGTTGGGGGATGATCTTCAAACTCCCCCTCAACCATTGCTCCTTCTTCATTTATATTTTCCAAGTTAGTCTCTTCTTGCAAAACTTCAGTATCAGGAATAGGGTCCGCTGGATTAGTAGTTATCTCCCCTGGACATCTAAATCAGTATTCAGAATAATTGCCTCTTCAGTGGTCTTGGAGAATGTATCTTCAATCTCTTTTTCAGGCATTTCTGTTTCAGGAACCTTTGTTTGTTCCAGCTCTTGTACAACTTCCATTATTATTGTATCTAATGTATCCATTTCAATTTCTGGCAGATCATTGAGATTCTCCCCCTCAATTGGATCCCTATCTTGTATATTATCCCCCTGCACCTGATCACTAGTTCTAGGTGAGGTCCTTGGAGAATTCTCAGGCATTGTATCATCCTATTTTTTAGAGCTTGAACTTTCTTGTTCTCCAGAGACAATGGAAGAATCTTCTTCCACAACTACAACCTTCTTCTTTTTCTCCTTCTTCTTCTCAATTGCAGGTGTTTCTTTGGATAGGACTCTATCACACCTTGCCAGTATCCTCATGTCCATTCTCCTCCTATGATTGATCTTGGAGCCAAGCTTGAGGTTGATGCTGTTTGGAATGGCATGTACTAAGTATAAACTCAGAATTCTGCCCATGTTAGGCTTCTTGATACTTTCAGTAATTTTGTCAAAGACAACTCTACTCCAGCTGGTCTTGATTTTGAAAATTACTCTTGTCATCAGCTCAAACATGAATGCTGATATCCTGTCATGTGCTCCAGTCTTACACAACAAGACCTTCCCAATTATTTCAGACAGGAATTTGCCTTGGGAATTCATACCCTTCATGTTCAGGGTGCTTCCAATCTTAGTGGTTTGAGCCAATCCACACCACATCAATGCTTCAACAGTCCTGGTGGTTTCTATTTCATCTTCCTGATCGATTCTTATATTTGAAAAACCTTTGCTAATTTCCTGGTTGTGATTTTCACTTTTGCTCCATTTACCTTAGACTTGATCTTTTCTGATTTTGAATCTAGTTTAGCATTAGAGAAGAACTCTGAAACTTCTCGTTTCTAGATGTTTGTCGGTTCTGAAAGTAGATATTCTATTCCAGCTTCAGTGATTAGGTCAATAACATTTCTAATTTCTACTTGCGCTAAGAGGAATCCATTGTGCACAAGCTCATAAACTTCAAAGATGTTATCGTTGTTCTTGGGAGCCATTAGAGTTGAGAGAAAGGATTGACGAGTGTCGACTAATCAGAATTCTAGGTCTCGACACTCAGGGAGCAAAAGTTCAAGTGATCAAGATAGTGTAGTCGACTTCTACTCTCACACCCCTTTTTATAGTCAAATCTTCCCTGAAGTCGAAAGGGCGCGCTACATTTAGACTATTCTAAATTTTTGGGTAAATACCTAATGTTGACACAAAGAAAGTTGTATGTCGAGATGGGTCGACTCAAGTTGACACAAGGATTATGTCTCTCGACACATACCTTAGGGTCTCGACACCCTTATGTCTTGACACTTATTTTAGTGTCTCGACACTTTGCATTTATGCAGTGTTGACACACATTCTGGTGTCTCGACACATTACTATCTATAGTGTCGACACACATTCTGGTGTCTTGACACTTTCTCAACTATCTCGACACATTCTCTGGTTTCTTGACACAATTTTTAACTTAGTCAAAATTTTGTTTTCTGAAATATAGATTCTTGACATTTATGATGTCTTACTCATTTTTTTAGGTTGGTAGAGACTTTGTTACTTATACAACTTGAATAAGGATTTTTTAGGTACCAATGAAAATGGTTATTCTATGTTTAACATTCTTAGTTTAAACTTGAAGAAATTGAACTTGTTTTCATCTAAGGGTTTTGTGAATATGTCAGCAATTTGATTTTCAGGGTGAGTATAATGTAAACAGATATTGCCTTTTTCAACATGTTCTCTAAGAAAGTGATACATGATTTCTATGTGTTTGGTTCTACTGTGAGAAACAAGATTATTAGCAATTGAGATTGCACTAGTAGAATCACAATACATAATAGATTTACTTAGCTGTACACTGTAGTTCAGGAGTTGATGCTGAATCCATAGTAATTGTGCACAGTAGCTCCCAGCTGATATATACTCAGACTCAGCTATTGAAATAGCTATACTTGTTTGATTCTTACTGCTCCAACTGATGAGTCTTCTTCCCAGAAATTGACAAGTTTCTGATGTACTTTTTCAATCCTCTTTACATCCTACAGAATCTGTATTTGTGTATCCATTTAGATCAAAATCACCATTCATAGGATACCAAATCCCAAGATTGGGCGTGCCTTTTAGATATCTCAGTATTCTTTTAGCAGCTATATAATGAGACTCTTTAGGGCATGCTTGGTACCTAGCACAGACACATGTTGAAAACATGATATCTAGTCTACTAGCTGTCAAGTAAAGGAGTGATCCAATGATGTCTCTATATAAGGATTCATCCACTGGTTTCCCAGATTAATCCTTGTGTAGTGATACTGAGGAACCCATTGGGGTTCTCATGGTAGAAGAATTTTCCATACCATACTTTTTAATCAACTCCTTTGCGAACTTAGACTGAGAGATGGATATACCATCTTCAGATTGTCTAACTTGGAATCCCAAGAAGAACTTCATCTCACCCATGCTGCTCATTTCAAACTTGTCATGCATAAGCTTGACAAATTTTCTATATAGTAGCTCATTAGTAGAACCAAAAATGATGTCATCTACATAAATCTGGACTAGGATGCTTGAACCTTTGATGTCCCTTAGGAATATTGTATTATATATCTCCCCCTTAGAGAACTTGTTCTCTATGAGAAAGGTTGACATGGTCTCATACTAGGCTCTAGGTGTCTGTTTTAACTCATGCAATGCTTTATGTAATCTGAAGACATGAGAGCTAAGTTTAGGATTTACAAAATCTGGTGACTGTTCTACTATACCTCTTCCTTCAATGTACCATTTAGGAATGCAGATTTAACATCCATTTGGTAGACTTTATATCCTTTGTAAGCTGCATGTGCTAAAAACAATCTAATGTCTTCTAGCCTAGCTACAGGTGCAAAGATTTGGTCAAAGTCTAATTCCTTCCTGTTGTCTATACCCCTTAGCCACAAGTCTTGTCGTATTTTTAACTATTTCTCCATTCTCATCTAATTTATTCCTATATATCCACTTAGTTCCTATGACATTGTGATTTCTAGGTCTAGGAACTAGACTTCAGATCTTATATCTCTCAAATTGATTTAGCTCTTCTTGCATTGCCATAATCTAGTTGGGGTCTGAATTGGCTTCTTCATACTTCTTAGGTTCAATCTGAGAGAGAAAGCTTGAGAACAAAACCTCATTATGATGTCTACTCCTAGTAGTCACTCCTAGCCTGACATCACCTATTATTTGATCAATAGGATGATCTCTAAGGTGTCTAACAGCTACAGGCAGATTCCTAGCATCACCTAGTTCTTCAAGTAGAGAAGGATGAATCTCTTCCTCCCCCATAGGCAGTGACTGTGCCTTCTATAGGAACTACAATGTTGTTTTTAGCCTCTAATTCTATATCCAATGAATCTCCTATATTTAATTTTTCCATCTTAGAGTCAACATCTCTTAGACTAGAATTATTAGATAGAATATTATGTAAGACAGAAGTTTCATCAAAAATAAAATTAATTGACAAAAATGCCTTCATAGGACTTCTCTGAAAACTTAGTTAGATAAGTCTTTCAATTGTCTAAGATGTAACACTTACTTCCAAAGATCTTGAAATAATACAGACTTGGTTTTCTCTCTTTCATTACTTCATAGGGAGTCTTGTTGTGACTTTTGTTGATCAAGACCCTATTCTAAATGTAATAAGCAGTGTTTACAGCCTCAGCCCAATAATATTTTGGGAGAGATGTGTCACTTAGCATAGTTTTAGCAGCCTCAATGAGGGTTCTATTTTTCCTCTCAGCAACCCCATTTTGCTGGGGAGTTCTAGGAGAGGAGAATTCCTGAAAGATCCCTAGTTCTTTACAGAAATTTATCATTTTTTTAAATTGAAATTCTGTATCATTGCCACTTCTGAACTTAACCACAGAACAACCCTTTTCATTTTGAATTTGTTTGACAAAATCAACAAGAATGTCTAGAGTTTTAGACTTTCTCCTTAGGAAAAATACCCAAGAAAATCTAAACTGATCATCTACAATCACATAGATGTAGACTTCCTACCTAAACTAAGAATTTGCATATGACCAAATAGGTCTATATGAAGTAAGTACAGACACCTCTCTGTGTCTTTGGACTAAATGCTCTTAAAGGAGACTTTTGTCTGTTCGCATCTTTGACATGCAGAACACATGCCTTCTTTGGAGCATTTTAGCTGGGGTCCATTTCTAACTAAGTCCATAGAAAACAACTTACTCATAGCTCTATAATTTAAGTGAGCTAGCCTCTTGTGCCATTGCACACACAAAGAGTCTTTCTCACTTGCTACTAGACATACAGGAGAATCCTCATTTATTCTTAAGAAATTTAGATAATAAATGTTGCCACTCCTAGTGCCTGATAAGATGATCTCTTGATCACTTGCATTTCTTATCAGACACTTATCATTGTGGAATATGATTTCAAAACTTATATCACAAAACTGACATATGCTTATCAGATTGTGGTTCAATCCTTCCACATAATCCACTTTTATGACTCTCATTAGACCATTTAAAATGTTACCATATCCCTTGGTGAGTCCTTTTTCTGAACCTCTAAAGATTATTTTTGGTCCATCCTTTACTGAAGCATAGTCCCTTAGCAGACTTCTTGTTCCAGTCATGTGCTTGGAATAGACACTTTCCATGTACCATATTGGAATTTCTGTGGTACTTGGATCCACCTGCAATCACAGAATTAATTAACCTTAGGCACCTAAATAGTTTTGGGACCTTGGTTCCTGTTTGACTTAGCTATGTGAAGCACAACAAGCTTTCTGAATAGATGAGTTTGTGACTTAAACTAGGATGTTGTTGGATTGTATCAATAATCTAAGGCAAAATGCCCAACCTTCCCACAACACCAACATTCAAATCTGTTATATCTTCTCTTAGGCTGCACCTTTGAAGTTGTACTCCTGGGCAACTTAGAGTTGATATTCAGATTCTATGGTAGAGGTGCAACATTGACACCCTTACCTTTCAGGTTTTAGTATCGTGTACTGGGACCAAATCTAAGAATTCATTGGCTCCTTGGATTGATCACTCCTTGTGGTGGTTTGTGGGACTTATAGCCATCAAATTTGTGTCCTTTCCAGCAAAGATCTTTATTGACCTTGCTGATGGTGCACTCAGAACTCATGTGTCTAAGAACACATGATCCCTTGCATCTGTTAGAAGTCAGATGCTGGGTTGGTTGCTTAGCTACACCCACTGAGGCTTTACCCTTAGGCTCAGGTTTCTTATTGATTTTATTATCCTCAATATATCCTACACAACTTCTAAATGGTGCATAAAATGTATCAATAATAGGTAGCACAGACTTAGATCTTGAGAATTGTTTTAGGAGCTTTCTTTCCTAAAGAAGCTTTGCTTTCAGGTTCTTGATAGTCTTCGCTTGTTCTGCAATAGTCTCAGTCTGACTACCTATTTTATTGGTTAAGGCTATGAGCTTCAGGTTTTGAAGGTCCAACTTAATGTTGGCCCTCTCCAACTGTAAAGGTACTGCTCTCAAAGACTCCAGTTCTTTGCCTTATTACTTAACTAGATCTTTGCTTATAATCAAAGTCTTCAACAACTTCCCATATCTGTCGATGAGTGTGTTGAAATCTACTTCAGAATCTGAACCATGTTCACTATTATTAGAAGAATGTGAACATGATTCATTCTCTGATGCTGATCTAGAGCCTGAGGCAAGACTAGTAGTAAGAGGTTTTACCTTGGCAGAATTTGATCAATCCTGCTCTTCTTCTTCTACTAGGGTCATCAGCCCTTGATCTGTACAGTCTTCATTATCACTGGATGACAGTGTGGTTCTTCTTCTGTTCCTGGCCTCCTCAATGGCCATTAAACCCAAAAGAGTCTCCTCCTCTTCTGATTTAGATGAATCTGTCTCACTATCTGAAAGAGTGGACTGCTTCTTGGCCAAGAGGCTTTTGTCAAACTTCTTATGCTGTCCAGTCTTCCAATTTTCAGACTTTTCTCCTTCCATTCTACTGGGCAGTCAGCAATGACACGCCATTGCTTGTTACAACAATAACAAACAAGATTAGTCTTAATGTATTTATTCTGAGAAGAACCATACCTGTCCCCAGATTTCTTTTTCCTGATTTTCTCTAAGTGATCTGTCTTCTTGTGAGAAGAGTATCCAGCTGGACCCTTCTAGTTGCCCTGCCTTCTTCTCCCCAACATATTCTTGAATTATCTTGAGAAGAGTGACAGTTCTTCTGTAACATCCCATTTCCGGCTAGACCCCTAGGAGTCGGATGGTTGTGGTAGAAACCCTAGGAAGCCCAAAAACCGAAATAAATCGACCAGGATTTCGGGTCACGGGTGGGTCACGCCAGTGACCGACCCGTCACGCCCGTGACCTGGGGCGTGACTCATTCGACGATCGTCGACCTCAGGGAGACGATCGTCGGGTGCGGAATGTTCAACCCGGCCCTGTCACGCCCGTGACCCAGGTGTCACGCCCGTGACCAAGGGCGTGACCCCTTCGGCGATCGTCGATCTCAGCGCGACGATCGCCGACCGTGGAAATTACCTTGACCCTGTTACGCCCGTGACCCCCAATGTCACGCCCGTGACATAGGGCGTAACTATGTTCGACGATCGTCGACTTCAGCTCGACCTTCGTCGACCCAAAATTGGCCTCACGGGCATGTCACGCCCGTGACCAACAATGACACGCCCGTGACATAGGGCGTGACACGCTCGACGATCGTCGATTTCAGTTCGACGTCGTCGAACCAGAATTAGTCACCAGGCATGTCACGCCCGTGACCAGCAAGGTCACGCCCGTGACTTAGGGCGCGACACGCTCGACGATCGTCGATCTCAGTTCGACGATCGTCGAACCCAGAACTGGTTATCCGGGCCTGTCACGCCCGTGACCTATGTGTCACGCCCGTGACCAAGGCCGAAATGTCAGCCAGACTGGAAATTTCGGTAACCGACGTTGTAATCAATTCGGATTATGGGAAGTTACACCATGAGTATTTATGGGCCATTTCAGTCCCTAATTAGTTAATAAAATAAGGAAATGGGGTCCAATAGGAAATCGCCACCTGGCGAACACCTCTTCATCTCCAACGTTTCAGATGACTTTGCCATAACCGAAACGTTATTAACAGGAATATTAATCGCCATGAATGTTTCAACCTTTCCCCTCCCTCATTTCTTCCCTTTAAAAGGGCTCCCTAGACTCAGAGATGGAGTTTCCACCCCTACCCGACAGATTGATGACTTGTACCTTGCTGTAGGAGAAGTTCAGCAACGCCACCACCGCGCCATGACAGTCCAACGTTCGTCTCGCCGTCAAACCATGAATAAGGTCCTCCCCTCCCTCTTCTTCTGCGTATAGATCTTAGGAATCGTTAGGAGAGATATCGGGCTCAAAAGAGCCAGATCGGGTGAGCGTAATGGTGGTTTTCCGAAAATATCATGGTGGCGGGTTCGCCGGAAACCGCCTCTCCGGCGGCCGTGCCGCCGCCCGACGTTAGCCCTCGCCTCAACGGAGGTGGTGGTAGTGGTGGCCGGCCAGGGAGATGGCTGGGTGGCCGGGAAATAGCTTGGAAAGGCTACAGGAAAATTAGGTTTACAGTCTCTGGTTCGGGCTGTAGAAGAAGATGAACAGTGCCTTTAATTAGATTTTATTTGTAAAATCAATTTCTGAATGAGATTTCTGTCATGTTAAATAATTTGGGAAAAATACTTAGAGGCTCCTACAGGAAAAGTGGTCAACATAGAAACTGTAGCCCTTGAAGTCTAGTTTTATTCAAAATTAATTTCATTCAATTTGGATTCCTGGTTAGACCACAGCACCCTTTTTTGGTGAGGTCTATCCAGAGGGCTGCCTTGACCTTAGAAAAATTCCCCACTCCAATCCAGTCGTCCAAACGACTTGAAATTTGGGATGTGGTCTAACCTTACATATATCTAGGTGCTATCCAAAAATGAGAATTTTTGGAGAATATTTTTCTATAGTTTTTAGAAAAATTCAATAATCCTAACCGAATTTAATTAGGTGGTTAAATAATTTCCAAACCCTCCCAAATTTTGGTGAGTGGTCCCTGGGTTCACCATAAGGTTCTGTATAATTTTTCATCTCATTTGGAGATGGTTTGGTTTAGAATTGATCAACCCTAAGTTTTGCCCTAATAAGGGGTCTTAGGTTAAAAGTGCACTTTTGAAGTTTGAGTGGTGAGATCGCCTCAACAGAGGCTGAGATTTTTTACCACTGGCTAGTAATGTTCTCTAGCACCCCCTCATGGAGTTTGAGGTGGATCGGGGTAAGTTTACCCTAAGGACCAAGGCCAAACCCTAAGAATGGATCTTGGTGGTTTGTGAAGGTCATGTGGTCAAATGACCTTGGATTGACCCGAGGTCGGGTTATGAGAACCATAGGGCTAATATAGTTCTCTGGATGAAAGTTTAGTGGATTTGGAGATCGTTGGGATATCTAAAAACCTAACCCTAGTTTAGGGCGCAAAACTTATAGAGATAGGAAATGACACCAAACCACATTGAAAAGTGATAAGAAATGGGTAGAGTCGATTATAGGGGTAGTACAAGCTCTGGATATTTTTTTTTATGAATTTTATGATCACTATTTTGGGTACTTCCTTAGCGATTTAGTAGTTGTATGATTTGCTTAGAAAATTTATTATGGAGTACAACCTTCCTAGAAATTGATGAAATTTAGGCAGAGAACCTTTATTATGGTTTTAAAACTCTGTGAATTTTTATGGGATTTTTAGAAGCTTAATTCTAAGGCTTGCTTCATTAAGCATTATTTATCATGGATATTGGATTAAATCTATTTTGGTGCTTAGCAAGCTGGTAAAATTATGATTCTTTGCACAAGGGTCTTTTCTATATCATACTATTAGTCAGTAATTTTTCTATAATTTTATGATGAGTAATTTCAGTACTTCCTTCTTTAAAAGAGAATAATGAGATTGTAATGGATAAATTAATTAGAGGCTAAATATCTTTTGTAAAATCCTGCAAATTAGTATTTGATGATACCTTACAGTTATTTAGTGATCACAATTTTCGGGTGGCCATAACTTAAGAATATCATGTACTTCATGTTAAAAATTACCCATGGCCAATCTTTGAGAAAAATAAAATAAATATCAGATTAATTAGGAAAATTATAAATTTCTGGATTTAAGTTAATTAAGTCATGATAGATCTCCAGTAAATTTTATAGGAGATTTGGAAGATAATTTGGAGTACCTCCCCTTATGTACCTCATATAGTTTAGGATGGTCTGCATTTAGTAAAACCACGGAATTCTGATAATCGATGGTTGGTAGGGCAAGTTAAGGTTGAGTTCATTATTAGAAGTCAGGATAAGTAGAATGCGGGACTGGTCAGGGTAAGGGAGTACGGGAACGACGAAAGATCGTCCGTCCCGGGAGGAAGAGGAAGAGTCTTAATACTCTAGGGTTAGTACTAAAGCAACTAAAAGGGGATTGGGTAAAGGGTAGACAACCAATAATAATAAGTGCCTTGCGAAAGGGAACTTCGGGCCGTAATGCACCGTCTTGGTTCCTAGTGCCCCTTGAGAGCCCTTCACGGGGTATACCGGGGGCAGTCCTGGGCTAACGTAAACCATAGGAGTAATAAATCAAAAGAGCAACTAGTATAACTAGGATTGCACACACTCACTCCCCGGTAGTTAGGAAAGTAGAATTATAGGATTACTTGCCATCAGACAGTAGCTCTGAAGGTAGATGCACGGACAGTACTGTCCGGGGGGCCGCGGGCTCGAGGGTTGGAGTACGGAGAAAGGTGGTGGGTCATCGGTACTAGGCGATCGATCACACCGACAGCGGTACGATGACTCGGCGAAAAGTCTGGAGGGTACATCCAGCAGCAGTACGCGGATACTCTAGGTTGTGTTCTTCTAGGGGCGTACGGAAGGGCTAGGCCTGGTAGTGTGGTTACCCGCCTAGGAGTGGGGGGCCCGACCCACTGTCTCCGTTTGCCACTACGGAGGTTCCTGGGGGTGAAGCTAGCCTCCCGAACAGGGGGAACTAAAGGTCTGTGCGCATAGAGTCGTGTGCGTGGGTTGCACTTGCATGAATCATGGCATAGCATATCACTACACTCATATTTGCATACAACCGACACCCCAACGTATAAATCGGTATGGGACTTTTTATACGATGGGAGCCTTGCAGAAGATCCCTTAACTTATAAGTTTGTATGGGCATTCATATAAGTTAAGGTTACTTACATACTTACTTACTCGTTGCTTACTTTCTATTCTCTAGCAGTCTTTAATGCAATTTGCTATTTATTAATTGTTCTACCTATTACAACATTTATATTGTTCACCTGATATACCTTGCTAGATAGGTCCACCGTCACTTGCTTGACTATTCTCCACTTTTGTAGCTTCCCTTTCCTCCTCTCCGCCCGGTGCTTAGGAGCCGTGGTGGGAGGGGTAGGGGATGATAGGGCTTAGTCTTTATGACTAATGGTTTTCGAACCAAACATTACAGGATCTCCGGATGGGAGACAGGGACCAGCACCAGCGGAGTACGGTGCGCATGGAGGTGGGACAGTCTAGCACCGGTGCACCTGCGACCAGCTCCGTGAGTGATTAGCATTTTCTTATCTTTCGCGATGAGCGTCTTGTAGTGAGGACTTGATGTACCGGGCATGAGCCCTTTTATTTCCAGACTATTTATACTCTGATGATTTTCTGTGGACACTCCCTTCGTGGAGTTTATTTTATGTGATATTCTCTTTTAGTGGACTTGCTTCTCTCTTGCTTGCTACATATTGCGATCGAAAAGGCCGGCAGAATCGGCGCGTTGTAGTGGCAACCTTCCCGGGTGCGAAGGTGTCACTGCAAAGCGGCAATTCTGGGCTAAGACCCCGGTGGTTGAAAAAGAAGAAAAAAAAAGGGGGTCTTACAAGTGGTATCAGAGCAAACCTCGATCGGAAAAGTAGCAGTCCACTAACCCTGAGTCACCCCCGCTCGAGTTTAGTTTGGGGACAAACTAAGCAGCGGAAGCAGTGGTGTGCCCATAGGGGAAATCACATGTAAAAGTCCACTTCATCGTTAATTGGAATCCTTCCTTGTAGCTGGTGGCCTACCCTGCCCCCAGCAGGGAACACCTCCGGCGGCAAAGAACATTTCACATAATTCTCTAGTCTACGATTTAGACTCAACCAACTAGGACTCGTGACTAACCAGGACAGTCTGTAGTATACCCTAGTTCAAAATAGACCTGGGTATGAATGTGGTTAAGGTAAGGAGATACTCAAGGAGAATGAAGGAGGAGTTTAGCATGAGAATGACTACCTAAGACGAAAACTCAGGTGTCCCTACTATCCCAATCAACGATTATTCGGAGCGGTAGACTACCTTAAGGAGAATTGAGGCCAATGATCTATTAACAGAAGGGTAGAAGAAAAGCAGTTTTACCCCGCATACCTGTGACAAGAATTGCTTGGGGGCAACCACCGAGACAAACACTGAGGGTCGGATAGGAATGCAAGTTCGGAAGAGATCCATGTGAGATTGGGAACATTTTTACTCGGATAAAGTTGTCGTAAATATGACTTAGAGAGTTTAAAGTATGGAGTATATTAACGAGTTTCAGGGTGGAACCCCAAGTCGAAGATTGATGCCCTAGAAATTTTGCACCCAGCTAGGACAGATGTAATAGGGTGATATCCAGGATACTTAGCCCAAGATAGGTAGGGGCTGATCTTTTGTTTATTGGGGGCTAAACCTTTGTTTATTGGGCAAATTAGTAATGGCTTGTGTTTTCCCTGGATTCAGGACGAAGATCTGAAGGCATTGGGATCGGATTTTGTCGAAGACGCCAAGGCTCGGCTGAGACTAATCATAGATAGAATGTTAGAAGCACGGAGCAGACAGGCTAAGTATTATGACGCCCGACATCGTCAGGTGGAGTTCAGGTGAGGAGACCGAGTGTTTTTGAAGATCCGACCCATACATGGAGTTTCACAGGTGCGTGGTCGGAGGAAGAAGTTCAGCCCTAGGTATATGGGCCCTTACGGGATCCTAGAGCGGATCGGGCCCTAGCTTACAGGCTGGAGTTGCCACCGGAGCTGGCAGTTCTACACGACGTATTCTACGTTTCTTCACTTAGGAGGTCTTTACTGCGCCCGGAGCAGCAGATTTTGACTACAGATGGACCGGTAACTTCCAACTAGGCAGTTTACTTGGAGCCGATTCGGATCGATGGCAGAGGAGTACGAATTTTGCGTCGGAAGAAGGTTCCGTTAGTCAAGGTTCGGTAGAACAAGCATGGACAGGAGGAGCATACAGGGGAGCCACAGGACTCGATGCGACAAAGGTATCCAGAACTTTTCGGTCATGTATACCTCACAACCCCTCTGGACAACCAATTTGTGTTCCTGTTTTAAACTAGTAGGACTGAAATTTTCAAGGATAGGGGCTGATCTTTTGTTTATTGGGATATATACCTAGTCAATTGGACGAATGGTTCTTAGAATCAAAACTGCACACTGCAAACGTAACACAGAGATGTTGATCTTTCAACTCTCATGGGATGTTACAAGCTTCCCCTCCCGATTGGAGCCCCGTAGACTTAACCTGGATTTCGGGGACGAAATCTTTGTTTTGTTTATTGGGATTTGTAACATCCCATTTCCGGCTAGACCCCTAGGAGTCAGATGGTTGTGGTAGAAACCCTAGGAAGCCCAAAAACCGAAATAAATCGACCAGGATTTCGGGTCACGGGTGGGTCACGCCCGTGACCGACCCGTCACGCCCGTGACCTGGGGCGTGACTCATTCGACGATCGTCGACCTCAGGGAGACGATCGTCGGGTGCGGAATGTTCAACCCGGCCCTGTCACGCCCGTGACCCAGGTGTCACGCCCGTGACCAAGGGCGTGACCCCTTCGGCGATCGTCGATCTCAGCGCGACGATCGCCGACCGCGGAAATTACCTTGACCCTGTCACGCCCGTGACCCCCAATGTCACGCCCGTGACATAGGGCGTAACTATGTTCGACGATCGTCGACTTCAGCTTGACCTTCGTCGACCCAAAATTGGCCTCACGGGCATGTCACGCCCGTGACCAACAATGACACGCCCGTGACATAGGGCGTGACACGCTCGACGATCGTCGATTTCAGTTCGACGTCGTCGAACCAGAATTAGTCACCAGGCATGTCACGCCCGTGACCAGCAAGGTCACGCCCGTGACTTAGGGCGCGACACGCTCGACGATCGTCGATCTCAGTTCGACGATCGTCGAACCCAGAACTGGTTATCCGGGCCTGTCACGCCCGTGACCTATGTGTCACGCCCGTGACCAAGGCCGAAATGTCAGCCAGACTGGAAATTTCGGTAACCGACGTTGTAATCAATTCGGATTATGGGAAGTTACACCATGAGTATTTATGGCCGTTTCAGTCCCTAATTAGTTAATAAAATAAGGAAATGGGGTCCAATAGGAAATCGCCACCTGGCGAACACCTCTTCATCTCCAACGTTTCAGATGACTTTGCCATAACCGAAACGTTATTAACAGGAATATTAATCGCCATGAATGTTTCAACCTTTCCCCTCCCTCATTTCTTCCCTTTAAAAGGGCTCCCTAGACTCAGAGATGGAGTTTCCACCCCTACCCGACAGATTGATGACTTGTACCTTGCTGTAGGAGAAGTTCAGCAACGCCACCACCGCGCCATGACAGTCCAACGTTCGTCTCGCCGTCAAACCATGAATAAGGTCCTCCCATCCCTCTTCTTCTGCGGATAGATCTTAGGAATCGTTAGGAGAGATATCGGGCTCAAAAGAGCCAGATCGGGTGAGCGTAATGGTGGTTTTCCGAAAATATCATGGTGGCGGGTTCGCCGGAAACCGCCTCTCCGGCGGCCGTGCCGCCGCCCGACGTTAGCCCTCGCCTCAACGGAGGTGGTGGTAGTGGTGGCCGGCCAGGGAGATGGCTGGGTGGCCGGGAAATAGCTTGGAAAGGCTACAGGAAAATTAGGTTTACAGTCTCTGGTTCGGGCTGTAGAAGAAGATGAACAGTGCCTTTAATTAGATTTTATTTGTAAAATCAATTTCTGAATGAGATTTCTGTCATGTTAAATAATTTGGGAAAAATACTTAGAGGCTCCTACAGGAAAAGTGGTCAACATAGAAACTGTAGCCCTTGAAGTCTAGTTTTATTCAAAATTAATTTCATTCAATTTGGATTCCTGGTTAGACCACAGCACCCTTTTTTGGTGAGGTCTATCCAGAGGGCTGCCTTGACCTTAGAAAAATTCCCCACTCCAATCCAGTCGTCCAAACGACTTGAAATTTGGGATGTGGTCTAACCTTACATATATCTAGGTGCTATCCAAAAATGAGAATTTTTGGAGAATATTTTTCTATAGTTTTTAGAAAAATTCAATAATCCTAACCGAATTTAATTAGGTGGTTAAATAATTTCCAAACCCTCCCAAATTTTGGTGAGTGGTCCCTGGGTTCACCATAAGGTTCTGTATAATTTTTCATCTCATTTGGAGATGGTTTGGTTTAGAATTGATCAACCCTAAGTTTTGCCCTAATAAGGGGTCTTAGGTTAAAAGTGCACTTTTGAAGTTTGAGTGGTGAGATCGCCTCAACAGAGGCTGAGATTTTTTACCACTGGCTAGTAATGTTCTCTAGCACCCCCTCATGGAGTTTGAGGTGGATCGGGGTAAGTTTACCCTAAGGACCAAGGCCAAACCCTAAGAATGGATCTTGGTGGTTTGTGAAGGTCATGTGGTCAAATGACCTTGGATTGACCCGAGGTCGGGTTATGAGAACCATAGGGCTAATATAGTTCTCTGGATGAAAGTTTAGTGGATTTGGAGATCGTTGGGATATCTAAAAACCTAACCCTAGTTTAGGGCGCAAAACTTATAGAGATAGGAAATGACACCAAACCACATTGAAAAGTGATAAGAAATGGGTAGAGTCGATTATAGGGGTAGTACAAGCTCTGGATATTTTTTTTTATGAATTTTATGATCACTATTTTGGGTACTTCCTTAGCGATTTAATAGTTGTATGATTTGCTTAGAAAATTTATTATGGAGTACAACCTTCCTAGAAATTGATGAAATTTAGGCAGAGAACCTTTATTATGGTTTTAAAACTCTGTGAATTTTTATGGGATTTTTAGAAGCTTAATTCTAAGGCTTGCTTCATTAAGCATTATTTATCATGGATATTGGATTAAATCTATTTTGGTGCTTAGCAAGCTGGTAAAATTATGATTCTTTGCACAAGGGTCTTTTCTATATCATACTATTAGTCAGTAATTTTTCTATAATTTTATGATGAGTAATTTCAGTACTTCCTTCTTTAAAAGAGAATAATGAGATTGTAATGGATAAATTAATTAGAGGCTAAATATCTTTTGTAAAATCCTGCAAATTAGTATTTGATGATACCTTACAGTTATTTAGTGATCACAATTTTCGGGTGGCCATAACTTAAGAATATCATGTACTTCATGTTAAAAATTACCCATGGCCAATCTTTGAGAAAAATAAAATAAATATCAGATTAATTAGGAAAATTATAAATTTCTGGATTTAAGTTAATTAAGTCATGATAGATCTCCAGTAAATTTTATAGGAGATTTGGAAGATAATTTGGAGTACCTCCCCTTATGTACCTCATATAGTTTAGGATGGTCTGCATTTAGTAAAACCACGGAATTCTGATAATCGATGGTTGGTAGGGCAAGTTAAGGTTGAGTTCATTATTAGAAGTCAGGATAAGTAGAATGCGGGACTGGTCAGGGTAAGGGAGTACGGGGACGACGAAAGATCGTCCGTCCCGGGAGGAAGAGGAAGAGTCTTAATACTCTAGGGTTAGTACTAAAGCAACTAAAAGGGGATTGGGTAAAGGGTAGACAACCAATAATAATAAGTGCCTTGCGAAAGGGAACTTCGGGCCGTAATGCACCGTCTTGGTTCCTAGTGCCCCTTGAGAGCCCTTCACGGGGTATACCGGGGGCAGTCCTGGGCTAACGTAAACCATAGGAGTAATAAATCAAAAGAGCAACTAGTATAACTAGGATTGCACACACTCACTCCCCGGTAGTTAGGAAAGTAGAATTATAGGATTACTTGCCATCAGACAGTAGCTCTGAAGGTAGATGCACGGACAGTACTGTCCGGGGGGCCGCGGGCTCGAGGGTTGGAGTACGGAGAAAGGTGGTGGGTCATCGGTACTAGGCGATCGATCACACCGACAGCGGTACGATGACTCGGCGAAAAGTCTGGAGGGTACATCCAGCAGCAGTACGCGGATACTCTAGGTTGTGTTCTTCTAGGGGCGTACGGAAGGGCTAGGCCTGGTAGTGTGGTTACCCGCCTAGGAGTGGGGGGCCCGACCCACTGTCTCCGTTTGCCACTACGGAGGTTCCTGGGGGTGAAGCTAGCCTCCCGAATAGGGGGAACTAAAGGTCTGTGCGCATAGAGTCGTGTGCGTGGGTTGCACTTGCATGAATCATGGCATAGCATATCACTACACTCATATTTGCATACAACCGACACCCCAACGTATAAATCGGTATGGGACTTTTTATACGATGGGAGCCTTGCAGAAGATCCCTTAACTTATAAGTTTGTATGGGCATTCATATAAGTTAAGGTTACTTACATACTTACTTACTCGTTGCTTACTTTCTATTCTCTAGCAGTCTTTAATGCAATTTGCTATTTATTAATTGTTCTACCTATTACAACATTTATATTGTTCACCTGATATACCTTGCTAGATAGGTCCACCGTCACTTGCTTGACTATTCTCCACTTTTATAGCTTCCCTTTCCTCCTCTCCGCCCGGTGCTTAGGAGCCGTGGTGGGAGGGGTAGGGGATGATAGGGCTTAGTCTTTATGACTAATGGTTTTCGAACCAAACATTACAGGATCTCCGGATGGGAGACAGGGACCAGCACCAGCGGAGTACGGTGCGCATGGAGGTGGGACAGTCTAGCACCGGTGCACCTGCGACCAGCTCCGTGAGTGATTAGCATTTTCTTATCTTCCGCGATGAGCGTCTTGTAGTGAGGACTTGATGTACCGGGCATGAGCCCTTTTATTTCCAGACTATTTATACTCTGATGATTTTCTGTGGACACTCCCTTCGTGGAGTTTATTTTATGTGATATTCTCTTTTAGTGGACTTGCTTCTCTCTTGCTTGCTACATATTGCGATCGAAAAGGCCGGCAGAATCGGCGCGTTGTAGTGGCAACCTTCCCGGGTGCGAAGGTGTCACCGCAAAGCGGCAATTCTGGGCTAAGACCCCGGTGGTTGAAAAAGAAGAAAAAAAAGGGGGGTCTTACATCTTCTTTAGTAATGTCCCCTCCTGATGAGGAAGATTCTGTGCATTCTGAGACTACATCCTGTCTTTCTGAGGGAGAAGATTTCTCCCTGACTTTCTTGGATGTCTCAGCCTTTAAGTCCATAGACTTTTCTCTATTGAGAGCTCTTGCTGAGTCTTCTTTAGACTTCCTGAGATTCAGTTGTAGCTCATGAGACAGCAGCTTGCCAAATAGAGCTTAAGGGTCTATGTTGGATAAGTTTCCCATTTCTCTAATAGCACAAATCTTGATGTCCTATTCCTTATTCAAGGACCTCAAGAACTTGTCATTGAGTTCATAATTGGTGAAGCTCCTGCCATATGTTCTCAGGTTGTTCACTCTTCTGAAAAATTTCTCAAAGCTCTCAGCCACTGTGTCTTTCTTGTCTTGCCTTAAGGCTTCATACTGCTGATTTAATAGAATTTTTTTGTCATTTATAACCTCATCAGTGCCTACCATATATACAATCAATGATTCTCACATTTCTTTGGATGTTTTGCAATGAATCAAGTTTTGGAATGTGGAGTCATCTATAACACTGACAATTATGTTCTGAGCCCTCTTATCCATAGAGGACAGAATTATCTCATCCTTGTCCATCTCCATGTAGGTCTTAGGTGTCCTTATGTTGGCATCAAGAATTGACACTTTCATGGGTATGAAAGGTCCTTCCAATACAGTGATGTATATTCTTGGATCTACAGCCTCCATGAAGAGTCTAACCCTTTCCTTCCAAATCCCAAAGTTTTCTTTAGAGCAGACTGAGAGTTTGATGAAATGGTTTTCTCTTTGAGCCATGATTTGTTCTCAGTTAATCCTTAGGATTCTCACTAGGATGTTATGCCTTCACAGTGAACCTCCCTCAGATACCAATTGTAAATTGTTTGTTTAGGATAGAGAGTGACCTAGAGGGGGGTGAATAGGTCTAATTTAAATCTTGGCTACTTTAATTCACAAAAATTTCTTAGTGTGTTTATTAACACAGTCACAATATTCAATAACACTACAGATCTATTAAATACAACATAAATCAAATTTTAACAATCAAAACACAAATCACAGTAGTTTTATAGTGATTCCCTAATTTATGGGTACATTCACTTTCCCTCTTCGCCTATCTAGCAATGAGCCAGATTCAACCAAACTTCTTACTTTTCCTCAGATCCTCAGATCTTACATCTCAGAGCCCAGCTGGCTCCTATAACTCAGACAAAGCAATGTCCTACCTCAGATTCTCAAGATCTAACAACTCAGGTTTCTCTTCAAGAACCCTACCTCAGAGTGATCCTACACTCCTACTCCTCAGGCAAACCCTTGCCCTACAACCTCAGAACCTTTTAGTTCCTATAGCTCAGAGAAATAGCTCATTCTCCAACCTCAGGCTCATAACTCTACCTCAGCCTTTATAATTTAGGCTTATAACTTAGAGAAATCAATCTATTACAACTCAGATCTACTGATAGATCTTACAAAATTGATATAATAGAAAGAATTTGAGTTTTGAAGTGTCACCCAGATTTGTATGAAGTCACCCTTGAACTAAGATGAATTAAGTTTGTATTTGATGCTATTATATAGTTGAGTGCTTGCAGGTCATTATTGCTAAGTGTAGACTAATGTCAGTTTACAATGAGTCACTAAGTACAAGACAATGCAATATAATCCCTCATTGTGTGTTCTATGGTGTTGACTCATGTGTAACCTCTCTATTGAGATGCACTTCATTTTCAAGTACTATAGCAATGGAAGAAATGAAGGGTTGCTAGTTTCAACAAGAAGAAAAGAAAAATTTTCAGAAAAATTTCCTAAGTCTTTTTCTCGAGAAATGACATGTATTTTTCGAGAAGTCTAAGTAAATTTCTCGAGAAACCATAAGACTTCTCGGGAAATTATCTGAAAATATTCTAATTCCTTTTCTCGAGAAATGCCCTGAAGATTTCTCGAGAAGCAAAGTTAGTTCTCGAGAAATGCAAAGCAGTTCTCGAGAAGTCGAAATCATTTCTCGAGAAACTAAGTCTTTTTCTCGAGAAATCAATTCTTCAGTTTACAGAATTTTCGGTAAGTAAATTTCTCGAGAAGGTCAGGTCATTTCTCGAGAAAGCAATTCTTTTCTCGAGAAATCACATTCCTCTCGAGAAATCAATCTTTCACTTCACAGAATTTGCGCTAAGTAAATTTCTCGAGAAGCCATATTATTTCTCGAGAAAGCAAACCATTTCTCGAGAAATAATATCCTTCTCGAGAAATCATAATTCTACTTTACAAAAAAATTTCTTCAAGTCTTTTCTCGAGAAGCCAAGTCATTTCTCGAGAAAGCTATTCATTTCTCGAGAAATCTACTTCTTCTCGAGAAATGGACTTGCAGATTTGTCTTTCTAAATATTCTGACGGGATTTCAAATTAATCTAAGTTAATGATGATTGATCCACTAGTGGATATTTCCTTAACGACTCATGACTGTTTGAAGATGATCTATATAAATTCTTTTCAATGGAATCGAAAACCCTAATAATCATAATTTCAGTAATCAGAATCGCATTTTTCGCACTTTCCAAAAATCGGGAGAAGCCGCCGACTCCATCGACATTCTTCTCTGTCGCTCTCTACCGATCCAACAATTCAAGAGGAGAAATGATTCGACAAATCCAAGATTCCAAGGTTCTTTAACATCTATTTGATCATGTCAGATCCAAGGTTTTCAGATCAAGTTTTCTTGGATTTCTTCCTCAACTTTCTTCACAGAACTTTTCAGTTTTCAAGAAGGAAGATCCTTGGAGATTTCAGATCTTTAAGAATAAAAATTTTATTGTTTGTTGTAAAAATTGTTTTTACTATTGTAGAAGGTTTGTCTCCGAGATTGTAGGAAGTTTATTCTTCTGAGTGTAGATCCATTAGTGGATCGAGATTGTAGATCCGTGTGTGGATCGAGATTGTAGATCCGTATGTGGATCGAGTTTGTAGATCCAGTTTGTGAATCGAGGTGTAGATCCGGTTGTAGACCGAGGTGTAGGAGCGTGGCTCCGAATTGTAAGATTGTGATAATCTAGGAAAGGTGAAGTAGTTGAATATATCCCTTCGTGGTAGATAGGCGAGGCGGGACAGTGGACGTTCCTAATACAGGGAACCACTATAAATCTCTGCGTTTGTGTGCTTGTTCTTTAAGATAATTTTTATTCTGCAAAAATATGCAAACATCACATATTCACCCCCCTCTAGGTGATTTAGGTAGACGTTGGATACTTTCAATTTGTATCAGAGGACCATTTTGTTCGATAAGGTAATACCTTGAACAAGATCCTTGATCTAGCGTTCAGAGATTCCGCATATTCACCATGGATCTAAGCAAAGACATGTCATCCATGAAGCTACCGGTATGCACCAAGGAAAACTTTCCCATGTAGAAAGAACGAGTACGGTTCTACATGAAAGCTGCTGATCCAAGGATTTTTCAAATAATGGAATAAGGACCACACATTCCCACTCAGGCTTCAACGATAAATCCAGCAATTATGACTCCCAAGAAGATGATGGATCTAACCAAGGATGAGATTGCCTTAGTCTCCCTAGACAAGAAGGCAAAGAATATCATAGTAAGTGCAGTGGACGATTTAATGCTCCAGAACATATTCCACTGTAAATCTGCCAAGGAGATGTGGGACTGTCTTGTTGTCCTGATGTAAGGTACATAAGAAGTGAGAGACGATCGCAGATCGTTGTTGAACCAGGAGTATGAAGCCTTCAAGCAAGGTGCCAATGACTCCATAGCTGACAACTTTGAGAAGTTCTTCAAGATCATCAACGGCCTCAGGAACTATGGTCGTACATTCACTCATGGTGAACTAAACGACAAGTTTCTTAGATCCCTCACAAAGGACCGGGACTCAAAGGTCGTCGCCATTAGAGAATTTGGAAAGTTGTCGGAGATCGACCCTCATAATCTTTTCGGCAAATTGCTCTCCTACGAACTCCAAATGAACACCAGAAAGAAGGAGGAGCAAGCCAACTGATCTTAAAGCAAAGAGAAGTCTACAACCCTAAAGGTTGAAGGTTCAAGGAAGTATAAAGTTGTGTCACCCATAAGGACACGAGCTCCTGACACTCCTGAAGACTTTGAGCCCAACACATCAGGATGTGAGCTATCGGACGGAGAGTTCTCCGTAATCTCCAACCAGTTCAAGAGGCTGTTGAGCAAGAAGAGACAAATGAAAAATAAGTCATTCTCTTCAGATTCCAGGAGATCACATCGTGACGGTGATCGTACCAAGAAAAGCTACCACAAGGAGGATTGGTATAAATCAAAACTTAATAAATTTTCTTCTTATGACGTTGTTTGCTACTACTGTAATAAATCAGGTCACATGATTACGGAGTGTCCGTATAAGAAGAAGGATAGCTCCAGGAAGGATGAGAAGATATCCTTCAAAGGGAAGAAGAAAGAAGAAAAGAGCTTCGTCACCAAGAAGTCGAAGACTCTCAGTGAAAGTGACTCGAGTGAGTTGAGCTTTGAGAATGAAGAAGCCTTCTTTGGGCTTATGGCTCAATCTGACGAGGAAGTTGGCGACTTTGAGTACCGCGGGAAGGTAAACTCGCACACGATACTCTCTGAATCTGAAACGTCCTCGAATGGTCATGATGGATACTTTTCTAAAGAGGAAGGTGATTCTGAGTTGATGGTTCAACATGAGAACCTTTTAAAGGCTTTTGACAAATATCGTAAGGTAGTCAAAAAGCAATTAAAAGAGATTGGCTCCCTCATGGCAGTGGAAACAAATCAGAAGGAGGAAATTGCAAAATTGCTTCCTCTTAGAGATGAAGTCCACTCCTTAAAAGAGAAACTCAAGGGCTCTACTGAGACGTTAAGTCTAAAAGATAAATATCTTGATGAGCTGGAAGAAAAGCTTTTGGTAGAGAGGAAACTCATTGAGAGCTACTCTAAGCCAAAGACTTTCCTCCCTCTCATCTATGAGTTTTCGGCTCCGAAGAAGGGTAGTGGTCTTGGCCACCAGTTTGAAAAAGGTAAAGCTGCTAAGAAAGCCTCTGCCAAATAGAAAGGGAAGGCCCTTCTTGGTTATACCTCATTTAAGAAGGCAATCTTCCCAATGAGCAAGTTTAATTTTGAGTCCTCCTATGGGCACTATACTCGACCTACTCATGTAGAGCCTAAGTCGTGCTATCAAGGATGAACCTGTCCCCGGAACTATGGTGAGAGTGTGTTCAAATCACCTTACGAAGAAATTCATTTGAACAATTATGGTCCAAATGTTCATGGTCATAACATTAAAAAGGCACCTAAAGCCAAGCCCGTTGTACAAAAGGAAAAAGAGATGCAGAAACCTTGTGTATGTTGTAATCATGAGGCATCCACCTCAAAGTACGGTGCCCCTGTCTGACCTAAGTCTCAAAAGGTAAAGCAGGAGTACCCGAGAAAGTACAACGGGTTTGACTGTTGGTGTTATGGCAAAGTTGGTCACTTTGGCGTAGATTGCTGGTACAACCACGCCAATTTTGTAACCCCACGAGTTTGCTATGTGAGACCGACCACTCGCAAGGTTAATGTTCCTAGTGGTGTTCAGTTGACCAGGAACCAAGGACACAAATACGTTTTGGTTCCTAAGGTAAAATGATCTATTTTTACAGGTATATCCAAAGGCCAATCAAACTCTGATTTGGTATTTGGACAGTGAATGCTCTCGGCACATGAACGGGACAAGAAGCCTTTTGCGTGATTATACCTCAGTCAAAGACGAACCAAAAGTCATCTTTGGAGGTTCAGACAGGGGAACAACAAAAGGTTATGGTATGATCTCCAACGACGTAGTCTCTTTCACAGACGTGGTTTATGTTGAAGGATTACACCATAATCTCATAAGCATAAGTCAACTATGTGACAAAGGCTACATTGTTGAGTTCTGTAAGGACAAGTGTTTGATAAAGTCGTCTGCAAATTTGGAGACGGTCTTAACAGACACTCGGAGCAGAAATATTTTCTGTTTAAATTTCCTTTGCTTCGACAATTCAACCACAGTTTGTTTTATTGCAAAATATAGCGCGTCTCTTTGAGACCAATGACACAAGATATTAGCACATATTAATTTCAAAACCTTAAATATGCAATTTTCTCACAACTTAGTGCGTGATGCCCCCAACATTAAGTTCTTTAAAGAGAGTTCATGTCAATCCTGTCAAATGGGTAAGCAGACACGGGCTACCTTCAAGGGCATTGCTGAAAAGGATTCTTCACGAAGCTTATACTTGCTTCATATGGACTTATTCGGTCCTATGCCCATTCACATATTAGGAGGCAAGGTCTATACGTTAGTGATTTTTGATGACTACTCATGTTTCACTTGGGTGTTCTTTTTGAAACACAAGTCAGACACCTTCGATTCTTTCACTAATTTTGTCCGGCAAATTCAGAACGAATTGGACCGCTCAGTGGTCAAAATCAGAAGTGACCATGGAATAGAGTTTGAGTCTGGTGCTATGACAAAGTTTTGTGAAAGCCAAGGTATCTTTCATGAGTTTTCCTCCCCGCGCACTCCACAACAAAATGGAGTTACTGAGAGAAGGAATAGAACCCTAATTGAAGCATATATAACCATGTTGAACGATGCTTCACTTCTAGAGTACTTCCTGGCTGAAGCAGTCAACACGGCTTGTCACGTGCAAAACAGAGCACTCATCAACAAAAACTATTGTAAGACCCCCTATGAGCTATTGAAGGGCAGAAAACCGACTGTGTCCTACTTTAGAATCTTTAGTAGTAAATGCTTCATACTTAATAATGGGAAGTATTACCGCACAAAGTTTAGTGAAAAGTGTATTGAAGATATTTTTGTAGGATATAGTAGTCATAGTAATACATATAGGATTTTCAATAAGAAAACTCTAGTGGTATAAGAGTCTATAAATGTTGTATTTTATAAGACTAGCATGCTTCGTAGCAGCTCTTCTAGTGTTATTGGTGAAAATGCATGTATCAGGTTCAAAGAGCTTAGCTTGGATGAACCAGTCAAAGAAGACATTCCAAGCTCAGTCAAGATCGTCGATCCGGGCTTGGTAGATGAAGAACCGCTAGAGGAAGAATTGTCTCAACCTATAGAAGTTGTACAAGATATTGCAAGTCCTGCTGAAGTAAGGGCAAGGAATCTAGGGTTCTAACACATAAGAGATCACCCAGCTGATCTAATCAGTGGAGAGCCAGGCGGCGGTGTGAGAACCAGAAGAGGCACATCTAATGAAATTTTGCATCTCAGCTTTTTGTCTCAGGTTGAACCGAAGAAGTTCGAGAAAGCGAACAAAGATGCCTCCTGGATCTTGGCAATGCAAGAGGAGATCAACCAGTTTGAATGATGCAAAGTTTGGGAGCTAGTGCCCAAGACAAAGGGACAAAACGTGATTGGCACCAAGTGAATATTCAGAAACAAGCTGACGAACACGGAGTAATTATCAAGAACAAAGCCAAGCTTGTAGCTCAAGGTTACAGATAAGAAGAGGGGATCGACTTCGACCAAACATTTGCTCCAGTGGCTCCCTCAAAGGCTTCACCGTCTACCAAATGAACGTGAAGTCAACATTCCTCAACAAGGATCTGAAAGAGGAAGTATACATAGCACAACCCCTAGGTTTTGTCAGTTCTACCTTCCCTGACAATGTTTATTTCTTAAATAAAACCCTATATGGTTTAAAGCAAGCTCCCCGAGCTTGGTATGAGATATTGTCTAGCTTCCTTCTTGAGAATAAGTTCACAAGGGGAAAAATAGACAAGACATTATTTCTTAGAGAAGTTAAAGGCAAGATTCTGCTAGTGCAAATCTATGTCAACGTCATCATATTTGGCTCTATAGAAGACAACCTTTGCAAAAAGTTTTCCAAACTTATGCAAGGGAAGTTTGAAATAAGCAGTATGAGAGAGCTAAAGTATTTCTTAGAACTTCAGGTGAAGCAATCTGAAGATGGAATTTTCATCTCTCAAACGAAGTTCACTAAGGAGTTTCTTAAGAAATTCAGAATGGAGAGCGCAACCTCTATGAGGACTCCAATGAGTTCAACTGTGTCTCTAGACAAGGATGAGAAAGGGAAACATTTTGATGAAACCAAGTATGTAAGCATAATTGGATCCTTGCTCTACCTAACTGCCAGTAGACTGGATATAATATTTTCAACATGTGTCTGCGCTAGATATCAGGTGAACACTAAGGAATCTTATTGTGTCGCTGTAAAGTGTATTTTACGATACCTTAAGGGTACACCTAATCATGACTTATGGTACCCAAGAAGTAATGATGTCGAGTTAATTGGCTTTTCAGATGCTGATTTTACAGGTTGCAGGGATGATAGAAAAAACACTTCCGAGACGTGTCAATTCCTCGGAAGAAGGCTTATTTTTTGGAGCAGTAAGAAATAGAATTGTGTGACAATATCTACTACTGAGTCAGAGTATATCTCTGCAGGTAGTTGTTGTATAGAGCTTTTATGGATCAGAACTCAACTTGAAGATTATAATTTGAAGTTCGGAGAAATTCTGATTTATTGCGACTCATCCAGCGCAATTGCACTCGCAAACAATCTAGTTTCCCACAGCCAGACCAAGCATATTGAGGTGCGCTACCATTTCATCCGAGAGCATGTGGAGAACAAGTACATAGCCCTCAGCTATGTCCCAACGGACAAGCAAGTTGCAAACATCTTCACGAAACTGCTCGACGAGGCTAAGTTCTCTTTCTTTAAGACAGAACTTAGAATGCTCAATTTGGAATCTTGAAAAGTTCATATTTGAACTCAAGAGAAGTTTCAGCATCAGCCACTCAGAAGATTTCTAGATAATTCTTACTCAGAAAAATTCTCAAGCTTAGAAATGGATTTCTCGGAAAGCTACTTATATTTCTCGAGAAGTACTAATATTTCTCGAGAAGTACTAATATTTCTCGAGAACTTATTTATATTTCACGAAAGCTTCTGAATTTCTCGAGAACAACTACCGGATTTCTCGAGAAGTCCTATATTTCCCGAGGAATGGCTCATATTTCTCGAGAAGTCCTATATTTCTCGAGAACCCCTAAATTTCTCGAGAAATTCCAAAACCCGCCAGAATGAATCCTTGAAGAAATCGAACTGCCATTCATGTATACTTTTCATTACACTTCAAAATTTTAATTTTACATAAATAGAATATAAGTCCATAGAAATATCCAAATCCATGAATTCGAAAAACCTTTCCCTAGAAAGACGGTTTAGTTCCGCGAAGGTCACCGCCGTTCTTCTCGCAAAAACCTTCGCTTCTTCTTCGGAAAATCAGAAGTTTCTCATTATCTCCATTCAATGGCTCCCTCTGATAAGATCGGCATCGACAGTGAATTCGTTCGCGCAGGTATTGAGGATATTTCCGATGATTTCCCAAATGTTCATCTGCTTATTGAATCTGCCAGCCTCACCTTCATCCTGGAACATCCTTGCAAAGTTTTGCTACTTGAAGTTGAGGAGTTTTTCCATAATGCCAAGATTAAAAGGCCCGGGAAATTATTGAAGAGCTCAGTCAGAGATATCAAAATCAGAATCAAGCCATCTTCCTAGATACTGTTTCTCAGATTACCATCAGTTGATGAGGAAGACTATCTGGAAGCAGATGTAATACTCAAGAACCTTCTCCTTCTGTGTTCTTCCCCAGTCCACCACTTCTGCTAGAAGACAGCACATGACAGATGAAAGTAAACTTCTGGCCGACATTCTAGGTAAGGTCTTACTCTACAAGACAGGCTCCATTGGATACATCTCCTCAGATTTCTTTTACATGATGACTGTTGTTTTGTGTCGGAAGAAATTCAAGTGGGGATACATGCTATTTGAGAAGATCAAGGAAAGTCTGAAAGCACCAAACTTTGGAAGAATAATTTCTCTGTATCTAAATCAAGCTCACCTAAAGATCTTTGACTTGTCTAAAGGTGTGTCCATCCACCACCTAAAGAAAGTCACTATCTCAACCATCAGCAGATGGGAGATAAGAATTCAAAAGCCATGGAAAGCTCCTATAGTTTCTAGAGTTGTAGATGATGAGGACAAAACCCCATCTCCTCCTCATACTGATACAGTTGGCACATCTGGTGCAGCTGTTGAGGGGGAGCCTGCTCCTTCAGTTCATGAAGTACCAAAAATAGAGCTCCAATCAGATGTTCCTGCAGACCAGGTTCTAGAGGAATTTGTTGATGATGTTGAGAAAGTGGAAGAGGAAAGTCTAGCTCAGTCCGATAATGAGAAGAGCACCTCTATACATAGTGGTGGCTCATGTATGAATGTTGATTCCCCCTCTGATCAAGAAAACCTTGATACTCAAATGGATGCTACTTCAGCTGATATTGACAGATTGGTAGAAAATCTAACTTCAGATGATCCCATGTTCATCACTCCTGAAAAGACTCCTGCAGAGATCCCTAAAGAAATCCCTGAAAAAACTCCAGAGAATTCTCAGCCCCAGGAACATATTTAGGGGGAGAATATTGATTTGCTCTCTGAGGAAAAAATTACTCCAGAATTAGCAGAACCTCCCCTTAGGAACTTAGACTTTTCTATGCCTGTTATTCTTGGAGAGGAAGGAGATATTATGACTTCTGCCCAAAGAGGGAGAAGTACAGTCGTAATTGAATAAATCCCAATATGGACAGCTCCAGCTCTACCTCCTCCACCTCCTCCAGCTGATATTATTCCTGAAGATACTCTTTTGGGTAAAATTGAGATTATGTTAACCAGGCAAAGAGAGCACTTTGACAAGTCTCTCCAAGAGGTAATTGCAAAAGTAACTGCTCTTAAAAAAGAGATGAGCAGAGGGTTTGCTGAAATTCAGCACAATACAGATGAGTTCAAAAGGCTGCTAAACATTGGTGGAAAGGCTATATATCACACTATCACTAGTGTTGATCAGGTCATGGATTAAGCAGTTACAGTGGCAAATAATCAAATTCAATTGCTGAAGAAGTCTGAACAACAGAACTTCAAGACTTGTGAAGAAGTTGGAAAGTTTAAAGAAGATGTCAGAACAACCCTCTCTGTAGAAGTCAGAAAGGGGGAGGATAAAGTAAAAGAAAATCTAGACAAGAAAGTTCAAGAGATGAAAAGTCAGTGGGATGATTAACTAAAAGAAATCAATACAAGTGTGGAAAAGCAGATTAAGGGGGGTAAACTTATATACTTTTGAGTTTGTTGTGTGGATGCACAACAAAATCTTCCCAGATTTTTAGGTTGACCCAAATGAGGCTCCACCTCCACATCTTGATCCCAATGCCTGCAAGCCTACTTTTTCTCTTGGACCTAAACTATATGAACTTCCTCCTGAAAGTTATTCTAAAGTATGGACTTCAGAATAGCCAGAGATACATCAAGATCTACCTCCTGAGATTCCAGTGCTCAGGAAGAGAAAATATGGTGATGGTGCTTCTGCCAGCAGATCTATCCCAAGCCAAACAGTTGCCCAGAGGAAATAAAAAGAATTTGCTGAAGTATGAAGTCCAACCTCAAAGTCTCTTATTCTGAATACCCTAAATCTAGTTGTGGATTTCAATGAAAATAAAGATGATCACTAAAGTCACAAAGAGTGGGAGTTATATGAGAAATCATTGACTAAAAGAAGGATTTATGATCGAGAATATGGTTGTAATAATCCCACTGCTCCTTCTCGATCTTCTAAATACTATCCCAAGCCACTCAGTTATCAGAAGAGACAACAAGAGAAGAAGGAAAGACTGCACCAACAACAATTCAAATAATTCTATGTTTATCAGTATTATAGAATTTTGTAGACCAAAATATTCCTATTGACAAACTCTATACATATATAAAATTTTGAATTTCGTTGATCTTATTATGTCTCATTTCTTATTGCTTATATTGTTTTACTTGTTAGTTATTCTTTTAATTATTTTGATATAATTCACCTTAGTATAGAGGGTTCTGACTTCTATAAATAGAGGGAGATTGTTGGATATTGTATCCACAATAACCCAGATTTGTATGAAGTCACCCTTGAACTAAGATGAATTAAGTTTGTATTTGATGTTATTCTGTAGTTGAGTGCTTGCACGTCATTATTTCTAAGTGTAGAACAATGTCAGTTTATAATGAGTAACTAAACACAGGACCATGAAATGTAATCCCTCCTTGTGTGATCCATGGTGTTGAATCATTTGTAACCTCTCTATTGGGATGCACTTTATTTTCAAGTACTAGAGCAATGGAAGAAAGGAAGGATTGCTAGTTTCAACAAGAAGAAAAGGAAAATTTTCAGAAAAATTTCCCAAGTCTTTTTCTCGAGAAATGACATGAATTTTTCGAGAAGTCTAAGTAAATTTCTCGAGAAATCATAGTTGTTCTCGAGAAACCATAAGGCTTCTCGGGAAATTGTCTGAAAATATTCTAAGTCCTTTTCTCGAGAAAGGCCCTGAAGATTTCTCGAGAAGCCAAGTTAGTTCTCGAGAAATGCAAAGCAGTTCTCGAGAAGTCAATCATTTCTCGAGAAGCTAAGTCTTTTTCTTGAGAAATCAATTCTTTCTCAAGAAATCAATGCTTCAGTTTACAGAATTTTCGTTAAGTAAATTTCTCGAGAAGGTCAGGCCATTTCTCGAGAAAGCAATTCTTTTCTAGAGAAATCATATTCCTCTCGAGAAATTGATCTTTCACTTCACAGAATTTGCGCTAAGTAAATTTCTCGAGAAGCCATATTATTTCTCGAGAAAGCAAACCATTTCTCGAGAAATAATATCCTTCTCGAGAAATCAGTATTCTACTTCACAAAAAATTTTCCTCAAGTCTTTTCTCGAGAAGTCCAGTCATTTCTCGAGAAAGCTATTCATTTCTCGAGAAATCTACTTCTTCTCGAGAAATTGACTTGCAGATTTTTCTTTCTAAATATTCTGACAAGATTTCAAATTAATCTAAGTTAATGATGATTGATCCATTTGTGGATCTTTCCTTAATGACTCATGACCGTTTGAAGATCATATATATATATATATGTATATATATTATTTTCAATGGAATCAAAAACCCTAATAATCATAATTTCAGTAATCAGAATCGCATTTTTCGCACTTTCCAAAAATTGGGAGAAGCTGCTGACTCCATCGACATTCTTCTCTGCCGCTCTCTATCAATCCAGCGATTCAAGAGGAGAAACGATTCGACATATCCAAGATTCTTTAACATCTATTTGATCGCGTCAGATCCATGGTTTTCAGATCAAGTTTTCTAGGATTTCTTTCTCAACTTTCTTCACAGAGCTTTTCAGTTTTCAAAAGGAAGATCCTTGGAGATTTCAAATCTGGAAGAGTAAAATTTTTATTATTTGTTGTAAAAATTGTTTTTACTATTGTATAAGGTTTGTCTCCGAAATTGTAGGAAGTTTGTTCTTTCGAGTGTAGATCCATTAGTGGATCGAGATTGTAGATTCGTGTGTGGATCGAGATTGTAGATCCGTGTGTGGATCGAGTTTGTAGATCGAGTTTTTGGATCGAGGTGTAGATCCGGTTGTGGATCAAGGTGTAGGAGCGTGGCTCTGAGTTGTAATATTGCGATAATCTGAGAAAGGTGAAGTAGTCGAATCTATCCCTTCGTGGTAGATAGGCAAGGCGGGACAGTGGACATACCCAATATGGGGAACAACTATAAATCTCAACGTTTGTGTGCTTGTTCTTTAAGATAATTTTTATTCCGCAAAAGACGCAAACATCACCTATTCACTCACCTCTAGGTGATTTAGGTAGACTCTCGATACTTTCACTCAGAGTCAGATGCATCAGACTGCAGTATGTCTGATGAGAACTTTACTGCATTCTCCAGGCACTTTCAGAAGTTGATGAAGAAGAAATGGTGGAAGAGTATACCTTCCACCTCTTCTCATCACAGGAATAATCACTCAAGGATAACAGGTATGATTCTAAATCTAGTAAATATAATTCCTCTAAAGTTGTATGCTATTGTTGCAGCAAAACAGGGCATGTGATAGCTGACTACCCAGTGAAGAGGAAGGAGGCTGGTGAAAAGAAACAACACCAGCATAAGGGAAAGAAGGAGAAGTCCTTCATTTCTAAGAAAAAGAAGAGCTGGATAGACTCATCTGAGTCTGAAGAAGAAGAAGCCTATATTGGGTTGGTTGCTGCTGCTGAACAAGAAGCTGTAGCAGCAAATGAAGACTATCCTGCTGTCAGGATAGGTATCAGGGCCCCTCTATCACACTCAGACAGTGATTCAGAAGTGTATGATGAGGATGAATAAGATGCCTAGAACTGTTATGGGATGATGGCAATGACAGATGAGGAATCCAGACAGGATCAACCTGGTCAAAGCAAGGTAAATTCTCTATCAAGCTCTTCTTCTAAGTCTGGATATCAGACTAGTCCCTGTATAGAAGCTTCTTCATCTAGTGGTGAAGGTGATTCTGAATCAGAAGGAGATGTCAATCAATTGATTCACAGGTATAGAAAACTTCTGGATGCCTTCAAGAAGTGCAAGAAGTTGTCTAAGAAGTAAGCTATGGAGATTGCCTCTCTGCAGCTAGCTGATTCCCAACTGACTGAGACAGAATCACTGCTGGATCAGAAGGACGGGGAACTTAGGCAACTTAGGGTCATGAATATCATCCAGATAGGTTCCATCAAGTTCAATAATAGTCTCATCAGAGATCTTGAAGAGAGGCTAGGGAGGGAGAAAAGAATAGTGGCTAGCTATTCAAAGCCAAGTACTGTGTTACCCTTGATAGACTCTTTCTCCTATCAGAAGGGTAAGAAGGGGTTGAGATTCAAGGAAAGCACAAGAGTCTCCCCTTCCAAAGGGAAGGGTAAAGCTCCAGCTCCAGCTAAGCCTCTTGCCTCCAAGCCTCCCATTCCTTTTAGGAAAGTTCAGTTGCCTTCAAACAGGTATGACTAAGAAAACATCTATGGTCACTGGATTAATGAAAGATCCACTGGTGTGAACAAAAAATGTTCACAACTATGGTGGAAGGTATAGTAGGGTGAGTGCCTTTAAGACTGCCCATGAAGAAATTCAAATGGCCCATCCTGGACAATTTTTCTTTGGTGCTCCAGCCCCCACTCTCAAGAATATGGCTACAACCAAGTTTCAGAATCATACGGCTAAGACTCAGACCAAAGGTCAGTCTATCAGTAAGCCTGATTTGGGCATTTCTGCTGCTACCAAGAGCATGTTTTCTGCAAAGAAGATTGCTGCTGATGTCACTCAGAACAGGACTAATAAGCCAGCTGGGAGACTTACTTTTAGTCAGATCCTTGCTGAAAGGAATCTGAAGAAGGCTGTTGCTCCTCTTCCTACTATTCAGTCAGTAGTTAACCAAACTGCAAGGCCTACACAGAAAATAAGATATAACATTCATGAATATTGGTGTTGTGGCAAAGTGGGTCAATTTGTTATGGACTATGTTAAGAGGACCAAGGGAAAAGTACTGATCCTGCTGATGTTCAACCAACATAGATGTCCCCACATCTACCTCTGCTAGTAATGCAGAAAGCTCTACCATTGCTTCACTCAAAGCTCTCAGGGATGAGCAAGCAACATCACCAAAGATCTACATTGATGAATCTATTCAAGGACTAAAGGCTGACCTTATATCAGAGGTGCAGAAGGTTAAAACTGAGCTAAAAAATGATATTAAGGTTCTAAGAGATGATGCTGCACACATCAATCAGTAGATCACGAGATGGTTTGACCTGGCAACAAGCACTGTCAAGCAGAATATTACCATTCTCAGGTCCTTGGATGATAGCCCGAAGGAGTCTGTTCTTGACCTTCATAGTGTGAAAAACTATGTTAGACAAATAGATGAAGTCATAAGACAGGGAGTGAATCATATAGAAGAGTATGTATTCTCCACTCAGATAAGGGAATTTGAACTAGCCATTGAGAACAGGGACATTATTATGGAAGATTTGGAAAACATTTTCCAAATAGTGTCCAATAGGCTTAAAGCCAACACTCTCCTTTTGGAAAATAAAATTGTTGAAAAAGCCAGAAAGGGGGAGAAGGACAATGCAGTGCAAGCCCTTAAGGTTCTTCAGGGAACAAAGGTTGCCTTATCTTTACCCCTGCTAAATCCTAAAAGGCCTGAAGACTTTGATTTCCAGGCACAAGCCAGAGTGGCTCAGGATGCTCAGTTGGCTGAGAGAAGAAGGAGAGATGGCTTGATGCTTCATGAGGAGTTCATGGCCAAAAGAAGGGCAGAAATTATTGATAATCCTAAATATGAATACTGGAGTGAAGGCTCTGAAACATCATCATAAATTCTTGGATCATTCATGGCCAACTCTTGAAAAACATTTATAGTGGTTATCCTAGTGAAGAGTGAATCAAACACTCAGAGAGGAATTCTCTAAGGGAAAGGGTAAACAAAGAAACTTGGTACACAGGAACAATCCAAGAAAAATACCCTCCAAGTACCTTCCCAAGCCATTATTGTTCATCAAAAGGTAGAACAACAAAGCTAAATAGGTTGAAAGATTAGCTGTTGCACAAGATGAAGGCTTGGGCTCTGCTTCCAAGAAGAGGAAAATCGATACATCTAGCTAGCCAGTGGACTATCATTCTATGAATTCTGAAATTTCACTTGATTGTAATCTAAATTAAAACTAAAAAATAATTATGTATCTTGGTTGAACTCTTATGATAACATGTCTAAATCTATAAGACCTTCAAGATTTATTGTTCACTTTTTTGATATGTTTGATAGTTATTTATGATAATAAATTCTGGTGCATTATAAAATATTTTGATTTGTTGTTCACTTACATGTTGTATGCAATGACATAATTTTATTGATATCTTATTGTCAAAAGTTTAGTTTATTGGTTAATGTTATTTAGCATTATAAGGTGTTCCGCCTTCTTCAAATAGGGGAAGAATGTTGGAAAGACTGCCCTCAATCTTCCAAGATTTGAAGTGGCATCATTACCAATACTAAGAACATATTGTATTTGTTGCATATCCACTTTATGAGCATGCAAGGTACTTGGCTTTTACTCAAAGATATTGATCAAAACAAAGCTAAACTATATAGCTGAGACAACTTATAGTTCTAAGCTATATCCATATATAAATGAGAAGAATGCAGAAATCGCTGAGAGTCACAGATCTCAGCGCCAAGGCAAATAACACTGAGAATGAATGATCTTCTCAGCGATACTGTTGGGAAGATTCAAAAATTATCATGGAAAGCCGCAGGTCTCGGCACCAAGTATAATATCGCTGAGAATTAAGCCAATACTCAGCGGTACAGTTGACAAGATTCAAATAATGTCATTGAGCTAGTACAGATTAGCGGAAGTCAAAATTGGCGTTGGCGCCGAAAGAATGAATAAACTATTCTATTCCTGTTTATGCTTTGACAAGACATTTTCCAAAGCCGTTTCAGATTGTCAAAGAGTATAAAAAGGAACTTCTAGATCAATGGAACAGTGCCGTTACACAAAATCTAATTTCAAGAAAGAGCTTGACGACGCTCAAACAAAGAGATGGTAGTTCTTGTTGAAGGCGTTCAAAAGAACAAGTGGAGTCAATTCTGAGACTCAAGATTGATCTTCTTCCATTGCAAGAAGAAGAAGAAGATCAAGGTGGAGCTTGCCCTAACCTATGCAAAACCTAAACATCATTCAGTCAGAGACCAGCTCTATATCTTGCTATCAAAGAAAGAATAATAGAAGGTCTCAATCTTCAAGGTATAACTATAAATTTGACTTATGTTGTAATCTCTTTCATTATATTTTCTGGAAGACCTTTGTGCCTGAGTTGTAGGGCCTTTGTGCATAAGTTGTAGGGTTGTACTCCCATCCTGAGTGGTAGGATTTTAGTGGAAATCTGAGGTAGGACTTGAGTCAAGTCTGAGGTAGGAAACTTGGAAGGTTTCTAAGCTGTAGGAGTTGGAGTACTCTGAGGTAGGTCTTCTTGATAAGTCTGAGTATAGGACCTGTGTGCTTGAGGTAGGATCTTAGAAGAGACCTGAGAAATCCTGAGAGATTTTTGTTGTAAGCTCTGTTGAGCTGAGTTTGGATGAGGTTGCCTAGTCTAACACATAGCTAGATAGGTATAGAGGGAAAGTGGATGTATCCAGACCTTGGGGAACCACTATAAATATTTGTGGGTTTTTTGTGTGTTTGCTTTCTTTCTTACTTAACTACTGAAATCAAAAATAACCCACTAAAACTGTAATACACCTATTCACCCCTCCCCTGTCTATGGGTACTAGACTACCACTAATTATAATCTATTATATTCATGATTATGCAGGTTATATAATGATGACTCTAAAACATGTTTATAGCAGAGAAAAGCAAATACCATTGAGATCAGTATATGATTGTCCACGGTATCAGCATGATAGTGGAGAAGACTCGATATCAAGCTCCAGCAATAAAAGACTATACTATTGAGATTGGTATAGGGTTCTTCTCTATACCGTTGAGATCGTGGAACTCTACGAGTTGATATCGTGGAAAAGATGCAGAAAGGAGCAGTTCTCAATGCCAAGGTCGATACCATTAAGAAAGAAGTTTCTGCTAACGATAATGTGAAGACGAGATTAAATGTTACCATTGAGCCCATACAGTCTGACAAAATTCAAAATTGGCGCTGACGCATAACTTATGGATAGAGTATTCTATTATCGTTCATACCATTGGCAAGACATTCCCTGAGGTCGTTGATGAAAGTCAAGGGTATAAAGAGATATGTTAGGGAAATAAAACAGTAACCACGTGACAATGTCGTTTTATAGAAAGAGAAATCATGAAACCTAAAGCGGCGCACTGTTGAAGTAAGCTAGTTCTTTTTAAAGAATTTTAGAAGAATAAGGAGGAGTCAATCAAATTGACTCAAAGCTAGGTCTTCTTCTTGCTGAGGAAGAAGATCAAGAAGGAAAAGCCCCAAATCTATTCAACCTTAAGATACATGCTATAAGGGATCCTTCCAGAAACTTACTTTCACAGTAAGAGAAACAGAAGACTCTAAAGATTCAAGGTCTAACTAATTTAGTCTTCTATAGTAAACTTTACTTCAAATATTTCTATAGGATCTCTAAGAAGATCTGAGCAGTAGGGTTGTACTCCCTGCATGAGGGTAGGACTTCTTGATAAGTCTAAGTATAGGACTTGGTGCAAGTCCAAGGTAGGAAACCGGTTGGGTTTATGAGCTGTAAGAGTGGGAGTACCCTGAGTTGTAGGACTTTTATGCCTGAGTGTTGGACTTCTTGATAAGTCTGAGTGTAAGTTCTGTGTGCCCGAGGTATGATCTTGGAGGAGACCTGAGAGATTCTGAGGGATCTGTGTTGTAAGCTCCGAGGAGCCGAGATTTGGAGGAGTTTATTGAGTCTAGCTCACTTCTAGATAGATGTTGGGGGAAAGTGGATGTACCCATATCCTGGGGAACCACTATAGATTACTGTTTGTTGATCTGTTCTTGCTGATTGTGTTTATTCTGCTTATATTTGTTGAAATCAAAAAAGAAACTACTAAAGTACAAGTCCACCTATTTACCCCTAAGTGATTTTGACTACCAACAACAACAATGTATCACCACGGTCCTCCTGAGACGTGAACAAATAAAGATTTTTTGCCACCTCCACTTGCACAGACTCCGGTCCTCCCAAAATGCAAGCAAACAAATATCTTTCGTTAACAACCTGTTCAAAATGTTAGTGTTTAAGCTAAGCATTACTCTGACAAAATTGAATGCACACCAAAGAACAAGAAGAACACAGGAGATCCGAAAAAGAGGGTCTCCATTCAAACAAAAAATTTCCCACGGGCTACATCATCATGTGATGGTACAAGCGCACCAGCAAGATAAAGCCAAAGAGAAGCAAACAAACAGAAAAGGGCATCGCGGGATCATACATCAACATAAACGTTAGCATCATTATTCGAGGCATCCTTCACGCCCAGATCACCGTGCTCTGGTAATCTCCGAGCAGCCCGAAACCCCTTCCCAAAGCCCAAGTGGTATGCGGCATCACACTCAAGCAGATCAATCCCAATCACAATCCTCTACGACACGAGATCGCTCCATCTCAATGTGGTGAGACCCGTTGTAATCGGTCACCATAGGCACTCACATAACCTCGACGTCCCTCAGCTCCGCGATCAGTCGAGCCTTCTCTTTCTTCAGCTGCCTCACCTCTATTTGGACGGACTCGGGTCCTCCTAAAGAGAGATCAGACAAAGGTTCTTCACCACTACTGCACGGACGGACTCTAGACCTCCTCAGGAAAAAGCGAGCAAAGTATCTTTGCCGAATCTCATGCCCTCTCAAAGCGCGCACGAACCAAGGTTAGTCGCCGTCTCCTAAAGAAAACGGACCATTGAGTCCATCTGCACTGCAAAGGCAAGGGGGGAAAGTGTACTCCCGCATCGCACCTAAATAGTGAGTTCCCTCTACTAACACCCGACGACAATATCCAGTAATTGCGCACGGTGAATAAGGAACATAAAAGCACTAGATGCTCCCAGACCGTCGTACCACATGACACGACACCAAGTTGCCACCACAAGGACAACAACGGGGAACAATTCAACAACCGCCAATATCCCCCACCTAATGACGATGATGGGATATCCACCACGCAAGGCTGATGCCCTAGGGAAGTCGTAAACTCAACACGTCACGCAAAAACTCACGCGACCGAGCAGAGGAAGTGACAAAGGAGATACACAAACCATCCATGCCAAGCATGCGTATGGCATGGGTGCAATCAAATGCTTCCCCGTCGCCAACACCATCATTCAAGGCATTACTTGCTCGGGGGACAGAACACCCCCGCTTCCTTCGCAACACGCGAAGCCCTAGCCAAATACAAGGCATAGATCAACAACGTACAACCATAACGAACCTATCTTCGTAACCATCATCTCAGGATCCACTCGGCTATCTGGCCTCACTCCACTCCAAGTCCCCATGACTCCCCGTGTTCTGCAAACGCAAAAGCTCGCATCATTGCAACATCCCGAGGCTCGAATGCCACCGAGGGCATCCGCCTCAAGAAGCTTCGTTCCAGCTCCTGATAGGAATTAACCTCAAATCATTCTATCCTATAACATATAGACAGATGCCATGTCCCTCCACATCTTCTAGTGGTAGCATACCCGCAAGTCCATCCATAATGCCGAGATAGGGGACAGAACATTGCTCCCCATTACCAGAATTTGCCGCCAGCGCGACCCCCCCCCCCAACGACAACCGCATAAGCTAGTATGCATTGCCGCGCAGCAAGCAAGGGTCAAGACTACCCAGACATTCCCCACAAAACCTTCAGCCTAGGAAGCAGACATGGGCGGTTTCACGCCCACACCAATGCCAAACTAAGGGAGCATTTCACACTGCAAACAAAAATAACTTGTGACATGCATTTACTGAAGCAATTCTAAGTCTGTAACTCCTAAGTCGAGTGATCGAGGCTAAAATTTTTTGAGCTCAACGATTCGCGAGTTATGATACGCAAAAATTTGGGGACATTTGATCGGGTTCTCCTGAATTTTCTAAGTCAAACAAGAAAAAATTTCGGCCAAGGATACAAGAGCAAGTAAACTCGACAACACGAGCCGTGCACAAAAAGTTACACTCACCCAAATGGCAATAAAACACCCGAGAAAGGAGAAAAACCGCATGCACACACCCCCGCCAAGGAACCGGGACAGCGCGCGCCACGTGTGCTGCCAGACGCTTTAGCGTAAGAGCGCCAGCGCAGTGAGCGCAACGCATCCGCGCGCGCACTCCCAGTGTTGTCACGTGCCCGCTCCCAGCGCGCGCACCACGAAATCGAGCTGCGCGCGCGCCCGCCGATGGCCACCGCTGTCGTCAGCGACCCTCGCCATCTCCGGCCTCCTCCGCCACTGTCGGCCACCTCTGGCCTCTGCCGCCGTCGACGACCTCTGGCCTTTACCACCGTCGGCCACCTCTATCCTCTTCCGCCTCCGGGCACCTTGTCTGGGTCGTCTGAACTGTCCAGGGGTACTCCTGTCATTTCAAAGAATTTTGTGATTCAGGTGATCGAAACGGAGCGACGTCATTTGCTAGCAGAAATTACCCCAACGCAATTACCATCATAACCCTTTAGAAAACTATAAATATGTCCACATGCCGTCATTTGAAGACAAGCAACTCCCGAGGCAAGAGAGAGCTCTGAGATTTTTCGTCGAGATCCCAGACTTAGGCTGATTCTTCGCTCAGGAATTCACTCCGCTCTTCTCATTGTACTAAGGTTTCAACACACTCCAAGTCTCGTCAATCGTCTCCGCGTGAGTGCTCCCATCAAGGCTCCGTGTCAACGAGAGCGCTTCCACAAGAAGCTGCATGGACTTAAAGAATTTTCCTGCCGGAACGCTCCAACCCAGGTTTCGCGAGCTCAACAACACTCCAAGGCCGGAGTGCTTCCATCGAGGCTCCGAGGGCTCATCCGCTTTTCCTCATTTTCTGCACCTGTAACGAGTAGCTGCGTGTCGCCCTCCGAGTTACTCTAATCATGTCCTTAGAGCATCTCCAATTAAAATTTTTATATTTAGAGATCTTCATTATTTCATGTTCTTCAAATTTGAAGAACATGATTAGAGTAACTCCAACCATGTTCTCTATATTTGAAGAACATGATATTATTTTATGTATATATAATATATGTATATATATATATATATAATATGTATATATGTATATATAATATATGTAATATTTTTTTAATATATTTTGTATATATGATTATATATATATATATATAATTATAACAATTATTATTTTATATTATTTGGTTACATTCTTTTAAATAATTCAAAATAAAAATAAGTATTACATAATTAAAACGTTAAGGTTACATAACTAAAATAAAATAAGTATTGCATAACTCAAAAAAATATTACATCTGAAATTAAAAATAAATTTCTGGGAGGTCATCACTTAGTTCGCTACGACTTTCGTGCGCGCTTTCCCCGTGTTGTTCTCCTCCATACCCTGATATGTCATAGTCGCTTCCTCCATACTGGATTCCTCCGTGTTGGTCTCCTCCGAACTGAGGTCCTCAAAATTGGCTTCCGTCGTACTGCCTTTCTCGGTATTGGCTTTCTTGGTACTTCCATTCTCGATATTGACTTCTTCCTAATTGAGGTCCTCCAAATTGAGGTCCTTCATATGAGACTCCTTCATACTGGCTTCCTCCATAACCACTACCTTCATATATGTCTCCTTCGTATTTAGTTCTTTCGAGCAATGAAAACTCTCCAAATAATGGTTTTATAATATTTCTATTCATAATGACTTGTTTTTTTGCTCGAAAATACTGTCGCTCTGGAGTTCCTTTGATGCTATCCAAATCTAACATCATGATATCGTTATCTTGTTTAGCACTCTGAAACTCTAGTCTCCTCCTTTCATTTTCTATTTTTTAACTTCATGAGATCTTGGATATAAGACATATCATTGACTCGTTGTTCTTGCCCTCTCTTTAAAACCTCTAAGATTTCTTAATTTTTTTAGTGTGGGCCTCAATATCATATCTCTTACCACTCAATTTTCTCCTCCTTTCTTTTTCCTGTTTTCTTATAGTGGTTCGATTAATGGAAGTTGAGATCGGAGATTCTTCTTTACCTGTACTACCAAGATTCATTTCATTGTTGTCTATATTTAAGTCTATACTTCTTCGTTGGTTGGCAGAGTTAGAATCTAAAGTCCGTGACATGTCAATATTCTTAGAGTTCATACCTTTTGTAAACTGAATCGTATCTATCCACTTCTCTATATTTTTTCAAATATACCAAACATGATCAAACAAGAAGCTTTTTTTCTCTTTTGGATCATTGCTATACAGAATTTTTGCTTGAATGATCTACAAAAAATAAATTATTTTAATAACATATTAATTAATGAATTTAATATTTAAAATCTAAAGAAATACTTATAATATCAAGTTCAGATGCACCGCTGGGATTTCGTTGCTCAATCTGTCGAATGCATTCTCGGAATTTTCTAGTCTTACATACTAAAAAAGACAACGACATGCGAGAGATTTTGGGGTTCTTTGTCTTATGCACGTAGGAGGTCTTTTCTTATGAAAGATGGTTGAGATCCTTTCCCATAGCTTGTGCTCTTCTTGATTACTACCCATAACTGGGTCTTCTGAGACCTCAAGTCAAGCATAACATAATGCTTGATCTTTTTTAGGGGAGAATGCTAACCCACGGTTGACAGACAAGATGAAAACTAAAGGAATACTTGAGTGCTTGATTTGAAGGAAGAGTAATGGATACTTATAGAAGTGAGGTGTGACTGAAGAAAGAATTCAATGTTGGGGAAAAAACAATGCTCCAGAATTAATATATGACATGATTGATGAGACAAAAGAAAGGTATGAGTGGAGAAAGAATCCAATGTTGGAGAAAAAATAAGGCTCCAGAATTGATGTATGTCATGATTGATGAGACAAAAGAAAGGTGTGAGTGGAGAAAGAATCCAATCCTGGGGAAAAAACAAGGCTCCAGAATTGATGTATGACATGATTGATGAGATAAAAGAAAGGTGTGAGTGGAGAAAGAATCCAATGCTGGGGAAAAAACATGGCTCCGGAATTGATGTATGACATGATTGATGAGACAAAAAAGGCGTGAGTAGAGAAAGAATCCAATGCTGGGGAAAAAACAAGACTCCGGAATTGATGCATGACATGTGTACAACTCCGTATCCGGCAAGTGGGTTGACTGGAGCACCGACGAACCGTTTTAGACTACCTAGAGCCCCAGACGAGCCATTTTAGACCGGGCCGAGTTCACCTTTGTCGAACCAAGCATGATGAATGGGGTGGACGTCTAGGCGAGCTCGGCAGGGAGATGTCTAGTCCGAGCTCGCCTTTCGTCGAGCCAAACTCGGGGTTCGTCAAACCGAGCACGGCGAGCGGGGGATGGGCGTCAGGCGAGCAGAGTCGGTCGAGCCCATACTCGCTCGAGCCCGTGCTCGCCCGAGCCCGTGCTCTCCCAAGCCCAAGGCAGGGAGGCAAGCACGAGCTTCGCTAGGCACTTCTCCCCCCTCCAGGGCGAACAGAGGTTTCAAAGGGTTGTTCGTCCAGGCCCATTCTGTGATTTTACTATGTTGCCCCATTGGTCTGCCCTTTGCCCCCGCAAAACAGCGGAGTTATGTTGTTGGAAGACCAACCTGGACTGCACATAGCTATTCAGAACAACGAAGGTTGGCTATTTACAGGCCGTTTCCAAAAATCTATAAATAGGACCCAAGGGGTATCTCAGAAAGGCAGGCTCACTTGTGTCCGGTCTTCTAGCACCTTCTGAGATACCTTAGCATCAGCACCTGGCTAAGGAGGGGAAGCGCTCTGAGATATACCGGGTGTGTGGAAGGACCTCCGTGCTGGGGGCTTGGGTCTGTCCCTAGTTCTTTTTCCTTGGTCTTTTGGGCTCGCGGGAGAGAAGTACGTGTGCGATCATCCCTTCCCCAAGGGTGAATGCCTCGAGACCGAATTCTCGGTTTCAACATTTTGGTACGGTGAGCATGGAGCATGATCAACAAAGAAAATCTTCTGCAAGTTCGATGGCTAGAGATGAAGGACAAGGTTCAAGCGGGGGCAACTCGCCACCCCCTCTGCCTCCCGCGGCGGTGGGAATATCCGCAGAACTCAGAGAGGAAGTGCTTGGGCTCATCAGGGTCGCACTCGGCATACGGGCCGAGAGCATGACGCCGACAGTTCCTATGGTAGCCGCCCCAGCCTTGGGTGACGACACACCCATTCGGTGGGCCGGGAAGGAGGTCGCAGGCGGAGGCAAGCGCGAGCTGCGGGGGCGAGTCCTGTTCCCGGGCTCGGCAGGCGAGTATCACTTCGGTGAGATGGCAGGAGGGGAGTTCCCATCTCGCCCGGCCGAGGGGGGGAGCCCTTTCAGCGAGTTCGTTTCTTCTGCCCCAGTTCCAGAGGGGTTCCGTGAGCTGGAGATGTCATATTAAAGCAGGAAGCTGGAAGATCTAGTCCGGCACGTCCAATGATTCGAGGACGTGGTTTCATTCCGACAGATGTTGGATGGGTTCAAGTGCAGGTTCTTCGTCATCACCCTCAGGGAGAAGGCGAGAGACTGGTTCCACCAACTCCCGGCCGGTTCCATTTATTGTTTCGAGGACCTGCACCAGGGGTTCATGCATAGGTTCACCACGTCCAGAAAGATGAAGAAGGAGGCAGAGTCTTTGTTCCGCATCAAGCAGGTGACATGCGAGACCCTGGGTAGCTACATGGATAGGTTCCAGGAGGAACTGTCCCAGGTACAGGAAATGTCGGGACACACCATGATGGTAGCCTTTACCCTGGGCCTCTAGCTTGGGTTCTTTGCCATGGAGCTGAAGAGGATGACTCAAGTGTATTTTGAGGCACTCATGGAGAGGGCGACAAGGGAGGCTGGTATGGAGGCGGCGCACCCGGAGTTTGCCCAAAAGTTAGCTAGGTGGGCTACGGAGGAGGAAAGGCCAAGAGGGGACAGAGGTCAGGAGGAGAGGAGAGCTGAACCCCGGTAGAGGGAGCAGCAGCAACAGCCCATGTGGGGGCATCAGGAGCCGAACCATCAGCTAGGGGTGAGGCCAGAGTGGCAAGATCAAGGGCCGAAGAGAGGTCATCATGGGGGATAACCACCATTGAGGTCAGGGCCAGTTTTATCCCCCAGGAGGGAGGTAGGGACAAAGGCCAACTCTCCCCGACCAGGAGCAGGCTATGGCTATATCCATGGGGGAGAGGAGGAGAGCAGCGCGGAGGAGAAGAAGGGAGATTAGGGTGGAGCTACCATACTGTGAATTCCATCAAGAGGAGGGGAACGCTACGACCACGTGCTCGGAGTTCCTCGAGATGAGAGGAAACATGGAACAGTAGCAATGATAAGACCGCCAAGGAGTGCAGATCGAGGAGGTCCTGCCTTGGGCAGAGGAGGATAGGTGTGATGACCGGGCAGATGTTGGGACCCGGGGAGGGATCAGAGTGATCCACAGGGGGGGTCGAGGCTTCCCGTAAGGCAAGTCTCCATACCATGTATCACAGGAGCGTCGGCTCCACATCCCAGACCCCACCCCCAGAGGAGAAGATCACCTTCTCAGTCAAGGATATGCCGGGTCATGAGGATCCCTTTTGCGATGCGCTGGTCATCCAGACGGTCATCGAGAATTTCACTGTCGCCCGGATCCATATTGACAACGGGAGCTCGGTCAACGTCATCTTCAAGTCCCGCACGTTTGACGCGATGAAGGTGAAGGCCAAGAGGGTGTTTGCCTCGGACGGACCTCTGTTTGGCTTCTCGGGGGAAAGGAAGGAGGTCGAAGGAGCAGTGGGACTCCATGTCTCTCTGGGGGGCAGTCCCGCACCTGTAGGTTCGTCATCATGGACACCCCCAACAGCTACAACGCCATCTTCGGAAGGCCCCTCATCATTGACTTCCACTGCATCCCCTCATCCTTCCACCAATGCCTGAAGTTCAATGCCGAGGGGGTTTAGGTCTGGGGAGACCCTAAGGTGGAGAGGGAATGTTACATCACCGTCGTGAACTCTATCTCTTGGCAGAAAGGGAGTCGAGGAGATGGAGCGAAGGATGGAGGAGGCGGAGCAGCAGGCTAGCAGGGAGGAGGAGGCGGAAGAAGTCAAGGAGTCGGCCGAGGCAATGGCCGTGTAGGAGGCCAGGGAAGAAGTCCTTGCCCAAGGAGGGGGTGTTGGATCCCTAGTTGGATTTGGGCTAAGTTCACTAAGTTAGGATATGACCCAACATGTATAGATCAGGGCCATGGTTGTGTCCTAGAGTCTAGGTCAAGTCCTTTGAGTAAACAGTACAAAGGACCAGTCTCCAACACTGCCAGAGACTCAAGACTTAGAGAATTCAAGACTTAAAAAAAAGGGAGTTCTACATTCGTCGATCTCTAGTCGACAAAATTCGAGCTCAGCTAGACGAACTCAGGGACAATTCTCTGAGCTAAGCTCGGCGAACTTAGTTATCAGCTCGACGAACTCTGGACAAAGTAATAACTCTTAGAAGTCAAACCTCAGTCGACGAACTAAGAACATCAGCTAGAAGATCTCTGTTCTCTGGTCGACTAATTCTGGATAAGGTGATTCAACACTCAACATCAAAAAATATTCTAAGTCCAGATTGCAGACTCAGCTCGACGATCTTGGACCCCAGCTGGACTAACTCTATTCTCAGGGCTCAGCTCGACGATCTTAGATTCAGCTCGACGAACTTGATGCACAGATGAAGAAAGTTCTCAAGCAACATTCATAGGTCGACGATCTTGGATCTCAGCTCGAAGAACAACCATTCTCAGCTCGACGAACTGTGGACTCAGGTCGACGAATCCAATCTTGGAAATTTCCCTATTTTGTCCTAATTACGTGACAATAATTCATGAGTAATTAGTGCTATAATATTCTCTGAATATTACCATTAGACAAGAGCATTAATTATGGTCTTCATCAGAATTGTTGCCTGTCGTTTTTATAAGGGACAGTTGAGGAAACAAATCAATGCCAAAAATATTCCAAGGCCGTCAGCATTAATTGCAGAAGGATTTCAAAATTCAAATGGACTTCCTCACGGGAAATATATAAAACATATAGATTTTCCCTTCCAATATACGAGAGATACAATACAGACAATAATCAATAGACATACATAATTCGTGAGATTTGAAAATCGATCAGTTAAGAACCAACAACAGCTAGACAAGAAGAAGAACAATTCTGAAGAAGAAGAACAACCATCCAAATCAAGTGTCTTCTTCTCAGGAACTCTCTGAAGGACAACAATACTGCATCTATCAAAATAGCTCCTGAAGTTCTTCTTGTCAAAATTGAAAGCTTGAAAGCCTATCACCCTACAACAAAGCTTCCATCATCCTGAACAAGCAACATCTCAGGGGGAGCTTTTGCTACCATCAAATCCACAAGTCTTCTCAATTGTTTGAATTGAGAAAGAGAAGACACAATCATTCTCTCACACCCCACTATAAAAAGGGTTGTCATCTCCCTTCAAAAGTGATTCCTGGTTGCAAGTCTCCTGATCAAAAGACTTGAGGTTTGGTTGTTGAGCACTTGATCAAAAGCTCATTGGTGTCAGGCACCTGATCAAAACTCTGAGTGGATTCCTACCAGGGTGGTAGAAGAGTGGACGTACCTAGGTTGGGGAACCACTATAAATTCTTGTGTCGTCTGGTTACCCCTTTTTCTTTTTGTTCTTGTTGTGGCTGTGATATTTTGGTCTTTCTGTGTTTACACTTATTTCTCTTTGGTTTCTGTGATATAGTATCCAAGGTTAGGAGTACTTCTTACAGTTAAGAAAAAAGATTTAAATTATACCTACATACTATATTCACCCCCTCTAGAGTATATCAGATCTAACCCTAACTTTCAATTGGTATCAGAGGAGGTTCTTTTAGTTGTACAAGTTAAAACCTTGAACCAAAGATCCTAAGTTAGATCTGTTCTTTAACTTTGCTAGACTTATCTATACAGCATGACACAAAACAAAGAATATGCAAGCACCAGACCTCCAATGTGTAACTTGTCCAAGTTCACAATCTGGAAGGCAAGAATTAGGCTTTACATGAACTCTATTGATGAAGATATATTTAATTCTATCTTAACAGGACACAACTCCAGCAGCTTCAACCTCAACTACATCAAGTTACCTGAGTGCAGTTCCACCCCCTGGATGGACAGATGCACAGAAGAAGGCAAAGATAGTTGATGCCAAAGCCATGAATATACTGGCTCAAACTATGTCTGATGAAATATTTCAAAAGGTTGGTGAGTGTCAATCAACCAAGGAGATTTGGGATTCCCTAAACCAAATGGTGGCTGGATCAGCAGATGAGAGGAAAGATAGAAGGTCAAATCTCATCACTCAGTATGAGAACTTCAAGAAGGATGAAGCAGAGACAGTAGAAGTAATGTACAACAGACTTAGCTCCATCATCAGTGAGCTAAGGACTCTAGACAAAGAATTCACTTTAACTGAAGTGAATGACAAGATCCTAATGTGCTTTCCCAGCACGTGGGACTCAAGAATCTGGCCCATCAGAGAAGCCAGAAGCATGATAGAGATTTCAATAGAATCTCTTCTAGGAAAATTAAAGTCCTATGAGCAGCTGATCAAAGCAAGGGAAGCAACAGCTGAAGTGAAGACTCCTACACCAACTAGGAAGGAGCACATCATAGCTTTCAAAGCTACAAAAGACTCTGAAGTCACTCCAGTAAATGAAGAGTTGATGAGTCTCTTTTCTAAGAGATTCTTCAAGATGGATAGAAAGGACTTCAGAAGGAAACCTTCTAAATATGAAGATAAGCCAAGGTATGACAAAACACCCTCTAAAGAAGTAGTGTGTTTTGGCTGCAGGAAACCTGGGCACTTCATTTCTTAGTGTCCAAGAAGCTCAGAAGAAGGACATAAGAAAGGAGAAGGACTCAAGGAAGAGTCACTACAACAAGCCTTCCTCAAGCAAGCATAAGAGGAGAGACAAGGGCTTTGTTGTTGAGACATGGAGTGATACTGAAGAAAAATCTACATCCTCTAGCTCCAGTGAGGATGAAGAGGAATAGAAAGCAAAGGAAGTATGCCTCATGGCTATTGAGGCAGGCAGTTGCAGATCTGACACAAATGAATCAGATAATGAAGAATCTCTATCAGCTGAAGATCAGGTAATAACTTCTTATGATTTTGAGTCAGATGAATTTAAATTTAAATTTAAAAATTTATGCTTAGACTTGATAAGCTCTGAGAAGGAAATCAAACTTCTCAAAGAAAAGTTAAACACCCTAGACAACATCACTGCAGAAAATGCAAAATTAACCAATGAACTAATGTCTACTAATAAACAAATATTTTTTCTGAAAACTAAACTAAGTAAGGCAAAACTATTAGAAGAATCACTGAATGGAAGAAGTCTACAATTATTAGATATCACTAGTACTGTAAATGCTAGGACCAATAATAGCAAACTAGTACTAGGTGCCTCCTCTAGTGATCCACCCTTGATTAAGAAAAAAATCTTTCCAGACCAGTAAACTTTATATCTGACAAGGGAAAGAAGAATACTGAACAGGTAAATAAAGTTAATAAGATTCTTGAACAAATTAAAACCAAGAAAAAACTCAATATCCAGAAGAATAACAATGTTCAGCAGTTATCGTCGAACTCAGATCGATGATATATGAACAGATCGTCAAACTCAGAACGACGATCTTTGAACGCAAACATTAGTAACAATCATTCTTCGATCTATGATCGACGATACCAGTATGGTTCGTCGACTAGAGATCGACGATTTTTGTGCCCAAAGAATGTATATTTTCATTCTTCGAGCAGAGATTGACGATCTCATCCAACATCGTTGAGCTCAGGTCGAAGATCCAACCAGAGATCGTCGAACCCAGATCTTAATAACAGAAACTTAAATTCTAATAACAACTTTAACCCCTTCACTCAATGGATAATTCCACCTAGGAGATACCATCCTAAAGGATACAAAGATCAACCTGAATGCTCTTACATCTCCAGTTATAGTTATGAAAATCAACAAGGACCCAAGGTTACCCTGGTCAAGAATAACTAACTGTCTTGTTTGTAGATGAAGACCTGTCCAGCATACAATCAACATTGGTATCTGGATAGTGGTTGCTCCAAGCATATGACAGACAGCAAGGACAATCTGATTGATTACAAGTCAAAGCTAGGACCAAAGGTCATCTTTGGTGACTCCAATTGTGGCCAAACAGAAGGCTATGGCAAGGTCAGAATTGGAGCAGTAACTTTCAAAAGAGTTGCATATGTAAGTGGACTGAAGCATAACCTCATCTCTATAAGCCAACTATGTGATGAAAGTTATCAGGTATCATTCAACTCTAGTTCCTGTATTATTACTTCAAAAGAAAACCAACCTGTTTTAATTGGAAGTAGACAAGGAAACATATACCTAGTAAATTTTCATTCTGTTACTTCAGACATATGCCTGCTCAATATTGTTAGTAGTCAAAATGACTTATGACATAAAAGATTAAGACATGTAAATCTTAAAAATATTGCTAGGCTATCTAAGGACAACCTTGTTAGAGGTTTACTTTCTGGCCCCTACAAGAAGGAAGGCCTCTACAGGGCTTGTCAACTAGGCAAGCAAACTAAATCTAGCTTCAAATCCATTAATAAGAGTGATTCACCTAGGATATTGTACTTGCTACATATGGACCTTTTTGGCCCTATGGCTGTACAAAGCCTAGGAGGGAAATCTTATACCTTAGTGGTTGTAGATGACTTTTTCAGGTTCACTTGGGTATTCTTTCTGAGATCTAAGTCAGATACCTTCAAGGTTCTTACAGATTTTCTCAGGACCATACATATTAAGTACTCTACTCATGTTGCATTGATTAGAAGTGATCATGGTACAGAGTTTGAGTCTCTTCTTATGCATGAGTTCTATGAGAAGGAAGGTATCAGACACTATTTCTCAGCTCCTAGAACTCCTCAACAAAATGGGGTAGCTGAAAGGAAAAAATAGAACACTCATTGAAGCTGCAGGCACATTACTTGCAGATGCTTACATGCCCCTATCCTATTGGGCAGAGGCAGTGAGCACAATAAATTATGTCCTGAACAGAAGTTTGATACACAAACTAAAGCATAAGACTCCCTATGAATTACTCAAAGGGAAGAAACCAATAATCAACTATTTTAAAGTTTTTGTTGTGTATGTTATATTCATAATAATGACAAAAAGCACATTAGAAAGTTTGAAGCAAAGGCTGCAGTGGGAATTTTTCTAGGATATTCCCAAGTTAGCAAAGCTTATAGGGTATTTAATAAATCCACATTGAAAATAGAGGAATCTATGCATGTTACATTTGATGAGGCTAACATGTTTTATAAGGAGAAAGAGATTTCTACCAAAGACTCCTTGCAGGTACACAACTTGTGTGAGGAATTGGATGACTTACACTTTACCCCCAAAGTTGTATCTCATCCTTCTCAACAAGTCAGCGAAGAAAGTGATGAAGAAACTGTGGAAATAGCTAAACTTCCTACAACAATAGAGGCTATTCCACAATAGGAATTCCTTCAAAATGTTGTGGCTGAACCAACTCCACCTACTGATCTTGTCACACTAAGGGATAACCCTAGATCCCAAGTGATTGGAGACATAAAAGTAGGTGTACATACAAGGCATTAACTCAACCAAGACTTGATGCATGATTGTTTCCTCTCTCAAGTTGATCCTCAATCCATAACTGATGCAGATTAAGATCCCCACTGGATCAATGCAATGCAAGAAGAGCTCAATCAGTTTGAGAGATGCAGAGTTTGGGTTTTGGTTCCAAGACCAAAAGACTACCCAGTCATTGGAACCAAATGGATACTCAGAAATATGATTGATGCCCAAGGTGTGATTGTGAGAAACAAGGCTAGGCTTGTTGCTCAAGGATATAGGCAGGAGGATGGAATTGACTATGATCAAACTTTTGCTCCAGTTGCCAGGCTAGAAGCTATAAGGATATTTCTGGCTTATGCTGCATTCAAAAAGTTCAAAGTTTATCAAATGGATATGAAGAGTGCTTTCTTAAATGAAGAACTTAAAGAAGAAGTTTATGTTAAACAAGCTCCAGGTTTTTTCTCTCCAACTCATCCCTCTCATGTATTTAAATTGCATAAAGTTTTCTATGGTTTAAAGCAAGCGTAAAGAGCTTGGTATGAGACCTTAGCCAGCTTTCTCTTAGAGCATGGTTTTTCAAGAGGAATAGTAGATAGGACTTTATTCACTAAAATGCATCATGATAAAATTTTGTTAGTATAAATTTATGTAGATGACATAATATTTGGGTATACTGATCCCAAATTGTGCAAAAGATTCTCTGATCTAATGCATTCTAAATTTGAGATGAGTGGCATGGGTGAGCTCTCCTACTTCCTTGGTCTCCAAGTGAAGCAGCTTCCTAATGATATCTTCATTTCCCAGACTAAATATGCTAAAGAGCTTATCAAGAAGTTTTGGATGGCTTATGCCTCAGCAAAGAAAACACCCATGGCTACATATGTTGTAATAGACTCTGATGCACAAGGAAAACCTGTGGATCAGAAACTATATAGGGGCATTGTTGGGTCCCTACTATACCTTACAACAAGCAGACCTGATATCATGTTTTCCACATACCTTAGTGCTAGGTTCCAGGTGAACCCTAAAGAATCTCATCTAGTTTTTCTAAAAAGAATTTTGAGATATATAAAGGGTTTTCCTAGTCTAGGTCTCTGGTATCCCATTGAGTCAGAGTTTGAGTTAAATGGATACTCAAATGCTGACTTTGTTGGATGCAGAGTGGATAGAAAGAGTACCTTAGGAACTTGCCAGTTCCTTGGTATGAGATTAGTGTTCTGGTTCTGCAAGAAACAATCATCTGTGTCCACATCAACTGCTACAGTAGAATACATTGCAGCTGGCAGTTATTGTTCCCATATGCCGTGGATTCAGAACCAACTCCTAGGTTATGGTTTCAACTTAAATAATTTAACTCTACTATGTGATAACACAAGTGTTATAGCCATAACACAAAATCCAGTCCATCACAGTAGGACTAAGAATATAGACATTAGGCATCATTTCATTAGAGAGTGTGTAGACAAAAACAAAATCAAACTTGTCTATATCTACACTGATTTACAAAAAACTGATATTTTCACCAAACCCTTGGATGAAAGAAATCACTTGTTCTTTGTAAATCAGCTTGGAATGATCAATGGAGAGGACCTAGTTTAGTTTTTGTCTGCACTCGAAGAACTCTTCAAATTTCTTCGATCGGAGGTCGACGAACTACGAAAGGTTCTTGAGATTTTTGTCGACCTGAGATCGACGAACTCTCTGTAGTAAGTGATCTTCGCCGACCTGCGATCGACGAACTTACTTCAAAAAACTTTCATTGACCAGAGATGGACGAAATGTCTTCAACCCTTCAGACTGAGATCGACGAACTGTTTTACTCTAAATTACTTCGTCGAACTCAGAACGAAGATATTTTTATTTCTCGTGAATCGGAGTCTATCGTTTTATATAATGGAAAACCTTATATTTAGGTTTTCTTCGACCTCCGTCCCGCGCTTTCAGTTCCCTTTGCACTTGATCTTCATTTTCTCTCTTGCAGGTGCACTCATGACGATTCCAGCAGGCGCTCTTACGGCAATGAGGTTTGATTCCGGATTCGACGTGGATTTTGACTCCTTCCAGCACTCAGATCCAATGTTCCTCCACATTCTTCAACTGCTGGAAGACCAGCAATTGAAAAATCTACTGACCATCAGAATCAAATTACCCAGTATAGAAATCAGAGAATGGATCTATACTGCGTCTACAACCGAGGACAACACAATGACCGGATCAATAGCAGGTACTGCCATCTCTCTCACTCCCGCTGTACTAACTGAAATCTTTGGATTAGATAATGGAGAAGAAGAATTAGAAATTGATAATGAGGAATATGATATGATGTTGAGTCTGATGGGTTACTCTGGAGATAACCCAAATAAACTACTGAATAAACACCTATCTACCGAGTTAAAGTTTCTCGCAGATATTGTTAGGAAAGTCTTGCTGGGCAAGCACACTGCACACGATTATATAACCAGGCATCAATTTTTGGTTATGTGTGCAGTGGTAAACAAGAGGCAGGTGAACTGGGCACAGATCATCTTTGATCTTATCAAGAAAAGGAACAGTAAAAAGGAGGTAAACTTTGGAAGGATCCTAGGGATCTTCTTGACAGAAAAGGCTGTTGAATCACTATTCTCCCAAACCACATTCATCAATGTCGGCAAAAGGCTCACATGTGCCTTGTTTGGTAGGTGGGAGAGGACAATCACAAAGCCGTTTAAGGCTTCATCCTCTGCCACCCAAGCTTCTGAAAGTATAAGGGCTGTTCCAGCCACTTCCCACCCTTCTGAAGAGATACCATCCAACATTATTTCATCCAACATTACTCCACCCACTCCTTAATCTCTAGCTCTCCAACCTTCATCTCTGCCAGCAACTCAACACACTCCAGCTTTAACTCATGTTACAGTCTCTACTCTCCTACCTTCATCATCCCCAATTCCTCAATCTCCAACACATATTTCATCCTCTACACCTTCCCCCCAACAAGATACACCAATGCCAACACCATCTCAATCCACTCCTCCATCTCATCTTGTTGATATCCCCCACATCAACCTCTCCTCATTCCCCTCCTTCAACCTATTATCATCTCCACTGCACACTCCCTCTCCTCAACATGACTCCCCCTAGACACTCCCATTTCACCTCCACCTATCACCCCCTCAGCAACTAAAATCTCCACTCAACCAACTACTGCCCCACAATCCACTTCTCCAAACCTGGATCCATCTCTTGTCACCCCACTCATTACTCTCCTCACACCCCTACTCAAATCTCTTATAACAGAGGCCATTTCTCCTCTAGCTGCCTCCATATCCTCTCTTGCTGCCCAGATCTCTGCTCTCACCACTGCTCCCTCTTCATTTGGGGGCTTGGCTTCAATTGTTACTAAACCCAAGTAGGGGGAGATACTTGATGATGAAGAAGCAGCAGTAGTTGAAGAAGAAGCAGCAGTAGCAACAGCGGCAACAACAGAAGTGTCAGAAGCAGGAACAGATATTACAATGTCAAATACTCAAGAGATCACTCTGCCAGAGATTCTTCCAGGAAGGGTTTACTTCATTAAATCCAAAGTGAATCTAGCAGCTTTACTAAGAGTATTTGGGTCATACATTTATTTCTGCCTCCCCCCCCCCCATTTCATCATCTAAAGCAATGGTGTGCTATACCTCTCCTGCTAGCTCAGAGGTGTTAGACACTATAAAGAAAAGTTTGACAGTTCCTCCAAAAAATAAGTCTGATGATCAGAGATCTAGCCCTCCTGGGCCATCCTATATCATGGATGATAGCCCTCTCACCAATCTAGATGACATAATAGCTCAAGACATTGCCATGGAAACTGAAGTAGTTCATGCTGAAGTTGTCCCCACTCCGGTCAATAAAGAAATCTCCAAGGATACAATAAGCCAAATTGATGCTATGTATGACAATCCCAAGTCTGATGATGATGAGGACTCAAAGAGGAAGAAAATCTCTAAGAAAATGAAGGCTCATCCTCCTCCTGCTCCCAAGCCTGGAAATACAAATGACACTCCCTACTATATTTTACAAAACATAACCCCATACAAAGGGATGCCAGCCTGGATGTGGCTTTCAAAGAATGAACAAAAGGCCAGAAAGAAAAGCAGAAGATACTCTCCTCCCCCAGCTTATAGATACAGAAATGACCCCCCTCCTCCTCCTCTAGCTGTTGGTGCTTCAGGAACAACTCCTCAAAGTTTAGATGCTCCCTCCAAGTCTACAACTTTCACAAAAACTTATCAAAGGCAAGGAAGGCCATCTAGACATCAATCACATGGAAGCAATCAGCAAATAAGTACTGGTTATACAGAGCAGATAAAGGAAGTAATCCATCAGAAGCTAGAGTTCTCTCCTCCCCAACAACAAGCTGAACAAAGAAGGCATTCAGTATCACACAAACCTAAAGGAAAATATAGTGAAACTGACCTCCAAAGTAACTATACATTCAGAGTGATGAAAGCCATAAAGCAACAAACTTTCAATCACAGTCAACTCAATTCAGGCCTGCTACTCTGCTACCCTCCCAAGATGATCAATCATCTGTCAGTCAGGATGTTGATCCTAATTTCAGGATGGCTAGGCTTCAAGAATTGATTGGTCTGTCACAGATAAAGAAGGCCAAAGAAGAAGGAGAAGATCAGACCAAGTTCACTACCATGTCCTCATATAGAGAGAAAGAACTTGAAAGACTTCAGGTGAGCAAGAAGGTATTTAATTCTGTAGATTATATGGCTAGACACCCAGAGGCTGTAGTTCCCAGAACCTCCACCCTGACAGTGATTGGAGCAGCAGACATGTACATATCAAAGAAAGAAGCTGCTAATCCTGACAGGAAAATCATTTTTACTCAGCCTGGGGATAAGAGCAAAGAAGATCAGCCAAAGGAGAAGAAACAAAAAAACTATAACCTGAGCTGCTATTGTGTATATTTTTGATAAACTGTGTTTTCTTATTACAAAGCTGACCATGTAAATATATCTGCTGCATTTACTATTAAATTTTCTGCCAGATATATATTGTGTTCTTGCTTTGTACATTTTCTTGTATTGAGTCTGTTATTAGTGACCTCACCAAATAGGGGGAGATTGTTGGATCCCTAGTTGGATTTGGGCTAGGTTCACTAAGTTAGGATATGACCCAACATGTATAAATCAGGGTCATGGTTGTGTCCTAGAGTCTAGGTCAAGTCCTTTGATTCAATAGTACAAAGGAACTATTGGGTATTGTATCCATAATGGACCTGATTTGAAGAAGCCCCTAAACAAGCTAAGCTGAATTGACAATGTATTTGATGATCTTCTATCAAGTTGTGCTTGTAGCTATTCCATGCTAAGTACACACCAATGTCAGGGTGCAGTGGGTCAATATACACGGGTCTGCGCAATGTAATCCCTCATTGAGTAGATCAGTGTGTTGACTCACGTGTGCTCTCTCTATTGGAGTGTACTATTTTCAAGTTTACAGGTTAAGGTTGAAAAGAGCAGAAGAAGGAGTAAAGATGGGTCAAAGACCAAGTCTTCAAAGGAAAGAAGAGAAAAATCTTCTAAGTCAAAATCGACGGGAATCACTAAGTCATTCCCGCTGACTTCGACGGGAGTCACTTGTGATTCCCGCCGACTTCGACGAGAATCGTTAATGATTCCGGCCGATTCGACGAGAATCAGTCTGCATTCCCGCCGACCTCTCTCGGCTGACAGTTTTATAGACAGGGATTCTGCTAAGGCAGAATCGATGGGAATCGTAAATGATTCCCTCCGACATCGACGGGAATAACCAAAGATTCCTACCGATTTTGCCTTGGGCAATTTTTCTCGCTCGCTAGACCGAACCAAGGTGCTGTGCGCTGTTTCGGCCGGGGCTAGGGTTTCTCCTTGTGGGTCCCACAACTGTCTTTAGGGTTGGCCTCTGGTATATATATACCCATATTTTGAACCTCTACAGTAACTATTCACGCGAAATCAAAAGTAGCCGACGTCGTGCCCTAGCCGATCGCGGAAACTACTTATCGCTTATCGCCGCTCACAGTTCGTCGTCGCCACCAATCTTCGATCATCTTTGATCTTCCGATGACAGTACCGAGGCAAGCCGAGCGTCTCACGCATCTCTCTTGAGATCTTTTGTCTCTCGATTCGTTGAACGAGACAAGTTCTCCATTCCGAATCGGTGGAGACGATTGATCCGATTGAGATCATTGGTAGACCTTGCTTGCTTCGTCAAGAAGTTTGGATCTACAAAGTATCGCCGCCGCAATCACTTGTCGCCGCCGATCTTGACAAGATCCTCTCCAAGAGAGAAATCTGCTTGTGGACTCTTCGTAACTTTAAAGG